>JASFXZ010000004.1:0-600000 GCA_032209605.1 Mactromeris polynyma | reverse complement strand
CATAACACATATCACGAGTATCATTATATTTACACGTGGAACTTTCATCTAGATTTACTGTTAATTATGTTAATTGCTGTGCCGTCGTAATTTCATAATTTAAAGGGTGTAAAGAGACAACAAGCATTAATGAGTATTTATATTAATTAGTTTATTTATATATATATGTATTTCAGACATTTTTGGTCATATAGCGGTTAAGCCGGTTGACAGCTAGCTGTGAATATATGCCCCTAGTACTTTTATGATATTTCCAAATTACTTTTAACCATAGCAAAACTGCATTATAAATTTATTTTACAATTCAAGTCAGAATATACGATTTAAAGACACTAGTTATGGAAGTTATCTATATTGACAATGTTAAAAGTAAATTACTGCTTTATCTGGTAGCAGATAGCCATGAACCTCCGGTATGCGATATGCCAAATGGAGTAACCTCTGCGCAGTATTGTCATATTATTTAACTACATCCTTTCAAAATTCACTGGTGCCGTTATGACTGAATTATATTGTAGATATACGATAAGGCGAGGTAGAATATGATAAAGAAGAGGCGTATTCTAGTTAAAGCCTAAGTCCCACCATCACGACTTTGGGTGGTCAAATGGGAACAAATATAGAAATCTAGGGCATTCTTCATAATTCGTACAGGGTTCTTGTTGGAGTCCTGGTGATCCTAGGGCAGTTCTCCTCTATTCACGGGAGGGTCACGATTTAAGTGTGTTCGTAGTTGCATTCTTACTTGCGTTCAGTTACGGCGAACGGAAGCCCGCTTACAGTCCGCGACCGACCAAGTGTAATGACCGCCTCGGTTTTATTCTGGTTCTCTGCCTCAAAGACAGTTAATGCAGGTAACCAGCCCTCCGTTCATTTTGCATTTCATTTGGTTCCCCGTGTGCAGTCAATGTGATACGATGGACCAGGGATACAAAACAAAACTTGAGCGACTGTTAGCCGTAACTGAACGCAGTGTTCGGCTCATTTATTCGCTTGCTACCCTGGATATGCGAGAGCGAGTGGGCGCTGAGTGGCAAACAGTGCGTTCAGTAGCAAAACACGTGCATAGTTTCGTAACGCGACCGAGTTTTAGCCTGTACAGAACTGGTTCGTACTGGTGCGTACTGGCATCTTCCCCTATCGTAGCAATTCGTGATGGTGGCTGTCAATCATTTTCTTTCGATCCAAGCGGAATAGACGCTCGCACTTACCAAGGATTTGCCTCCGCAACACCCAGAGAATCACCCAGTATCTTCTTCTGACCTGTCTCCATTCGTCTATGAGTCTTGCAATGGCCACCTCATGGTCACCGTCAAGTTGAACATAGTTGTTCAGCATCCGCAATCTTCTGAAATCCATTTTGTACTTTCGTGGACTGTCCGGATATGGACCCTTCATAAATGATAAACTGGCTTGGGAAGCGCCAGTATTTATACTGTCAGACAAACACAATGGGCAGATATTGTTTAGTTCGCCTGTATTCGTATCATTTTCGTGTCGCAATCGTGGTGGTTTGCAGTGGTTCGTACTGATTCGTGGACATTCCTACGGCATTCTAACTGTGATCTTAGTGAGTTCGTGTGGGTTCTTACTGGTTCTTCTTAATTATTGTTGGAAACGTACCGCGTTCTTACTGCTGTCTCACTGCATTCTTATGGCATTGGTACCGATGTGTACAATATGCGTACAGCATGCGTATGTAACCCTCTCTAGGGTCAGTACATGGCTAACTACTACGACGTTTTCATTCTTCCCTATTCGCCGGCGCTCGTGCCCAGAGTCGTGACAGTTGGACTGGGGCTATACCTAAACAAATCTCTTATTGTCTGTCCATGACTTACACGTGCTCGTTACAAATCAGTTTGCATGAATACTATGTAATGTCTTCATTTCGGTGTATTAAAGGAATGACATTGAATAGTTTGCTATTCCTTAAAGTATCTTAATGTTGAATTAACATACTAATAATACAACATACAACTGACGATTAACTACTACTGACTATTTGTCCTAATAGTTGGTGTTGCCTCAAAGTTATAACGTTTATATTTCTAGACAATACACACTGTTATTGATTTTCAGGAAAAATGTTTTCCAACGTATGGTCCATTGTGTTTGTACTTCTTACAATAGGCCATGGTACGTGTTTATCCTTGTTATTTTTTCTTAATTGTGAAATTTGTGTATTGGAAACAGGTACAAGGGTACTTAAGAAAAATTACTTTATTGTAGATTCATTATTATCAATATATCAATGATTTTGTCAACAATTGAAAACATTTGTCAACATTTAATTTAAAAATCGACCTACTGAGGAGAGGAAGGTCGAAGGATCTAAACCCGGTAGGGGTTCGTTTTGATATGGCGGCTCGGTGAGCCACCAACTAATTAGATAATTGTTACCATGTGTTCACCTGCCTGATACCTGGGATTAAAGGACAGTAATCAGGGAGTAAGTGTGCTCACACTCTAGGTGTGTCATTAGTCAGAAATGGGTTGTCCTTTGAATAGTGACACTATAATGAATAAACGCTATTTCCTCATTACTTATATTATTCATAGTATTGTTACTATGCTTAGTATTATGTTTAGTATTATTGCAATCAATGTTGTTATTATCACATATTAAATATTCAATTGTTTCAGTGCAGTATTGCTACACTCAGCATTGTACAGCGGGTCAGTTCTGGTACTATAGCGCATGTAGGTCGTGTCCAGATGCCTGTACATATTGTAGTTACTTCAGTTACAATATCAAGTGTCATGTTTGCATCAATTGATATTACCTCAATGATTTCGAATGCAGAGAATGTTCTCCATCGTGCAGCACGTGCGATACAGCTACCACGTGTACAACATGTAATACCGGATACAATCTCCAGGGTACCACCTGCACACATTGTCCTAAAGCGTGCACCACGTGTGATTCGGCAACAATATGTACAACATGTAACACCGGCTACCATCTCAGGGATACCACGTGCATAATGTGCCCTCAGTCGTGCAACACGTGTGATTCGGCAACAACGTGTACAACATGTAACATCGGATACTACCTCCAGGATAACATGTGTAGTAGCTGTAGTTACCAAGATTACTATGTCAACAATCATGCCTGCGTAAAATGTCCAGAGAAATGTGCGAGTTGTACCTCAAACACGGAGTGTACATATTGTACAAAAGGATTTTATGGTAAAAATCAATGTCTGCAGGAATGTGCAGCTAGCTGTAAAGATTGCGATATAAGTGGACAATGTAAATCTTGTGTAGATGGAATGTATGGAGATAATTGTACCATTGAATGTGGACAAAATTGTACAAGATGTGACCGAAGTACAGGTGGATGTTTGTCATGTGAGTCAGGTACATACCTGTATAACAATCAATGTAAACGTTGGCAAGCATCGTGTACACAATGTACAAGCAGCTCAATGTGTACTGAATGTGTCGTTGGTCGTTGGGGTGGAAATTGTGAGATAGAATGTTCAAGCTGTCAACCAGGAAAACCCTGTAGGAAATGGGACGGTTACTGTCCACAAAGTTGTGTTGACGGTATGTCCGGCAGTATGTGTAACAGCCCGTGTCACTCGACATGTTTGTCGTGTGACCGTTCCTCCCAGCGTATGTGTGCAGCGTGTGTTGCAAACAAATATGGCTACACTTCGTATTATTATCACCATTATTACAGCTGTAGCTCTGACTGCCCTCAGAACTGCCTAAATTCTACATGTGATGATAATACAGGAGAATGCACGTTCGGCTGTAAAGACGGTTACTATGGTAATAAGTGCAAGTGCCCACAAAATTGTAACTGTGACAGTGGGGAGAACTGTATTTCTTGTAAGGAAGGATTTGGTAACGTTAACAATTCTGGATATCGTCTGATGTCCGGTAATTGTTATATATGTCCCAATGATTGTGACACATGTATTGATGATAACATGTGTAGTAGCTGTAGTTACCAAGATTACTATGTCAACAATCATGCCTGTGTAAAATGTCCAGAGAAATGTGTGAGTTGTACCTCAAACACGGAGTGTACATATTGTACAAAAGGATTTTATGGTAAAAATCAATGTCTGCAGGAATGTGCAGCTAGCTGTAAAGATTGCGATATAAGTGGACAATGTAAATCTTGTGTAGATGGAATGTATGGAGATAATTGTACCATTGAATGTGGACAAAATTGTACAAGATGTGACAGAAGTACAGGTTGTTCATCATGTGAAGCAGGTACATACCTGTATAACAATCAATGTAAACGTTGTCTAGCATCGTGTACACAATGTACAAGCAGCTCAAGGTGTACTGAATGTGTCGTTGGTCGTTGGGGTGGAAATTGTGAGATAGAATGTTCAAGCTGTCAACCAGGAACACCCTGTAGGAAATCAGACGGTTACTGTCTACAAAGTTGTGTTGACGGTATGTCCGGCAGTATGTGTAACAGCCCGTGTCACTCGACATGTTTGTCTTGTCAACGTTACCACTACTATAAATGTGCAGTTTGTGTTGCAAACAAATATAGCAATTATGACAGATGTAGCTTTGACTGTCCTCAGAACTGCCTTAATTCTACATGTGATGATAATACAGGGGAATGCACGTTCGGCTGTAAAGACGGTTACTATGGTAATAAGTGCAAGTGCCCACACAATTGTAACTGTGACAGTGGGGAGAACTGTATTTCTTGTAAGCAAGGATTTGGTAACGTTAACAATAACTGTGAGTGTACAAATGAAAACTGCGTAGACAATGATTGTTCTGCTTGTACCAGTTTGAAATATTTTGTACATGATAAATCATGCTGCTCTTGTGGTGTTCAGGATACAAATTGTGAAGAGTGCACAACACACGTAAATGGTGGATTCGGTAGATGCACTAAATGCAACACAAAATTTGTTCTCCCGTTGAACCAAAACTATTGTACTAAATGCACTACATTTGACCCAATTACTGGTAATTGTACGTTGGGTTGCGAGGCCGGTCATTGGGGCAGAACATGTGACAATAACTGCGCATACTCATGTTTGGAATGTGATCAACATAATGGAGCATGTACGGTGTGTCAACAAGGAAAATATTCGTCTGGTTGCTCTAAAGCATGTTCCCAGTCCTGTAAAACTATCGATTATGTTCCAACATGTGCTATACTTGACGGTGCATGTATTGATGGCTGTCGGTCTACGAAGGTTCATGGTTCGCATTGTCAACATTATTGCAGCATTTACTGTAAATATGAACAATGTCACTGGCAGACAGCACACTGTGTATATGGTTGTACAGACCATCACTATGGTAACTTTTGCGAAAATGCATGCAGCCAAACCTGTTCAACACCTAAAATAGGATCTCGTTGCTATGATACCAATGGGACGTGTGTGAATGGATGTGAGATTGGTTACTATGGAGACATGTGCGAGAACAAATGCAGCCCAAATTGTGTCAATATCACATGTGACCAGTTTACAGGATCTTGTCTGCATGGGTGTCGTAAATGTTACGAAGGGAACGTTTGCATGATGGGCAAGTAAAATGTTTTACATATCTTGAAACGTTTGCCGGATGGTCAAGTTAAAATTTAACATATTTTAAACCTAGTTTAAGCGTGTCATGTGTGTATTATATGTTATATATGATTATATTTATTGCTCTGATCCTTCTTGTGGTTTCCTGATCAATAAAGCTCATGTTTAAGATAGACCCTAGTCAATTATTCATATACATCCTCCTATTATTTATGACAATACCTATAACACAATTAAACCATGAAACATAATGAAGTATTGTTCAGAATTCAGTTATGAGTATCAAAATGATGTATGTTGCGCATCAACGTTCGTGTATATGCTTAAAGCCATTAATAAGGCAACCAAAAATTGTCTGCTTCAAAACATGACATTAAGGAAGAAATAGTTCTATATTAATTCACTAACATTCAATCATGAAATATAAATTATTGGTTAATAGTTTCAATACATTTTGAGCAACATTTTTAACACTGGTGACAGTTGGTACCATTTAACACCATGCACAAAATGAAGCCTAATTAAAACAGTTGCATTTTAATCGTGTTAAGCATATATTTCTCGCTGAGGACTAATCTATTCACATGACTTTATTCTCTCTGATGTCTTCTTCTTTTGTGATTTATTTTATTCGGTTTTTGCTTGTTTATATTTCAGAAATCTCAAACAGTAAAACAGACAGCTTTGGTGTAATAGCAATGATAATCGGAGTTGGCATAGGTCTATTTATAGCAATCCTCATTGTTGCTGGTGTTATAGTAATTAAAGTTGTAAGAAAACGGTATGTAAAGTTGGACTTCGTTTATTCGACAACCTTCTACCCGAATACTCGGTATATATATTTGACACTATGTATTATTCGAAATAAAATCGAATCCGCCTGCATATTGTTTAATGAAATAGCTTTCAAGATGGAGAAATAGTTTACCCACATACATTGGAATCCCTTTAAAACGGACGAGCTCGGAACCGGAAAAAAAGTCCGGTTTAAAGGGGTTTCCGGGCTAAAGGGGTTTTGAGAACTGTACAAGATTTGGCATTGTTTTTTTTTCAAACGGGGACATTTGGATCTATATTTTGTTCAGTACTGTAGTGAACTGTATCATAAATCCTGAAAACCATTAAATTTGAAAATCTGACCAAAAATACATGAATACACTTCTATTCATTTCAATATCGAAATTGCAGAATAAATTGATCATTTAAATAAAATGTATTTAATTAGCTTGACGAGTTGAACTTTGTCATCTAATGACAGTTCAGTATGTTTGCATTTTGTTGTGGTGCAGACATTGTTTTACATTACAATAACATTATGTGATATGTACATTTTATCTTAAAGATATGATTTTATAATAAGAAACAAGTTCAATGTTTGCAAATTGTCAATAATTGAAATGATTTACAATAACTGATTGATTTGAAGATAGCCCCTGAAAGACACTAGTCCATTTTCAAATACTACAGGGGTCATAAATTAAACAAAGACATATTCCGTTATCTAGTAAAGGATTCATAGACAATTCAACCTCTCCTGAACTTTGAAAGTGTTACTTTCGAGCGGTTACGGAAAGTTGTTGTTATATAGAGGTTGGATTGGTTTATAGTATCATTTCATTTTAGAAAACTTGAAAAGGTTTTCGAAGAGAGATATTTGCTATAAAGAAGCCATTGTTTTAGAGGTTCTTCTGTATTACAATAATACCCTGTGCATAACACTTTATTTGTATAAGTACCATCACGAAATACATTGAAGGAATGACAATGTAAACCAGGACATCGAAGCAAATTTTAATAACAATGATAACTATGGTTAAGAATTACAGACCGAATTATTTCAATTTATTAATGACGTAAAATTGGATTTGTTTATAGCACCAAGTTTGTTCGCTGATACATGATAGGACACCATGTACATATAGTCTAATCATATAGTGCCCACTAAAGTCAATTGTATTTTACAGTCGAATTCACAGACACAATGAAACAGGAGAGATAGTGCTTGGAACTGTACACAGAGCAGAACATGTCAGTTTAACCAACTTCCCAAATCAAAGTGGTAATAAATATACAAATAATTATCTAAATTTTCTTCATTCTCACTTTCTCTCCTTCGAACAGTTTACTGTGATAGTGCACTGTGGACTCATTTGTTAACAAAGTATTGTACGCTTCATTAGTATTGCATGCGTATATGTTTTTTTGTAATTTTTGTTTAAACCCTGGAAATTAAAAATAACCAGAAGCATCTACGATATCAGTTTAATGTACATGTTGTTTAAATATGTACTAAGATTCGCATTACACGAAATAGAGAGTGTAAACACAAATATACCCCCAGATGATGGCAATTGCAGGTATTTTAAACAACAATTATTCAGCAATCTCGCTACATTTGGCGGTTCTCATGCACGATTTAAACACACCTTTACCGTTTGCTTATTTTTCACATATCGTATATATAAATTTTCACATGGCGCCATTTGTGTGTTTTGTTTGTGGCATTTCCTGGTCCATTTCCTTATTCATTTCTTAAAGCACTGGAAAATCTTCCAAGATCAAAGTCCACACCACCCTGTTGTAAGGGGGTTTGGTTTGAGTGCTGCTTTCCATGTGGAATGCTTTCTCAATTTCATAATATCGTACAATTGCCTTTAAGTATTTTGCAATTTGTTAAACTATATTTGGAATAGTTCTACACCTGTAGAAAGGAACGTATGTGATAACAGTACATATTATTATCAATTTATAATATGATTGTTTGCTCGAACGTGTTGCAAACACAAATTGTCTTATTCGTCGTATGTCCAGATAATGTACATGACACAACTGGAGCAAATGAGAGAGTTGTATACGAACAGTTAGACAGAGAGACGAACTTACAAGAAGTGGATGAAGAATATATTACAATGGGCGGAGGTAAAAATAACTATTTCTTTGTTATATAAATAACACAATGAGAGCAAAGAAACGTGTAGTTGATATTAAATGTTATTACACTCACTGGCTGTTCAAAGGCATTCGTAAACAACTGCAAACACATAGATATGATAACAAATCCGAAGCCTACTGATATGATAATAAATCCGAAACCTACATACTAATATTTTCACATTTCAAACGACGAGCATCAACACATTTTACGTTGTCCCGTCGATGTTAGCACATTAGTGCATTTCAAGGACAATCATATGTTAACGTATATGCATTCACATTTGCATTGTCTTCCATCTGCAAAGGCGATACTCCTATCTTCCCGTATAATCGATACTTGTTTCGTATTTCTTTTGTTTATAATTGTGTACATGATTGTATGCATATCGTTCATATCTCCTTGCGCTTTGTGTGTTGTGCATTTTAATGTAGCCTTTCTATTTTGTCTACTGAATGTATTTGTTTACAGACAATGTCCCTAAATTCTCCCTAGTTGTTCTTTATAGTCAACCAGACCATTTTCGAGTATCCCTATTACCATGCGTTTTTACGCTTGCATCTCCTTAGTGCTTAATATTTTGTAGAATGTTATTTTCCCGTGTTCGATGTGGGAAGGTATTTTCATGTACATGTGTAATTTGTATTCATTTGCGCAAATAGCATAATAATTAAATGATTATTTATTGTGCAATCAAATGGCTATTTTTTAAAAATGAAATAAGATATAGAGTCTGAAAATAATGGCATTAACTGTGTAATATTAGATATGTTAACCATGAAACATTATCATCTATTATATTAATCAAATCATTCATTTGCTATCGAGTTTTCGATGGGAATCGCATGTGCACATTTATTGTATATATACATACTTTAAGAACTAATAACAATAAACTTTCTTAATTATTTACATTTTCGTATTTAAATATTTCATCAATATTTGCTTTCAGCCACTGGACAAGGATCTTTATATGAACAATTTAAACCCAGTAACGCTGGCGAGACAACATATAGTAGCTTGGATGTTACCGATACATATTATGAAAATATTACGAGAAAATAACAAAGGAAAGAGTTAGATCTTAAAGTGTTTAGTTTGTGACAATGGTAACCATATATGTGTATGTTTTTGGGTAGTAACGTTTTAAATTATACCATCGTAGTTCCCCATGTTTTTAATTTGTCAGAGAAGGAAACTTGTTTTAGATACGCTTGATTTGTTTGAAGAATTTATGCAATACAATTCAAGGATACTTAACAGCTGAACTAGATCGAGGAGACACCAGTACAAACAGTACCATGTTGTTTTGTCAGCTCTTCAGTCAAGCTGTTATAGATTCCTAAGGTTATCCTACCATATATTATTTCCCATGAATGATCTGATGATGGAGATTCCAGTTTTAAAACGTTCGTATCTCCTTGGTTAGTAGTTTATAGGTAGTATTGGGTATATGTAGGTAAACAAATGTGCGACGTGTTTACCGCCGAGTGATGCGTTTGCGACAAAGTGAACTGTCCAGACAGGTAAGTATTGGTATATGTTTTCTCACCAATAATTCGTAAATTCGATGTTCCTCTGTGATGTTTTATCGTCTGAACGACCGGGATTGTCTACATGTACGATACGAAGCGATATTGCTGGTTTCATTTGTTTAAATTTGACATGAAGAATAAAATGTACAAACATTGCTTTTAACTGCTCGATGTTAAGAGTTTTGTGATCGAATTGACTAGTTTAACTCTACATATCGAAATAAATATCAGTTACGAACAATTCTTGCGACTTTAAAGCATGTAATGTTTAGAAGAAGGCATGTTTAGTACCAATGATTAATAAAAGGTGTTCTCCTAGGCCAAGCACTATTTGAATTCATTGATATTACAAACACATTTATGATTGAAACATTAATCTAACCATAATGAATGTGTTTTATCTACCGAAGCATCGTATTGTTTTTGTTACTGCTACTATGTAAACATATAGTGGCTCCTTAATGTGTTACCTATGACAACACATTTAATATGTTATACATGTACATATTATATTCAATCATTTTTACTTACTAGTTTTTATTTTTCATGTTCATCTTCTATATAATGCATTGTTGGAATATGATGTAAGGGATACCTTTTTGCACAGGTACAAACATTTATTTATTATATAAACTCCTCTTGCTTTTTAGTTACTAAAATAAATAATTTATATATACAAGAACAATCTGAGTTGCTTTTATACAGGCATAACATATCAATATCTATTTTATCTTTTTATTTTTTTAGAGTATATATGAGCGCTGCTATGATTTCCAACCTCTTCTGTAAGTGACGTCATTTCAAGAAAACGCAACATGTGATGTCACTATTTGAAATCAATATTTACTCCATATGGTCACTTCGCTTTCATATTGCCATATGAGGCAAATATTGCTTACAGTTAGTACATGGTGACGACACATGAGGTTGCTGAAATCGTATAGCGGCGCTCATATACAATTGTAGTTATATTATTTAGACAGTAAACATCATAAAAAAATGCTTTTTCATATTTCATATTGTAAGGGTCACTTTCAAGCATGACATACTTCACCGTGTATATGTTTTATCAAAGTTGATGCATTAAAAATCATAAAATAAACCTCACTTTACATTTCATATAATAGAGGTTTGTATACGTTTCCATGTGTCACTGATTTTGTTATCATACTGTCTTCATTGATTATAATTTAAAGATTCGGATTCATGCATGCTATACTTCCGAATATGTATAACAGTAATGTAAACTTAAAACTGCTGCCAAAAATATTGTTTCCCTGAAGCACCTGTAAATTAAATTGAAAAACATTGTTTTAAATGATATTCATATAATTTCCGACAGTGTCTAAATGGTAAATATCAAAACAGAACAGCATCATACAATGGGAGGTAATTCACTGAGTTGAGATGCATAATTGCGAATGTGATACATCACAAAACAGTTTGTTACGTTGCCTATTTTCGAATGCTATTTAACTAAAGTCTGCTGTACTTTGTTTGAAGTGTTACTTTCAGTAGAATCAAATTACACATTGGGTTATTTATAATAAATTACAAATTATTCTGTAGGTATGAACTCAATAATAAATGTGTCAAACAACAAACAAGTATGTAATGATACTTAAGGCAGCTGACAGGAACCATATCGGTCAAGTGTAATATATTGTTTGTAATTTTCTTTCACGTAGTATTTTTACATTCACATATAATTAAAGATATCATACCAATGAGGACTTAATGTTCACATCAAAACAATATAGACATGTGTACAGTAACTGAACAATATGCATCAAATTATTAATAATTTCATAACCGTATATTTGTGTTCTTTGTATTTGTTTAATATGAGTGATCTATGCTGAATGTAACTTTTCTGTGTCTAGTGCTCTTGCCAATTTATTACACAGGGTAAATGGCGTTATGTATGTGTATACTTGTGATAATTGTACATACTTGTATAAAGTTTTTTTCGTATATTTCAAATCGTTCCATTTATAACAAAATATAAAACAATAGAAATAAAATACAACCATATGAAACAACTACAGTAGAACCTCACTTAATGACCACCTCAATAATAATAAGACCACCTCAAAATTCAGGACACACGTTTTAAGTCCAGTTTCATTGTTTTGGACTTTATTCAACCTCAATATTAAGAACAATTTTCAAGGGTTATGAGGGTTGTCTTATTATTGGGGTTTACTGTTTATAAATGGTACGATTTCTGTACATATTGATCCTCGCTATGTTATGTATTGTAGATAAATTGTAGATACATGTATTCATTTTTTATTTTTTATATAACTTCATTTATTTTTTGAAAGCAATGAACATAATTTGATTTTAGATGTCAGATTATTCAGATTTTCCACAATATTATATACACAGTTTTGGAACATAAATTACTTTCACAGTGGTGTGAAGGGCAAATGATTTAAAGTGAATGACCGTGACAACTATGGAGCCACTGAGTTCCCGTGTTTACATATATACACTTACGCTACATTTGTATCAAACTAAATTCAGTGTATTGTAGTTAGTCTTGTTTTTTACTCGTTGAAAATATTATGCTACAATAATACAATTAAATAATTCCGGATCCATTTTAATACACTTCATATCCTATTCGAAAACTTCCAATACTTGTGTTATAACTTGTCATCTGTTTAGTATTATCCGTTTTGTAAATGTATCGTCTTTCTCATGCATGTTTATCTTGTCTTTTATTTCTATAATAAACTTATATTCATAAGAAAGTGTTTGTAGTTATTAACAGTCCTTGGTGTCAAACAAGTGCGGTGGTTTAGTTATATCCATTAGCAAAATGTTGTTGAAAGGAAATATGAAGCCAAAATAATACAGTGTCAAATTGTATATACCTAAATTGTACCATGTTCAGGTAGTTAGCGTAAGCTGCTAAATAAGCAATAAGTACAAGCGAGACAATGACACAACACACTAACCACTCATGGTTAAAACAAACACAATGGTTAAAAGCGAGTTCCATCTTCCTTGGAATCCAGTGTCGTGTTACAATATTGTATAACGTATATTATCAGTAATTTACAAATTATTTTAGTCGAATTAATTAGCAACACCCATAGGTAATAATCACATATTGTCATTTACTTATAATGTGCCCTTAATTAAACAAAGTGAGACACGGTAAACAACAGATTGGTAAAAAAATCACGCTGTTCTAAATAACGACCATACACTCACTGCAATTCATTTTTAGTCCTACAAAGTATATTAAGTGACATTTCAAAACTGTACATACCTTCGTTTAAGACACTCCGGTAGTAATAATCAAAAATATGTTTGCAGAGCCAACGCTTTAAAGGGACTCTTTCAACAATATGTACACATCAAGGAATGTCCTCTTTCACGTAATATAATGTTCCTTCGTGCTAAACAAATAATCATATGCTAACTGAATGCTAAGTTGTGACACTGGAAAACAACTTAACCTTCTCAACGACAAACCGAGGTACGGAAACACATTGCCTATACTTTTCCTACGTTTAAAATGACGGATGAAGTAACTTAAAGAGAAACACATGTTCTTTATCTCAATTTTAAATTAACATAAGCATTGAAATCGAAAATAAGCATATTTAAAATACAATTCATGAAAGAAATACCAATGGATTGGGTAGTTTTGCTAATAAATAGCTTAAGATGTAAACATATTGAATAAACAATACAGTAATAAACGAACAATTAATAAGTTACGGTTAAAATCAGTATATTATCTTTAATATGTATGGTATCTATCACAGTACACTTTAATTTGTTGTTTCCTGCCCACACGTTTACACATATTGATATCACTGAATGCATTTGATCATGTATGATGTGAGCAACAAATGAAAAGGGAAACAACTCTGTTACGTATAATAGATATTCAATCCTAAGATTTATTCTTACTTCCATTTTAATGACACTGTATATGTATGTATGTGTTGTACATATGTTAGATCATATTGTGTGTACTATTCTAATGTACATCACTTCAGTCAAACATCAGGTCATGATAACAATTTACGAGGGTAAAACTCAACTTGCATGTTAACATGCTATACATAAAACACTGAATACATTCGACCACAAAATTATACAATTATTATCCACGTGGAGTTGAACGAAATATGCAATTTCACAATGTAAATACAGAGCTTGATGTTCAGTGATAACGCTGATAGTAGTATCTATCTAATATAAATGTCATACGCATATCTACCAATAATCCGCCATAATTTATAAAATGAATAAAGAAGTCGAGCCGGAAATGGAACAGACAAAACACACAAAAAGCACGAGGAGAAATGAAATATGTGCTTCAGGTAAACAAATAACATCACAAACATAAATAATGGGTGAACTTATTAGTAGCTTTGGTGCGGTCAGTGGCTGAAATATCACATTAAGATTCGGTTCGGGTATAACTACACAGTGCAGTGTTTTACTATGTCGTTTCCAACGCACTCAAACAGCATTGTATATTATTGTATTGATGAGAACATATCATAGCTTAACATCAGTCTTTGATCGTACTATATTCTCCAGATTGGACCGTATCTCATCGTAGAGCATCGCCTCTCCCAGTCATGTACCGTATATTTCATAAACACATTGTTTCCGGTAACTGGACATAATCATATTCAGGTTATCAAAAATTATAAGACACTATATGATCATATATAATAAGGCACGAATATTATACCATAGCAAAACACGGACGAAGAAGAATGCGACACCTGCAAAATTGTCCTCTGTTTAGCAACAACCTCTCTTCAACGACGATAACAATAGTTTCTGCATTAAGAATTTACTCTCAATTAAATATGTTCAAGATATTTCATCGGTATTTAAATAACAGTCAAATTAGCGTTTTAAATAGTGTGTTGCTCTGGAGATTTCGCATTGTACAATCTTATCGGATATTGCAGAAGTCTGGTGGACAGTGATGTACAAGAGAAAATTAATTTTAATATATGATAAGATAAAACTATCAACGTCACAATTCGAGTTTAGCATAGATTTTGAATAATAATTTAAGCAATGATAAACATAACTCATAACATATACCCATTCCGTCAAATAAACGAAGCATGATGTTAACGCAAAACGCATGAAAACTTAAACCGCTTGTATATATAAATCAGAAGGAGTCTCCATGATCGCTGTTTTCATGTTTTCATGTTATAAGTCTAATATCCCCTGCTTGTTGGAATCCCAACCGAAATATAGAATTGAATTTTAAAGTGAGGAAGCCATCCATTGGTATGCGGAATGAGGAGTGTTGTCTTCTAACCAACTTAAACTCTAAAACGTCCACAGAGCTTTTATTCTCAAATTCCAGTGCAATGAAAAAAGCTCATACATAAATAAGGTAAAAGAACCGGTAATTAAATTGTAGCTTACAGACGATTCGCATTAAATCACATTTTGAATGAAAATTGAATTCACGACTTGTACATTGTAGTACTTACGAATGTACTTACCCAGAAATAATCACCAAGTCACTTTCACGGATTTACACATACTGCTGGTTTCATACTTGTCTTATCTCATTGTATTCATTCATTCGCTCACCAAATCATACATAATTTTCAATACATATTGTAAACAATACAGCAAAAATGTCATACCCGTTCATTTTCAGAGTATTTGATATAGTTTGATTTTTTCGGCTCCAACTGCAGCATTAGAGACAGCAAGTCTTTTTCTGTCCTTTGACACGGCGATATATCGTGGATAAAACATACCTACCTGATGTGATGTCAATACACGACCTGCAGGAGTAATCTCTACTAACGACCTTGTATAATTATTGCCTACAAACACATGATCATATGGACCGTCTGCTACACCCGATACCCTTCCGCGTCCTTTGTCACCTTCTCTGCGAAGTCATCAAATATTTCATTCATTGTTTGCTTCATTATATTGAGCTGTTCTGGTATACGTTGAATGTCGCTATTTACATGGGTTTCTGCTTCCTTTATGTTTTCAACTGCATGATTAGACGTTATTATTGCGGTTTGTAACTTTTCTCGCAATTCATTGCACTGACCTTTCTCTGCCACTGCTGCTATATCGACAACTTTATCACATTTTCTGTGATCTAAGATAGCACAAGAACTGCAGATTAATGTTTTGTCATCTTCACAGAAGAACTCAAATGGTTTATTGTGTTTTTCACACATACAGTACCGCCAGCGTGACAGTTCCGCGTGAAAGCGTTTCGCGTTCGTTTCTAACGCGAGAACGTGTTAGCGTGAAAGCGAGTATGCGTGTATTTTCCACTACGCATGCGCAGCGTGTAAGAGAATTCACGACTGCGCATGCGCACCGTGAAAGCGTGAAAGCGTGAATTTCAAAAGCGCATGCGCACCGTGAAAGCGTGAAAGCGTGAATTTCAAAAGCGCATGCGCACCGTGTAAACGCGTACCGAGAAAGCTATTCAAATTGTCAGGTTTTGTTTACATGGATGCGTTTGATTCATCTAGTATACATTCTAGCTCTAATAGCGTTTGAACTATAAATATTAATTGGCGTATATTTAGTTATATTTCGATATTGATTCTTAATTATGTTGCCTGTTCCTTTACGAGCTCTGGTTGTTGATCTTGGATCAAATGGATATTCTTCCGTAGCAATTTCCTGGGATTTTGAAAATTGATCATGCTTTCACCATTACTGCTCGTGGTGTGAGGAAAATTTTGTGTAGGGTTAAATCTAGAGTCGGAAGTGTTATGCAAGTGTCTAAACGTCGGCCTATTCGACCTACGAAATTGGACCCAGTTCACTTGGAGTATATTAATTTGTGCTTGACTAAAGATGCTAATGTGACAGCAGTTGATCTGCAGAAGAAAATTTACCAAAATTTTGGTGTGAATGTGTCAATCTCCACAATTAAAGCGAACAGGGCGAAATTAGGTTGGAGTTGTAAGCAGACAGGATACTGCCAAATGATGTCACAAAAAAACAAATCATTCCGGAAGAAATGGGCTATTCATATGTTGGCAGTCCGTGAGGATTTTAGAGATTTTATACTTACGGATGAAACTACGGTTGAAATGAATTCCTCTGGAAGACTTTCTTTCTCGCTCTCACACCTGCCGTGCAGAGTCTCCTAAGCCGAAACATTCTTACAAGGTGAGTACGAATCGTGTAGTTTTTCACATTGAATGGTTGAGAGAAAAACGAATATACTTAGTCATGTATTGTGAAGATGTTTTATCTGGTGATGTTCAAATGCGGTCCCTTCAAATGCATGTTTACTGTCTCTAAAAACTGTATGTCGTTACTCTGCGTATATATACTGACGTATTTTCATTTCATTATTTGCTGTAACGAATACAGGTCGTTTCGTACTCTTGCCGTTTCGTACTTGTCGTTTTTGGTTGTTTCGTTAGTGTTGCAAATTAAAAAAAAGAGCATAAAGATAGACAAATCGCCAACATACCTTTCAATTCATGTCATTACTGCTCTAATTTCAAAATTGTTAGATAGTTCATGTACATGTATAACGTACACTTAATCTACACAATGAGTGTGGTTGTCAGTGGATATTAACCTTAAAGCATACATGTGCTAGCCTTACTCATTCCACTTCTCCATGCAGCCGTTGTTACAGTTATACTGCAACTTGATATTTTACAGTTATAACTTACATTTTATATTTATAATATGTATTACAATACACTGATATCATTTGGAACTTGTGTATTTGTTCACATCTGTGATTTAGTCAACAGTAATTGTGTCCTGGAATCTATGAGGATTTCCTTATGTAATTAACGAGCAGTTTGCTAGCAGATCCAAGGGAGGCGCCCGGCGCACACCCTGTAAAATTCCCCAACGGTTGAACCTTACATGTATGGCTGAGTACAATTATAAATATGCAATTATACATAGATCTTTAATGATAAGATTTTTAAATAAGTGATTCTGCCTGATTTATTGTAGTATTATAGTCTATCATGATGATGTTTATTGACAGTCATTGCCGTTGTATAAGGCTTGAGCAAAACCAAAAAGTAACGCCCCCTTGAGACCAAATCTTGGATCCGCCCCTGCAGAATTCCAGACGTTTCACCCCAAGTCGTTTCCACCCCAAGACATTTCACCCCGTAGTCATTTCCTCCCGAGACGTTTCATCCCCAATTTTAATAGACCCTAGACTTTTCACCCCCACCTTTTAATATAATTATTTTTGTGTGATTTACTTTTTTATTTGATGTTTTTTCAAATTAAATTGTTAAGTTATAGTTAAAAACCCTTTATCTTCATGTTTAATGACTTTGCAGTAATATTGTGATTTAATCAACACCCTTTTCACTTTTGATATAATTCTGTAATAAACAATACAAATATGATTTGTAAAAAGTTGTGAAAAACATAACTGATTTGAAAAAATAACTGCCTTATCATGATTAAAAAGTAAATTAGTAATATTTATTCAATGGCAAAATTATAATAAATGTTTAAAATAAATAATATAATACTACTAATTGTTGCCATATATATCGGTGTACACTTCTTTTTTGCATTTTAATCTTTATTTAAAAACTAAATATACTTTACTCTTTAGACATATGCATGCAAACTTATTTAATTATCATTATGTCTACTCATCCTTATTATTTGTTAAGTCTCGGTAGTAATATTTATAAAAATTAGAAAGCCTGTCTAACAGTAATAATGGCTTTATAATAGTTTTATATAACATCATCTAAGATTCTAAGTTATACATTTGTAGAACTATCAATTTGAACTGATAATTTGTAACACATTCACATAATGTGTGCACATTTAATAGAAAACTGACAGAAAATATTCTAACAATTTTATAAAGTTATAGAACTAGACATGTGGGTGGTTACTGTTCAAGTCAAAAACTTTTTTGAACAATATGGACACCAATAAATAATCATTTAAGCATTAATAATTTCACAACAATACTCGTGACCATTGAAACTTTCTATAAGTCAATGAAGTGCAGTCGGTATAGTAGCAGACATGAATAAGTGCATGTATGATATAGACATGGTATGTAATTGTGTTTGAGCCTCAAATGTGACCACTTTTTACCACATAATCATATGTTCATGTAGTTTGGTTGTTTTACTATAAAAAACTTAAACCAGATCGTTTTAAAATCACCGTTCTTGCTTGAAACCTCTACATCGGACATTATAAAATTTGTCTCAAAACTCAATCTTAGTCTGAACATAATTAAAATATTGTAATGCCCGTGTGTGTGTGTGAATATCACTAGTGTGCAAAAAGTAAACCTGCGGGCTTACATCCGCAATCTATTTTTAAAGATTGCCATAGTTAGTTAAATATAACCAATCTCACTAAGGAGGACCGGTAGAGGTAGCGTAATAAACAGCCTGGTAGCGGCCAACAAATGTCAAACTATAAATCAAAACAACTAAAATCCTTTCGGCTTGATGTAATTTATTTTGTAGCCTTAACTAGGAAATATTAACTAAGTCTAAGTAATAATAGAATCTACTTAAAATATCGAAACAAACTAAGTCTCGGTAGTCGCCAGATAAAAAAAATACGAAAATGTCGAATTATATTTAAGTATGCACTGTGCCCAAAACGTAAACAAATAACCGTTCTCAATAGTGAACTTTTTAAATTTATAAATATAATTTGTACCTGATGATAATAAGATAAAAGTTGAATTAGAAATTATTCAAGATGCAGAGGAAAATGAGAACGTAAGACAGACGCGTCTAAACTACTCTGGAGACTGAGGCAAAGTCAAGAGTTGGTACTATGAACGCTGGTATGCACATTGTTATGGTATGCAAATTAGTACACGATATGCAAATGAGAGTTTAGAGATTAACGTCTAAACCAACCCCATTAATAGCTACAATGTGTGTCTTAAACTGAATCCAACATAAATACATATTAGTAATATATGATTGAGTAATTACAGACAAGTATGCTACGATAAACATTAAAAGTATTTGATCTGACTTCGGATAGAGATTTACCGGTACTAACCGGAAGTGACAACAAACGTGGCGGATAAATGTGAAATGCAGTTGACAGTACAAGATTTATCAGAAATATTACAATACAGAAGTGTGCTAGCATGTAATTGTTACGGTAAATAACTATTTATATAAATATTGAGTGATTACTGAAGTATTTCTGCATGACATTGTAAAATATAGCGGAGATAGCTTTGACCCGGTGTTGATGTAAACAGACACGCTTAGTTGTTGGCATTTAAGTTTTCAGTGCGTTTGACGTATGAAGTTAGAAGTGCTTTTGATGTGTAAGTTACAGACTACTGTAGATTGCAAGGATAATTAAAATATATTTTCGGTAAATTATTTCCGTATCGTCATTCTAGTATCGTTCTTCGATTTTTTGCCTTTACATACAATGACACAGACGGAAACCAGTACATTTGGCCTTCCCATGTTTGAGAGGAACCATAATATTCATGCCATATTCAGTCTTGACATCGGCATTATGATTGGAAAGAAAATGCCATTTACAGTTTATACGGCATATGTCCGTGAATGTGGTGACTTAGGTCACTTCCAATAGCTTTTCTGTTTGGCTAGCTCTGAAGTGATGCGGTAGAATATTATGTCCGCTTTAAATCATATAACTATAAGAGGACCCGGGTGCAATCCCTGGTGTGATATGTTGTTTTTCTTGTGTGATTTATCATGATATGGTGTAGAGTCAGACGGCCGTCCGGTTAACTCAGTTGTTAGAGTGACATACTAGTATTTAGGGGTGGTGGGTTTGGACCTCACATCAGGCACACTTTCCCCTTGACTTACTTCAATGATGGCAGTGGTGTTTGACAGCCCACATGGTTTTAGCCACAAATACCAGAATGGGGAGGAGTGTAGTGGTGTGAGGTTAGACAGTCACGTGGTTAGCTCAGTCGGTAGAGTGCCATACTGGTGTTTAGGGAGCCATGGGTTCAAGTCTCACATCGGACGCACTTTTCCCCCCTTGATTCCTACTTATTGCAGTCTGACTAGTACAAACTTACATGTTGTCTTCAGACTGTGACTTGTCGCATTCATATAACAATAATGAAACAATGCTGAAAACTTTCCAGGCATTTGAAGTTACATCCACCTAATTTCTGTGTGATTAAGTCAACAAAAGGATTTGGTTATACAGATAGAATTATCTTTCAAAGCTACATAACACAATTAATTGCAGTTCTCTGAAAGCTATTTGGTAATTTAAAACCATCAAATTGATGTGCTACTGAAACTTATTGAAAATGAAAGCAGGAATTTGTGTGATGGCATTCAGTTTTTACCAAATTTATTAGATTAGTAACTTCCAAGGTATCATTTGAAATTCTGGGTATCATTTGAAATTCTGGGTATCATTAAACTTTAGTCTTTATATCGAGGGCTCAGCGCAAGACTATTCTATCTTGTTTTTTTTAGAAAGTGGTTATTTGACAGTTTTGTTCTTGAAATCTTAAAACACATAATCTGTCAAATTATTATGATTATATTGTGAATAGTTTTTAAAAACTCAAATGTAAAAAATATATTCTATCTCGGACAACTATTTTCTTGGCTCAAAACTATTCTAAGTTTAATAGTTAGAATAGTTTTGCAAAACATTTTTTCATTTAATACTGGAATTTGATTAATGCAAAGGTATTCTAACTTGAGTTTTTCACATTCTAATGACATCATCAATTGATGTTGTGATGTCATGAATCTTGTGACACTTGTGATTCTGTTGGTTTATGCATTGTTAAAGTGTTGTATAGTCAAATTATTTCAAGAAGATATTTTTAATGTAAATTTTTAAATATAGTTGTACAAATAGTTAAATGTCACATTTTAATATAGATAACATGTTTTATCAATACATGTGTTCACTATTAGCTGTGAAGAATGAGTGAATATGTTACCTCAACAACTGACTTTATTATATAACAGAAACGGTGGGAAGAGACATTACATATCTATCTTACACAATTATTATATTTTATTTGCGTTACATTGATAAGTATGACCTCTGTTTAAATACTATTGGTAATAATGGGATAGTTTATATTTATAAGCAGCAGTATTATATCTTGTGTGATATATTGGTCCTTGAGATAATTCTTATATAGAATGCTATGTTATTTTCTAATGTAAGTTTAAAAATTTGTAACCCACCCATAAAATTTTGGCAGGTTAATTTAACTCATGACTATGCATTGCATGGAAAGCAATGTTAAAAATGATTGATCATTATACTGCTTTTAATTTGATATTACACTAATAAACATGATATTGGAATGTAAATTTGTAATAATTATTTTAATATCATAATCCAAAATGGGGATACTGAAACTATATAGGCTGCAGATCTAATAATGTATGTAAGGTATACTATGGACCAAGGGATCAAACATTGGGTATGACTTCATTTCAATGCTGTGTTTTATCAAGGTACTGTTGCTGCCATCTTTACCCTGGCAAATGGCATTGCATGTATATGATATATTGCAATAGTGATGTGCAGTTTGTGGAGAAGTGTTGTAGAAAATGGGGTAACATAGTTAGTGTGGTATAGGTAATGGTATGGTAGGTGGTGATAACGGGATAACAGGAGTTTTTAGTGTGGTATAGGTAATGGTATGGTAGGTGGTGATAACGGGGTAACAGGAGTTTTTAGTGTGGTATAGGTATTGGTATGGTAGGTGGTGATAACGGGGTAACAGAAGTTTTTAGTGTGGTATAGGTAATGGTATGGTAGGTGGTGATAATGGGGTAACAGGAGTTTTTAATGTTAACTAGATATAATCATTATGTCACTTATGATTTGAAGCATTGTTTTTTATGGTGGCACCATGCAATTTAGCCTCATGGAAATATAATTTGTAAACTCAACTTTAATATATAACGCTTGCAAATCTTGTAAGTCATGGAAACATATTTTACATTTCTTTTGAATAAGGCCAAAAAGTCAGATGTTAGTACATGTGTTTTTGTAGCAACAACCTAGACTGAAATTCAGGCCAAAATACATTTTTCGAGTCGCATCAAGTTATCCAATCCCTTTTTCTAACTTAAATACTGTTAAAAAAATGCATATACTCTTTAACAAAGAAATTGCATTAAGCAATATTCATATCAGTATTTGTGCATACTAGGAAACCAAAGTAAAATAACTATTACTTTTTGAAATGTCTTCCTTTTGTAATTGCTAGGGGTTACAATGGAGAAATTTACTGTTCAATTTGTTAGCTCAGTAGTTAGAGCGCTCAGTGCCATCTTGATTGTTGGCTAGAGAGGTCCCAGGTGCAAATCCTGGACAAGTCTGGTAAATTCTCCATGTAAATAATGTGTATGTTACGTGCCTGTGACAGTAAATAATGATACTTTAATTAATTAAGCAGTCTGATTGTCATGTTTCATTAGATTTAGAACTACTATTTGATTACCTTAAGAAATATACAGTGTTGCTCATATTTTGACATCTTTTATTCTTTTATGTCTGAGGTTCAGACTTGTATGAAACTAGGGGAACCAATATAGCAAACTGGATGTTCCGAGTTCTACATATATAAATATCGCACTGTTTTATGTGATTACTGTCACTCAAGGTGCAGCCAAGGGTGATGGTATTTCTCCAAAGGTTGACAATATTACTTTCCAACAAAAAACTTCATATTTATTTTATAATTCTAAAACTACCATGTATAAACCTGTAACTGGTCATATAGACTCCTTGAGGTTGGACACAGTAAATAATGTTAACACTACCATGTATAAACCCCTGGGCACTCTCAGACAATTTTTGGTGTTAAGATATTTATCTGGTATGAAAATTTATCATGATACTTATCTAGTTAACCACATAATTATCTAGTCATTTAAGTAGATATCTAGTTTCTTTAACGTGATAACCAGATAATTATCTAGTTAATGAAGTAGTTAACTGGTGGCAGAAATATGCCACCATATATTGTCGAAGAAAAAGAAAGCGTTTAAATAAAAACGATCCTTAAAAATCGATTGGATTGAGTCAAAGAATACATTTTAAATAATATTTGTACTCTACCTACTTTACTTTTTGGTTAAAATGTGCATGTTGAATGTCATCATTGTATTCTATAATATTAAAGAATTCTTTCAATCAAAGACAATTTATAATTTCACATTGTGACACATGTAACAGTAACAAGACTGACAACTATTGTTTGTAATGATCTTCATTTATCAAATCTATGTCATTATATTATTACAAGCTAGAGTTGCTGTGTTAGATACTTCACTGCTCAACAACATTTAATCAGCTGTGGATACAGGCAGGCAGTCGAATGTGACTCGGCAGCAAATAAAACAAATGGAATTACGACTAAGTTAAACTGAAAAAATAAGCAAGAGTTATGAAAGATTCATAATTTTTATTCTCAGAAAAATGCCACAACAATGCTGTTTATTATTTACAAGTAGGAAATTGATCTCAAGACAACAACCAGCAAATTTACACAATAAAACTGGACAAGGTGTCTGTGGCTTATCTATAAAAATAAAAACATTTAATGTTATTGCAAGTACAGTCAAGCCTGTGGTAAAGACCACCTTCGAACAAAGATCACTATTGTAAAACCTGTCGGAAAAGACCACCAATTTTATCTTCCATCAGACCATTTTCAATGATATTTAATCTGTTATTTAATCTTTTAATAGAGACCACCTGTAAACAAAGACCGCATTTTGCTGTTCCAATGGGTGGTCTTTACAGACAGGTTTGACTGTATTACCAAATATATTTCAGAAAATCTAGATTTGAAAACTTATTTCATTTCTGAAAATCAACTTAAGTATGCACAAAAAACGTTATAAATAAAATACTAACTTTAACAGAATTAAACTTACTTAAAGCTACTATTTATTTATAATAATTCAAATGGATAATTTCTGATGTAAAACTTTATCTATAATGAAGTAGCCGACCTAAAGAAAATGTACTGCAGAGTGACTTTCTAACAATGGACATGGACTTTTATACCCAACTTCAAATAGTTTCAACAGTGTTTGAACAGAACAACAGACAGAACCAACATGAGTTCAAAATGGGGTTCAAACACCTCAAACAGTAAAATAAACATGCATGATAAATCACACAAAGTTTCCAAAAAACATTCGGGGAATATTTACATAATACAAAATAACAGTATAAGTCAAGGGCAAATGGTAATGTACTCAAATAATCATTTAACAAATCAATATTTTCATCTAACAATCCCCTTCGGGGCCTCTATAAGAAAATGTACTATCAGACTTGTAAGAAATCTACATGATGACTACATCTATATACTGATGACATCACACTCACATGACCAATCAGTACCAATTATGACTACCAAATGCATAGATTAACTAAAAGTTATTGTTTAAATGAATATGTGATTTACTGAATTTAGAGAATCAAACTAATGAACAACATATAGCACAATATTTGCTTGACCAATAGATATATACAAAATAACATAGGTGGGGTATATTTGCACACCATAGTATGTTAAATATGCAGCAATAAAGCAATACATGATAGAAGGAATTCAGTACAAAAGTTGTCCTATGGATAAATTCACAATGCAATGGGTATTTGCTATTGACTTTGAATTGAATGGTGTCTGCATATCTTTTGTTAGTTCTGAAATATGTTGAGTCTGAAGGATTACTGTTGGCGTTATAGAGAATGGAGTCTGCATGTTATGTGTTTGTCCTGTAGTGAATGGTTGTGCATGTTTTCAATAGTGTATTAGTGTATGGTATCTGCCTGGTTTCTGTTTGTGTATTAGTGTACGGCATTAGAATGTTTTCAGTTTGTGTATAAGTGTATGGTATGTGTCTGGTTTCTGTTTGTATGTAAGTGAATGGTATGTGTCTGATTTATGTTTGTGAGTTATTGAATTTATGAACCTTGATTCTGTTTGTGTAGCAGTGGGTGGTAAGTTTCTGGTTTCTGTTTGTGTAGCAGTGAGTGGTGTGTGTCTGGTTTCTGTTTGTGTAGCAGTGAGTGGTATGTGTCTGGTTTCTGTTTGTGTAGCAGTGAGTGGTGATGTGTGTGTCTTGTTTCTGTTTGTGTAGCAGTGAGTGGTATGTGTCTGGTTTCTGTTTGTGTGTTAGTGAATGGTATGTGTCTGGTTTCTGTTTGTGTAGCAGTGAGTTGTATGTGTCTGGTTTCTGTTTGTGTATAAGTGAATAGTGTCGGACTGTTGTCTGTTTGTGCAGCAGTGAGTGGTATGTGTCTGGTTTCTGTTTGTGTGTAAGTGAGTGGTATGTGTCTGGTTTCTGTTTGTGTGTTAGTGAATGGTATGTGTCTGGTTTCTGTTTGTGTGTTAGTAAATGGTATGTGCCTTGATTCTGTTTGTGTGTGAGTGAATGGTATGTGCCTTGATTCTGTTTGTGTGCTAGTGACTGGTATGTGTCTGGTTTCTGTTTGTGTACAAGTGAATAGTGTCGGACTGTTTTCTGTTTATGTAGCAGTGAGTGATATGTGTCTGGTGTAATGGTGTATCCGAATTTCCTGTACACAATGGTTTTGAGGGCAATTCAATTTTTATTTCCTTACACATTTTTAGTATCTCGTTTAATTTAAACTGTCTATCAACATTTGTGATCTCTTCATCACTGTTTAGAATTATCACCGGCATAACCTGTGTTGCCACAGACACCATGTTTCTTTCACTGTATGCTATTTCTTGTAACAAGGTGTCTCTTTGATCTGTTGATATTGACCTAGTGTAAACAGGTTCTCTGTTTGGTTTCAATGGTTTGGCACTTCTCTTTGTCTTCTCCATCCCACCCTCAAACGAACTTTGATAGTGCGTCCATTTGTGCCCTAAAATATAAAATGCAGGCATGTTGACATAGGAATGGCTCTCTCACAAAATTGTAAATAAAACAAATTTACTATCATGACTACTCCATACTTTGTTGCTTGGATGGTATAGCGATGTTTTAACAAAGACGAGAATTTTATGCCAGGTCTCCCTCCCACGTCCCCTGGATTTGATATTGTAGACTCTGTCATATATTTGGTGTCTTTTATACCTAAAACTATATTCATGCTTGATGCACACTATAAGGATGCGCTAAGTCTTACAGAGAACTTATCATATAACATTCAACTTGTGAACAGTCAATCATCAAACTATAGTGGGCCATTTGCTTATGTTTTCCTTACATTGGTATTAACGTTTGTTTAGGACTGCTTATGACATGTGGGTGCTAGCGTGTAAACTATCAAATTGTAAAGGACAGACAACCAACCAATACTTCACCATTGAACAATTTGTGCAGGTCTGTATGTCATTACTATAATATACCAATCCTTAATACAATTAAATAAAATGTGAAGAAAGTTTTGATTTCTGATAGCTTTTCCTTTGATTTTCTTGTCAAATGTTCCAATATCTATTTGGCTATTCAGTAGAACATATAATATTTGAATACTCATAGCCACCTCTATGATAAACTTAGTACTTAATTTATACCGTTTTTACATGCTGCTGTTTGGTTTCCACAAAAATACTATCTGAATGTTGGCATTCTTCAATCTGTCTTACACCATTTTTCACAACCTGTAAGGAAAAAATAGTTTTAAAACATTGATTGAAATGCATAACTGTTTAATGACTTGGATAAACATCAGTAGAAGTTCTAGTGATCCTAATCAATGTAAATTACACTTTTAAATATAGGAACTAAATATGCTTCCACTGGACACAGATGCCCCAACTCTTCTCAATCTAGAGGCATAGCTCTTCCCTTACTAAATAAATGCTATAAAATTACACAATGCCTCTTTTCACTATTTCCAGTTATTTGCACTTTGAACTAATCATTTTACCTGCAATTGAGTATTAACTATTACTAATTTGGCCCTACAGAAGCAACCAACAACTACGACATAAATCAGAAGTTGAGGACAATGACAGTAGCCAAATGTCAAAGTAAAGTATAACATTGCAAGCCTGACAAATGAATAATAGTCTTCCAGGTAACAGTCTAGCACTCTTCCAACTAAGCCGAATGGGCAGGCTACATCAGAGAAGAACAAAACATGTTTTGTACCTTTATGTTCTCCAATTGATACTGTAAATATCAAGCTGCATGACTGTAAACAGTAGTGTCTGATGAAACAATATGTACAAGGCAGTATCAAGGTAAAAAACAATATCACTTCCAAAAACTACTTACATAAGCCTTTCTTCATGTAGGCAATACATCGTTCAGCTTCTTTGTATTTTCATTTTTGAGATGCCCAACTGTTTGTCACATATACCATTCTGACCCATACCAGTTATACCATTCTGTGAACACTGTCAGACCTGTCAAACAAAGAATGTTGTGTATTACTTCATGTAAGGCAAACAGCAGTGGGTTGTGGGTTTTCCCACCCGGTTTGATTGATTAAATCTTCAAGACAATCTTTGGATAACAATGCGCAATTAACTTCATGTTGTACTTTTTTACAGGAAAATCAATCCATTTGACTTTATCAATACAACTGACACCAAATACAAGAAAGACAGGATCGTGATTTTAAGCGTCTTTAACTGACAGAGAGCAACAAAATATTAGGTGTGTGGTGTAGTGGTTAGCATAACGGACCGGAGACATGTGTTCAAATCCTAGTGGCGCTATTGCCAATAAAATCAGTGGTTGAAAATATTACTGGTTACATAAATTTATAGGAAGTGACTACGTGTACGGGTCCTAGGGGTACGGGAGTCCCGTACTCGTAGATATCATACCAAGGATATGCTACGGGCACGGGAGTTTATAAATATGACACATACTCAGATCAAATATAAGTAAAAGATATTAAAACAAATATCAGTATATACGCTATATAAATGTTTATATTTTGTTTGTCGTTAATTATACGACAAAACCGCCATTTTGGTTGATACTTAAACAACATTCGGAAATCCTCGACCATCTACGTCAAGTGCCTCGGATGTACATTAAGGCACTACTTTCAGAAATACCATTCGAATGTCATGAAAACAAGATGGCGGCATGAACGCTGGAGTGCTGATGAATGTAATATTTAAGCTATATGAAGACTGGAATATGTGAGTTTTTAACTAGAAATGTCAACGATAATCCATCTCTTACATGAATTTATCGAAATTATTGAAATTATAAATCCGTTTTGCGAGAACTATTTCTTGACAGCACAAAATGTTGAGTTTTGCTATATACACTAGAGGGTGTTATCCGAGTAACGAAGTGGTACGGAAATACCCGAGAGCTGTCGACAATTACTAAAACAAACTTGTGTTGTGTTGCGGAATATTGTTGTCGTCTTATTAAACAATTATTTGCAATCATTAATCCAACCCAGATATTAATTTTAATTTGCAATGGCAAACTGATAAAACGCACTTTAATGTACACGTTTGCATATGTCAAGACAATACTTTGTTTTATGCAACGAATTATTGTAATGACATAATTGCAATTAAATATTCGGCACGTTATTTTTCGAGACGACAACGATATCCAGCAACACAACACTTGTTTTAGTATCAACCAAAATGGCAGTAAGTTTGTTGTATAATTTATTAATTAACGACAAACAAAATATAAACATTTATAAAGCGTATATACTGATATTTGTCTTAATATCTTATTTGATTCAAGTATGCGTATTTATAAAAACCCTGTACCCGTAGTATATCATATGAAGGATATCTACGAGTACGGGACTCCCATACCCCTAGACTCCCATACCCCTAGACTCCCATACCCCTAGACTCCTGTATCGATTCTAGAGGTACGGACCCGTACCGTGTAG
The DNA here is from genome assembly GCA_032209605.1 of Mactromeris polynyma. Lineage (NCBI taxonomy): Eukaryota > Metazoa > Mollusca > Bivalvia > Venerida > Mactridae > Mactromeris > Mactromeris polynyma. The sequence goes on along the minus strand of JASFXZ010000004.1, from coordinate 570,157 downwards.
CCAAAATTATAAGCTGATACATATTATTTGTTTGTAGTGATACAGGTCTTAGCTTACATTCTACTTGCTTGCAGGTTTCCTTTCATTCAGGGATATAGATTAAATTATTTGATCCAGCGTTGTTGATTTTTGTAATATACAAAACAGTCTTTTTGGCAGGATTTTAAAATTGTTAAATAATTATGTCTGCTGTATGACCCCCCGCCCCCCGATTATCGATGTTAAGGTGTGAACAATTTTATTGTGCTTCAAAACTGGGTCTTAGTTAGACCGGGCCGAAATGGAAAGTGGGCCGAGGTGTCCCTTTAGTTTACCGATTGGTATAGTTCAATAAACTTTGAATAAAGCACAACATTTGTCAAACTTAACTTATCTACTATTTTAAAACAAATTTTGGAATTTTAAAATTATCTTGATATATTCAGAAATGATAAGGATTTTGATTTACACAATTTAGACTTAATGTCGTTAGTCATAACTTGGAAATTGAAGCTGGTCTACTACTCAGGATTTAGAATAGAGAAATTAGAAGATGTAAAATATGCACTCAGAATGTCATAGTTCTAAACAGATTATCATTTCTTATTGCGCTGTCTAAAATATCATGATTTGATAAAACATGTCAAACAAGAATAAATGCCTTCTAAATAGTACCGGTAAATACTGCAAAATTTATAATTGAAGTATTTACTTTCAGAAAAAATACCTTGGAAAATAATAATTTACAACAAATATATTATACAATCAGCATTCACTTTTGTAATGAAACAGGAATAAAAATATAGAGTCTACAGCTTCTGGCCAGCGACTAAATAAAGCTTTGCCTTGATACACTAAATAGTTTTACTAAAAATAAATTACCATATCATCTGTATAACAACCACGGTTCCAGATTTAAAAAAGTGGCCATTAGGCACCCTTAACACATAAACCATTAAGGCTATCACTAAAATAATCAATTTTTATACTAAACAAAACATCATAGTTGTTCTACTATTCAGTAATTAATATATTTCTTAATATGATAAAAATCACACCATCACAGCATTAAATATTATGTTGAGGAAATCAGGTTTCAATATTTTATCAAACATAAAATATTATTGTTGATAATCTTTACCTTAAATCAGTTGGCACTATCAGTTTTCTTTGTTATACTGGTCAACTATGTATTCAATAATTTCGAATGAGACTGCTCTGCACTAAGAATCAATGATTAATGAAATTAACATTGACAATTAAGATTTTTCAATCAGCATATTGTCCTTAATCTGATAGGATGATTATAAAAAACCAACCCCTCTTCAGACACGATTTGCATATTGTCATTATCTATGTTGATTTATGACCATGGTTATATAATGTTATATAATGTCTCCTTTTATGACAGGAAGAGATTAACATAGTAGATGTGATCACCAATGTGTCACCACATATTGTATATACAGTTGGCCCCAGTCTTATAGCAGATTGTTGTCATACACTACTAATCAATTTTGTCATTAATGGATGAAAATATATCTACATGACATTGTTCCATAAAATTATATAAAATTATTTTTTGATTAATTATATATTAAATAAAAAAGACGTCAGTAATACCACATAATACATTACATAAATGGCAGAAGTATTAATGAGTTCATTTTGTCACATTACGTCCTAATTAAAGGAGCAACTATTATAATATTTATTTTTAAAAGTATTCTGTTCAATCAATTACTTCTAAGTTTATTTGCAGAGTGAAATTTTGAAACATGCTTTACATATTGAAAAGGAACAAAATTAGCACCAGCATGAGTATAATTGATTTTTTTATTATAATTAATGTCCAATATAACTCAATAACTGAGTGACAATGAACAACTCATTTTTCATTCTTCATGACAGTGTTTTCCCCTGACTTAAAAATTGGGGGTCATTTTGACCCCCTCGTTTACACATTTGACTGTCATTTCTAAATGTCATACAGGAATACTTTTTGAATAAAACTTTGTTCTACTGATAAAAGTTATTAAACAATGACTTACTGATTACTATTTGTCGTAATTGTAATGAAAACTACAAGTCGTACTTGGCTTATTAGTTACTGTATGTGACTGTGAGGGTTAACACACAAATGAACATTACAGATCATGATTTACTTTTATTTGAAACAAATGAATCTGAATTGTGACGTTTGTCATTATCTTTTGAACTGCTATGCTCTCATAACTTGTAGCGAATGTCATAAACATCATCAGATTCCTTTGAGCACAGCGAGTGGTATAACACTTTGTTTTGCGAACTGTGCAACCGTTCAAAGTATGAATTGGTCAAATTTTAGACTGGTTACTATTTATGTTCAATTGAGTCAACGCTTATTGTACTTAATCTTTGACACAGTCTGCATGCAATTATCAAAGTGAAAGTACATTTTCGGAAAATTGCAGTAAGGTACAAACTGAGGTGATTTCACTTTTGAAGAAATTCTGTCATCCTGGACGCACACAAATAATTTTAATTTCTCAGAAAAATGAGACAAGATTTGTTTGTCAGGAAAAACACTGCATGGCATGTTTATATTTTTTATTATCTATCAAATGTGACAGAGCATGTTATCATTAAATATTTTTGACATATTATGCAAAAATAAAGAAAGTTAAATTTATACTAACAGAATTAAAATAATGACATGAAATTATTTTGATTGTACTGTCATGAATGCAGAATTAAATTTTATGACACCAAGTTTGCATGTGTCAATTTTCATTAGACTTGACGATTCCCTAGACCGAACATCCTTAATTCAGGATCTAACCAACAAATGCAGAGCTGTATCTGTATAATTATATATCTTACTGTATGCCATTATGATATCAAACCTAAGTTCTTTTAAATGAACCTTTGTAAATGACATAACCAGCGTAATACTTGATAATTAGGTAAATCACATAACATTAAAAATTTAAGACTAATAATACAGAAATGGTTTACTTTTCTTCATAACATTAACTATAATTATGTACATATTTCCATACGGCTGATCTGATTGGTATACGGACAAAATCCCTTTCGGACAAAATCCCCTTGGCTCATTTTGCACAAGGCAGACAAAATCTCCTTCGTGAATTTTACAAGGTGGACAAAATCCCCATCATGAATTTAGGGGAGTGGAAATGTTCTGTTCCAGCATTGTATGGAGTTATTTATTATTTCTGGATGTGTAAGAAGGCCAACACTCCACATCCAGATACATGGGCATCAAAATTACCCATCACCCAGATGCGGGACGAGGCCCTACATATTTAATTGTGATATTTTTTGCTATCAGTTTTGAAAAAAAAAGTGATCCATCACTTAGTCTCATTGTGCCAGTCAAGTAGTAGATTTAATAAAAGTGGGCTGGTTTAGTTATGCGGACCCTGTGAGGGACGGCCAATGTGCTTAATCCAGTCTAAGATTATATTGTAATCCAGCACCCTGGTCAACCAAGGCCAACATACATGTAGTGTATATAACATTCATGAATAAAATCAACAAACTGATTAATGGTAACTCGCTAGTAACCAATTTTATTAAATGAATAATAAAAGGCCATTCTAAGCATCTATAGAAAATAATTATATATATATAATTAGCCTAGATTTTGTATTGAAAGAAAGAAAAATCAACTTTGTAGTTTAGTGTCTTATTCATAAGGATCTATATTTTATACAGCTGTAACAAAAATGCACACAATTGGCATCTTTCTGGTAATATTAGGATACATAATCAATTATATCATCCAAATGATTTTATAATGAAGGGTCTGTATGTTACAGGTCAAAAAGGTAACCAAATCATTTTTTAATTGACAAAAATCATTTTAAAACAAGTAATTGTGTGGACAGACATTACAATGTTAGGATTGTATTTCTAATCTTCAAAAATGCTTCAACACAAAATTTGAAATATTAAACAAATTATACTTAAAATTTATAAGATGATAAAAATAAGAAGAGAGGCAAAAATAAGGGTCAATATTGGGGTGGACAAATTAGGTTATGCAATAAACAATATTGCCCCCTGTGTGCACTATCTAGATATCAATGTGTCCAGACCACTAATCAGCAGTTTTACAATGTCTGGCCCAGTGGGACTCCAATTGAATCTTATCAATATGTGCTGTCACCAACTGACTCCTATTTACAGTGAAGATGAGAAGAGTCTACCACAATTAAAATTAATTAAAATAGTTTATACAAGATATTATATAAACATTAATCAATGTGGCATGTTTTGAATGGTAGAAAATATGTTTATCTTTGTGAAAAGATTTGAATGAACATAAAGATTAAATTTAAGGTTTTAAAAATGTTACTTACTCATTTCTAATTTTAAATAGTAAAAAATGAAACAATGAGGGAATAAGAACTTTTCTCACTCCTATAAATTACTTTTGAAATAAAGACTCAAATGTGAGTAGCCATTACCAGCATATCACTGGGATTTATTTTTCTAATTGCCCATATTTGGAGAATTTACAATTATAATAAAAGCTAATCATGTTTCTGCATCTTACTTTTTATGTCAACTATTATTGGTGTCTTGATTGATTATGGTCCAAACACATGCCTACCAGTCAATAAGTTATTATAACAGACCTAAGCTATTATTAGATCCAAGCTTGACGGCTGATGGAATTCCATTATTTTAGTTTAGAAAAAATAATTTATGGTTTGTTAGCATCCAGATATATTAAAGATTTTATGTCCATTATCTATTTAAATTGCAACTGATTAAAACCAGCTAGTGAGAAAGAGACATTTTGGTAAAAAAGTAATGACTGCTTTCAGATTATTGGTTGGAATGAAATAATTAACCAAGTATTGTAGTAAAAACATAAATTGTATTCAACAGTATGTTTTATTTCTAAATAATATAAAAAGGTACATTTTAAGTCATATATACATTAGCATTGTTCATTTAATAACTTGAATTGGTTGAATTATTATTCACTGTTTACTATCATAATATATACTACAGTATGTGACACAACTATTATATCTTGAAACCATTGTACTGTATTGACATGTATTTTGGGCCGGTCGCCTTTATCTACTAAATAAGTCTGTCTTTACTATTTGGGAAATTAATATAGTTTCACTTTTTCCAATCGCAAATTAATATACCTTAATAAACAGTCAATCTGATTAGCATTTATACATGGTGTCCAATTCTGCAACAGTAGTAATAGGCCAACTCCTCTATGTTAGATAGTGATTGTAAATGCAATCATATATGTTATTGATAAGGAAAACTTCAACAAATTATTATCCTACAGTTGAGGATGACGTAATGAGACCAAGACCAACCCATAAATTCATGGATGCTGGTTCCTATTTCAAAAAGAAGATTAATGTATGTTCCGGATTGGTCAAAGCCACTTAAATACAAACCATGCAATTTCTTGAACCTAGCTCATCAATAAAACAAGCTGATATATGTACAGCTTGATAAAACAAATTTAAGTAGTTAAAATGGAACACTACACACACACAACAATGCCTCCACACACATATCCCAGGGAAACCAAGACATGACACATCCAATTTGTACTGCTACTGTATTTTACGAAGATATTCAGGGCTTTTTCCTAGGGTAATAGGAAAAAGGTCCCTGGTAAAATTATATTTTAATCTCACTTAATTGTCCAAAATCGGGACAAATGTATCCAGTATTTTTAACAGTTAATTGCAATTAATGAAATACAACTTCATATTTCTAGTTTTACTGTCTCATAATTGATATAGCAGATATTTATAGCAGATATTTTATAACATGATTAATTAATTGTCAATAATGATTTTGACTCGAGTTACTGCTTGTTTATAAATTCATTATTTTCGCTCAAAATCATTCGTTTTCTATTGGGAATGTTTTCTTTAGATTGGGAAAAAATGGACCAGGGCTCAAGAAATTCACTAGCCCTTGACAGGTCTGTTTTAAAAGGCCTAGACTCAATACTGTATAAATTACCCAAAATGGAATTAACACATCTTATCAGTTATTACATTATTCCTGTCGTTGTTTATTGTGTGGTAACTAACACATCAGGGCGTCTGTCCAGTTAAAACACTTGATGATATAACTGTGGTTTTGAACATTGCCAATTTTCTTATATTCAATAATGAAACAAGAAAAATGTTCTCCAACAACTAGCCTCCCATGCCGGAAACTTTAACATATATATACACTAGCCTGGAACAAGTGTAACTGAATTTTTTTAAAGCCCTGTGTACCCTACTTTGCAATTGGAATGTGGTTTTTATTACACTGAATTTCAATCTACTCCGAACTTTCTTCTGCAATACATTTTGCTCTATGCATTTACAACTGACTTTGTCAATCTCTGAACTGATACACATATGAAAAAACTGTTTGATGTACAAGTATGTTTAATAAGGTCATAATGCCCGATTTGTAAAAATTTATAATTACGTTCGCACAAAATTCCTACTTTCGTTTTAATTTAATGTTTAAAACAGGCTACTTTCGTTTCGGAAGGGTGTAATCAAATTTGTTCTGTAAAATAAATGCATTTTGGAGTTCTTTTTGGTGGTTTGGAAGGCATCCGTGACGTGAAAGAAAGATGCCATGGCCCCGTGATATATGAATATGTACTGTACTGTAGACGTGAAGTGTACATCTTAGTATTCTTAAAGTTAAACTCAAGTCATTTTATAGTGGCCGGCAACATAAAAACACAACATCATTTTGAATCAGTTAAATAATTTGAACTGCACTTGAATAGTTTTACCTGCATCCTTTTCCACTTTGAACTCATCTTCCTTCCACACGAGTCTAGCAAAAATCCACTATTTCGAACAAACATATGCACAAGTCACTACCGATGAAATCATCGCCATTCCATGTCGTACTTGATTGTTTTCATCGGAGTCGATTTAGTTGAACATGTGGAGAACATGTTCTTCTATTTCGCCAAATTTCTTAACCGAACGAATTTTAATTCGGCAATTTGATTGGTCACACGGTTAACGCGGCAATTTGATTGGTCACACGCTTTCACGGTTTCGCGTTTCCACAGAGGCGAAAATGCCGAATTTTCATTGGCTACACGCTTAACGGTTTCACGCTTCCCGTTTTTAACGATAAAGCGTTCGTGTTTCGTTTTGCGTTAGAGAAATGACACGAAAACGCGGAACTGTCACGCTGGCGGTACTGTATCAAGTCCGTCCATGCCGATGACCTCTGTATCGTTAGCAGCAAGTTGGGATACCCCTTCGCTAACACTTAACAGTTTGTGATTTTCCGTTAAAGTGTAAATTTTATGACCATTTGTGCAATCATTACATTGGAATTCCCTGCATGTAGAACAGAACGAATAAGCTGAACGCTTGGCGTCAATCTTTAAACATGGTTGACACATTCTATCCACAAGCCTATCTACTTCCAAATATAAATATAATAGATTTATCAATTTATATTTATTCCGTTCAATTTCATAATATTTCTCAATATGTTCACATCAGTATATTCCTTAGGGACATAATGTTCGTACCGTCAAACGTACTGGAAAATATATATAATATATACTGTATAATTCACTTACAGTATTACGTATGTAGAATTCGCAAATAGTTCCATTTCAAATTGTTAAATTGCTTATCTGAATATTCTCCAATACTACTTTAGGGAACCAATCTTTCGTGCAGTGCATGATCTCGAAAGTAAAAACGTTGATACTTGCAAGAATTGTCTGCAACATAAAACGAGAATTATGTTCGAAATACAAGATAGTGAGACACTTACATGATACATCACAATTGATAGTTAGGAGGGGAATATTCGCTTCAAAACAGTTCATAAAGATGCTGTCTTTGTAGCAAGGGAATAAACAATTAACAGTATGTTTCACTTTGATACAAGGGCGAACATATATTTGAACTCTAATACATAATTGAATTGTTTATTATTTTTATGACTGCTGTAATGCAGAAGCTGTAGGTGACCTCAATAACTAATATAAATATATACGCTATCCAACGTTATCATATGCTGTTTAATAATCGTATATGGTCATCAGGCAATTTGTAGCTTACGACATATTGATAACCTTTATCGCCTTTACGATTATACATCGAACACACACATGTCTCATTGACTGCGCGAGTTATAAAAAAAATAATTAAATCCCATGATACCGGGAAGATTACATGGGGAAGCACCGGGTGATGTTTAATATTATCGTATGAATTATCAGTTGAACTCATATTTTTAATGTTCACGTAGATATCAACGTATCAATTTACCAATATCTGAACACCATGTTTTGCTATTAAACCCAATTTATGTCATTTTTTCTCCATTTAAGAAACAGACATAGTGTCATATACTTGTATAAAAACAATCAAACTTTTACACTTCTTTACTTATTCTTACATATACACTTACAATGTATTTCGACCACCAAAGATCCGCAGATGACAATCAATGTCGACAACCAAATGTACATGGTTTTATCTAGCTAGTGATAAAGAGGTTTAGACCTTCAACTACATACCGTGATGGTTATCATCAAAATCACAGTCGTTAAGCCCCTCAACTAAATTGAAGTTTCTTTATTTAGGCACATTCTTTACACTTATTTTCTGATAAACATGTATAACCAGAACAATGTGAGCATCTATTGTATCAAATCAAAATATCACAACACGAAATAAATTAATATACTTAACTGTAAATGCACAGGCATTGAATGGTCAGTAAGTGAGAACAAATGCTACTTTATTAACCGCGAACGCATAAATTTATAACCTGGAGCATTACAATTTAAAATAGGACCTAAGTTAAGTGTATTGAGAAGCTGCAGCTTTGTTTTGAAGAAAAGTTAACCAAACAGGAGTTTTACGCACGAGAGCATGTTCTTACCTAAATGTATATGGATCTGTCTTGAAAGTTCATACACCGACGTGTGATAAATCTAACAGCACTATTGAAACGTGTATTAAGTATTGTATCTAGTCCTATGATTTCATTCATTTACGTTCCGACGTATATGTGTAAGGTACTACATCATTGTATTTCGCACCTTTGCACTTCCATTATTCAAGAATAAACACTGATTACAACATATTATAAGTTATTGAACCTTGTTGAATAATGTTTACTATACAGAGTAATTATGTTTTCCTTTTAATGTATACATTTTCAAAACATTAAATTCGTGACCTCCAGGTGTCACTGGAGGACAAGGGAGTCCTATTGGCATAATGTGCAACAGACATGATAAGGTTACTTTGACCGTGTTTTGATAACGTACATGCACGGTGTTATGCTGATTTATGAATTATTTTAATGTTGGTACATCCCTTGGTCAATCATACACACTCCAAATTGTTGTCTACTTTGTCGACGACCGATTGCGGATCTGACATCATCACTACAATACACATGTACAACATTACAACACAATGCCGTTTATGTTCCTTTTCTCTATCGATATAGTCAAGTATGATGTAATTATACTAATTAGTGGTTCAGGTGTGAAAACGTAATATATTGTCATCGCTTGATCGACTAGTGTATGCTAGTAAACAGAAGATGCGTTACTTAGTTATACCCTTCTTTACAAAGGTAGACAACTTCGTATTTCACATATACTTCCACATAGCACTTAACTCTCATATCCATTGATAAATTAATCGTGGCCTTCAGATACGTCACGTGCTGTTTAATATTTGCATAAAATGTCGATCGGACGTCGACAGCACATTCGTTAAGTCACCCTATCAAATTAAAGGTTTCGTTGCGGCATCTTCATTTCTCTTATTCGTAGAAATATAACAAAAACAATGTAAATATATAATGTATCAAAGCAATAGATCACAATACGAAAATTGATAATACTTTACACTATATATGATAAATGAGGTATCTTTGTACTTACTTTGAAAATTGTGTCAGTAGTAAGGGTTGAGCTAAAAACAAACAAAAAAAGAGAAAACGTTTTTTTTAACTTACTATTTTACTTTAACACGTTTGCACCATTCCATTCGTAAATTCATAGGTCACTGATCACTAAATGGTGTATAAGTATTTGTCAGATCTACATCGTTTATAAAATTTGCAATACAATGGCTACATTATGTTCCGGAATACAGACAACCATTCTTGTCCGAAAATCTTCTGATCAGAACATTATTTTGTCCCAACAGTTTCAGATGAGAAACGCTTCACTGTATTTTCTAGATTCAAAATGAAAACAAACATGTATGCAAATTACGTGCAATTTATTGTTACAGCTGTGCATTTAAATAATAAGGAAGCGTGTACGACAACAAAACATTACAAGTTTCTTTGCATTGAATCAAACGAGCCACAAAGCGCTTCGAGCGGCCAGCCCGTTACATCCCCATAACACGATTACAATCAGCAACCTTATTGAGAGCCATATCATCATGTGATTCAAACTTTAACCTTGTGTTTGTTAGGATAAACAACCGACCAATCAAATACTGATACACAGTAAACTGTGATTGTCCAATAGGTTATAGGTGCAACACGTGCAAAATCCACATATAGTCAAGCGTTTCATTCAGTAATAGTAAACAAAACTATTGTACTTTGAGTAAAAATACGTCCTTGCAGAATTTTGAATATGTGCGATGAAAAATAACGGGCATTAAAACACTTTATACTTGCCTCTAAGTAAAAAATAATCAATGAGTATACTGCAGGAAAGGGTGTTGTCTTTATATCGAGTAATACAATAACAATGACATACTTGTACTTCTAAGTGTAAATACTTGTTCAAAACATTGTTACTTGATTATAAATAATTAAATTTTGATTTATTTGTCAATTGATAAAGACATATTTACAGTTATCACACGACTTTATGACCAATCAGATGAATTCAAAAGGCAAACGCCATGTTGCATAGTGCAGATTTTCCACCTGCACTGTTGTGCTGCGATCTGTAAAATGTGTCTATTGTTGTTCAGGTTACTGGTAATTTAACGTAGCCGTCCTACATTAAAACATACGATAAGGAGTAATACTACTAAATCATGGGTGTACTATAAGAACAATGGTTACATTAGGAACGGAACATATAGTGCAAATGACACATTAATTTGCATGCCGACTAACAAGTAACTGATTTAGATGCGCAACCAATGACCGAACTATTTACCACCCATTTACAATGTCATGACTGTTCACGTGATAAGGACACGAAATGTCGCGAGCATTGCTCTAAATGCAACGATCGCTAGTGTACGTCGTATTCATGTGGACCGTGTATCATTGATTATTTGACGGGTTTGTCTAGGCTCATAACTGGATGTTGAAATGGTACTTCAATACAACATATATCAAACCAGCATGTATCGGTACAAAATTATCATTTAAGCAAGTTCGTGGTTAAAACATTTTTTTAAAACAATTTCTGCAAAAACAAGTAAAGCAAATGCTAATATGATTTCATTACGTTTTATATTCTGACGCCATGGTAAGAATTCTTAGACTTTTGATTTTAAATCTGTATTGGAAAGAACATTCTGCCCTTAATTCAATTAAAAACGTTGTTTGTGTATAGAAACATTCGTCACTTTATGGACAATTCTGTTTAAATATATGTGGAAAAAATACACAAAAATTCTATCATCGTTCGTTTTTTAGAATGTACGGATGCGAGTTAAAGTCCGTAGACCTTGATAACATTACACGCGAATTAAATGGAGGTTTATGTGATGTCTAAATAATGCATTTTATCATAAACAAATTAAAGTCGCATACTAGGAGGAGTTTGTGCAACTGATCATATATACCTGACTTAATATCGAATTAAAACAAACAGGAAGTTATGAACGCATATTTAAGGTGTCATTACGTAATTTTTATTAAGAAGGTAAAGACACATTTGTAATAAGCGTACACATTATACTAAGAGGAAGTGAACCTATTACGCGGCTAAAATTCCTCTTGGCAGGATGGTAGTGCACCATATGGTGCCAATATTTTGGATTTATCTCTGTGTGTGTAAGTTATTCTTGAATGGTTATTTCATAACGCATAGTGATTTAAAGGCTTATATAGGGGATTGTATCTGTTAAAGCCGCAAACACTGATGCTTATCATTAATGTTTATTTAAATAAAGTCATGTTTTGAGGAACAAGAACAATCGGTCAGTGGCAATACCGGGATTCGAACCCGGGTCTTCGAATTGCCGGTACATTATGCTAACCACAATACCACAGCGAACTGACGCCATTTTCGTGTAAAAAATGTAACTTATAAAGTGGATCAATGTTAACGACACTTTGGACGAAAAATACATGATAACGTCAACAATATTTACCAATAGTCATCGAGTGTTAACAAAGAACAAGAAGTTAGGTTAAACAATCCGGTCGGTAAGATAAAGAAATACTGCGTTTTTCTTCAATAGAGAATATTCTGAAATTTGATGGGACAGCATTAGTACATGAATGATTAACGTTTACTGTATATAATATTCCGCAACTTACAGATGCTTCGAAAACTTGTTTTTACTACCGTTATTGAGACTCCGATGAAATTCCGTGTATCAAATTATAACTGGCAAAATCATTAAAGATATTTTATTTAAAAATACGTATAGTCTGGTAAACAGTCATCGATGAACGCGAAATAATTCGCCAACATGTCCTTGTCTTCGTCTTGCTAGTTCTATTATCAAATGACTATGTGCTATTAATATTGAACTATCAGTTAGACCGCAATATTCGTTTAAGTATTAGACAACTACATCGTACAAATCTTTTATAACTTAGATTAAAGTTGAATTTCTAATAATGGACACTTCATAGAATTCTTTCAAATTAAAAAAGGAGTGAGACAAGGTTATCCACTCTCACCATATATGTTTATTGACAGTATAGAAATTCCGTTAATATATGCAAACAATAATCAAAACATAAAATGGTTAAAAGTAAAAAGATACCGAAGTTAATCAAACACTGTTTCAGATGATGCAAGTTTCTTCCTTAATGGCTCCGAAAGCTCCTTTGTGAATCTAATAAGAACTTTTGATAATCAAAAATCGGGTATTCAATTAAACCCATCACACTGTACTGCATCCACGATTGGAATCTACTTCTCAAAGGCACTTCTTACGCTGCCAAAACAACGCTTTGATTCCACTGCCGTTACATTCACAAGTATGTTGTGATATTTGACCTTATTAACCTTTCTGATATAGCCATTGATTCAGTCAAATAAACGAAATTACCATTTTTCCATGATGCTAAATGTTATTGGTCAGAACGAGCACGTGGCTATTGAGTTAATGATAGGGAATACCCGTGTTAGAACCAATCAAATATGTACACAATTTATGACGTTTCGTGTCTTGGAACATTTTGGCGATCTAGCTAATCGGTTAATTTCGCATTGAAATACGGCAGTGATACGTGTTTCCAATATTGTGGTTACTTTTGCAAGTACCACTGAAGGCCGAGTGACGAGATGACGCATTTTAAAATATACACAGATTCCGCATCGACATCTGTATGAATTGCCTTACATTACTACAGGTTTCCAGGTATCACGATAATTTTGGCTTGCCTACGACACCTTAGTCGCTTATGTAAGACTTATTTTGTTTGTTTAGCAATTTTCATTGTCACAGCACTATTTCCACGGGGTTCCTGCTTAGTCAATGCAAAGTCTAATTTGTATCAACTGCGTGTCAAGCATTGGCGTCGATAGGGTCATGGATTACTGACGAGTTGGGTTGAGAAAAATGGTATATTTCATTCTTTCTGTCCTAAAATTCCATGAGTATACTGCACATGCGTCGTAAGTAATAATTTAACTTTCATGCAAATGCACAATGATAATATATTTTGATAAATATGGACGAAAATGCATAAAATATAAAAAGATTTATTTGTCTTATCATTGAATGAAAAGACATCTCTGATTAAGCGATAAATAACATATTTCAAGCGCATATGGTGTAACGTTTCGATCTCACCATGCGCAACACATATTCGATTGAATATTGTTTTACCGTTCTGGCGAAAAGTGTGTATTGAACGCTTAAAACAATGTCATGGATTGTTTCCCTATTGTCATGAATTGCCTGGCGATAGGAAATGAATTGTGATGGATATAATGTCGACATTTTATCATTTCTGGACCAAGCGGCAAAGTGCAAATATTGCCACAATAACTCCCCTTCCGTGGTGCTAGTTGTGCGGCATGTGGCTACAACTAACGGTTAAACCCTAAGCGAAAAAATAGCATTTTTGTCACCGACCAACACAAGCAAATACAATATTACCGGGGATGATATTTTTGGTGTTGAAAGTAGAATATCGATCGATGAAAGCACTGAGATCCAAATCCAAACTTCTAGATCACGCCTACTTTCATATTTTCACATTTTCCTTATTATGCATCGCAATATTCCCCAGACTTGATCGATATTGGCTCCATGCTATAACCGATTATATTACGCTACTTTAACGTCTCATGATTAATATCGTTCGCGACTTAATTAGCACCCCACTGTGCTTATTTTATGGTTATATTGTAGCCTCTTTCGAAAAAATATATTGCATTATGCACATGCCTTGTATTTTGTTTAGGCAGAAGATAGCTACTTAACTTTCTAGCATAGCAAAGATAAATTATTCTTTATTCAACAGAAATTATAATGACACTGACAAATAAAACTACTTATTTTGTCTGTTCCATTTAAAAACATGATCTGGTATTGTTTACGATGGAATGCAATTATTTATACCATCATCATATGTGCATTGGTGATACATGTAATATCTAATTGATAGTAAATATAAATTTATTTGTGATATACTATGTACAAGTGTGTACGCCGGGCACTAAGTATAGCATTTAAGCCTGTAGTTTGAATAAAGTATTCTGTTCTGTTGTATGTAGTATTGCATTGTTTATATTCGGGTATTTGTTTAATAAATTTGCAAACAAACTTTCAATTAAAAAGCAGGTTTTGGGCACTATAATGGAATCCTGACGAGTCCATGATTTAGCAATAAAATATGGATGCATTATTTAAGTTTCCTTGTTTCGCTGGTGTTGAAAAACTGAATATAAAGTTAAAGTTTCTAAATAAGATATCTGCGTCATGGACAACAATAAAGTTAACCCAATCTTTACAATACATATCAAAAATGTGACCCTCAAAGCGCAACTTTGTTATGTATACTTGTATTATGGATTGTTTTATTGTTAACTTCATTGCTTTGTAAAGTAAATTGCGTGATGGCCTCGACCCACACATACTAACGAGATGAGGAAGATAAAGTGATAAAGAAACAAGCATACGTCGTTGTCTCATCAAAACATGAAACGGTTTGTGTATATTTTCAATGTGTCCTCTGAGTGTATTTTATTTGGTTCTAAAAGGAAATTAAAACGTGTCTTAAGTTTCAAAGTCGTGTACCATAATCATACTATTACTCAAATAGCATCTGTAAAGTATTTAGGTTTAAGTATTGATGACAATTTATCTGGTTAAACAGTTGTAAACTCTATTATATCAAAGTTCAATTCTAGACTAAAATATTTGTATAGACATGCTTCGGTAGTATATCATAATACTATAAAACATTTGTGCTCTGCCCTTATACAATGTCATACAGACTATGCTTGTTCCTCTTGGTATCTTAGTTTAAATAAGTGTTTTAAAGACAAACTCTAGATGTGTCTTGTCAGATGTATAAATGGTTAAGGTCCAAGGGAAAGTGTTATTTGAAAAAATCTTGCTAACATGTCTCTCTTGAATATTGAAGCAAGAAACACGCAGCCTCGTTTGAACCATGTGATAAAATTGTAAATAGTACAGGACCTTCTTATATGAAAGAATGTTTTATGTTTACAAGAGATTTTCATTCTCATTTTACCCGCTCTATTTTATATTATTTTGTTGTTCCAAAATCTAATGGATAAGAAAATGTTACTTTTTTATTACTCTGCAATTAAAGATTTGAACTCATAGCCTGTTGATATAAACAGATAACTAAAATTGGACAATTCAAGAAAGCTGTTAAATGCCACTTGTTAGATGTGGCTAATATCTCATAGGCAAAGTGGTTTATATATTCATGCTAGATTGAACATGTTTTGTTTTAATTCTTATGCACTTTATATCAAAAGAAATGTAAGTGTATGTATCACATATAAACATATTACCAATGTACCTATAACTATATTCTCCATTATGCCTTTTTAAATGAGCTTCCAAAAACCAAAGTATTGTGTTTCTTTTTATTTTATGTTTTCTTAGCTATTTAGGTATTTATCGGGACTCCATTGGAAAAAAGCTTCAGGGCTTTAATGGGTGATCCTAAGTTTAATACACACTTCATTTTGGCTAATTGCTCATTTCAAGTTTATGCTTTCTGAGATAAATATCAAGAATGATCTCCCTTGATTATCGGCTTTGTTTAAGCCATTTCCTCTAACTTAGATTGTGTCCCTTCCCCACGAAAATGACACCTGTCAAACTAGTCAATAATCAATAATCGATACTGGCTCCATGCTATAACCGAATATACTCGGATTTAACGTCTCTTGATCATTATCATTAGCGACTAACTTAGCCACCCCACTGTGTTTCGACAGCATGTTGAAATTGCCTTGGGCAATAGTTTGACTTTAAATATTATTTGGGATGTATAGAACAAATAAATCTTCAATAACGGCAACAACTAAAATTTCAGTGGAAACAGAAAAATAAATAATACATTTTTGTAAATAAGTTTGTCATCTCAAAAGTACATGTATGTGAACATTAATACTAGTAAATTGTCGCAGATTGTTTAAAGATGGATTTATAAGATCAGAAAACTAGCTTGTAAGAATAAAAAGCGTATTGCAGTAAACAGTCGTAATGGACATTTAAATAACTATACATGGCTAACAACCTTAAATAGAGCTACACGTACTAACATGATAACGATTGACGTCTGTGAATAATTAAAAAACAGGATTTGGCATTTATCCTGATCATTCTATGAATATATGTAGAAAAATATAAAATCTCGTTCTTCCCTTCCTCCCCCCGTTATGTAGGTTTTATAGGTCCTTTGTCTGAATAATTGCAACATCTCTATTACAATATAGTTATATAAATACAAGGATCGAATTCAAGAAACATCTCTAAAATTGTTAGAGACCAGCCGAGGGACAGGCAAAAAGTGGTCGCTCAATAGATATCGACTAATTTCAAAGTTAAGTATAACTCAAACTCGCTATTTCTTTCCGTATCGTGTTTACCTATATATCAATTATAGGTGTGTTGTATAGAACATATTTACAGACATGAGCAATACAAACATTAACGAAGTGGAGAATTGAACTAATGCAGCACAGGTACACAACAAACTGTTAAACATCACTATTCAATAGTCATGGAACACACTATGGGGGTCAGTAAGATTCACGTTGTCGAATTATTTATGCTAGAGCTTTTACTATTCCTCATTTACATTATGTAAAATATGAATTGGTAGAATATACCATTAAGTAGTCATGATGTGTACGCTTTCAGATTTAGATGGTTTCTCTACTTTAAAAACAATCGACCATAGAGCGGTCAGTTACAAATACGCCACTACAGTTTAATAATGGTGTAATGGTGCACCCAATCCTAATCTGACGGTTAGATTGAGGCGGGCATCATCGTTATTACGCTCAAAACGTATTTTACCCATTAGTATCCCGATGTTTATGTACGGTTTTTAATTACTTATGCAATTAATATTATTAATACTTATGCATACCGCCTGGTATGACTACGTGAAGGTATTATGTGTGTACATATTAGTCAGTGTTTTCGTCGTTTATTGTCTCGCGTGTGTGAAAAGAAATTTGCTGAATTTTATGTAAGAGGCAACAAAGCCTATTCAAAGTACATGAACCTTGTCGCATGGATAAATCACCAGCAGTTTAAGAATTATACACTTGTACATATTACTTAACGTTCTCACGCCTCTAGAGCTGATAGCATAATTGAAATTGATCCACAAGCATTATTTCACATTCAACAGTGTATATACATTTGTATGAAAATATCGAGGGTATTATTTACATGTTTTGATTATTGTTTAATTCGGTATTCATTTGTATACACCGAATTCGATAAGGCTTGCATTATTGATTTATCCATCATATTGGGTATATGATGGGAAGGTTGTTTAAATAATGTGTTATCATTTTAACTCGCTGTAAATATGTTCTATACAACACACCTATAATTGATATATAGGTAAACACGATACGGAAAGAAATAGCGAGTTTGACTTATACTTAACTTTGAAATTAGTCGATATCTATTGAGCGACCACTTTTTGCCTGTCCCTCGGCTCGTCTTTAACACTTTTAGAGATGTTTCTTGTATGTAACGTGTTTCATGAGAATCATGTATAATTATTACTAGTATCGTTCTTAATGGGCATTTCAATTCCAGCAAAATATTCACCTGATTGAAATAGGTATCTGAAGTACAAGCAAATACAATTCATATCTAAGGACCACTTAAGGTAGTATAAACCTGTACTGTCACGATACACAATACATTTATAACACGACACGATAATAACAATGTTAATAAGTAGGTTCCTCTTTGTCAACTCCCCAACATGAGAAGGAAGGTAAACAATAAAGCATGTATAAAATAACATACCCGTTTAGCCAGACAAAATGTACCTGATGACTCATTAGAAGCCAGATGATCTCAACAGAAGCTATTCGGGTTAGATAGGATGCATTCAAACATCAGAGGCGGAAGATATATTCCCCGCTATGAATGTGTCGCCCACCTTACATGCAGCGCAGTTTATTAACTTAAACGTGTCAATGTTTCACATATGTCAATATCGTTATACTAATCCACTCAGGAAGGATGCAATTGTTCGGGATATTTAACATTTACTGTTAAATATTGACTATTAAGTCATTAATTATTATATACACTATAAATATGTTTTTATTATAATGTGGTATTTATTTCTCTAACGGTTCAACATTTGCCCAATACAGGCTCTTTAAATGCTTTTTGCTTTTTCTTTTGAATAAATTTTGATAAATGGATAATAACAATGTGTTTACAGTAGACAATGTTCGAGCGACTACCTGTATTCAGCAATTATTTTATTAAACAAATACTTGAATTCCCGCCCGAGCGTTTGTACTATATAAATTGTATATATTAAACTACTTTTCTATAACGCGACCAGCGACCGCATTCAACCAGTCCCGACAGGTAACACAGATAGTTAAATAATCCATTAAACAACCGTATGCACTTAATCCCATTTGGCATTTCACAACTTATTCACAACTGTATTAGCGCATTGTCCTTTAGACAATTGAATCAACAATTATGCGTGATAAATGCGACCATGTAATTACTCGGCGACGCGGTTATAACAATCGTTGCATATATGTGTCCGCTTGAGCGCGAGTCTTAAATTTAAATGGATTACACAGCATTACGATAATAGTTTCTACAAGAACCAAGTTCATGTAACGTCGTTGCTAAGCGACTTACGTTGCTTGATGTCACCGAGTTTACATTTCGATGTCCCTAGAAGAAATTTGCGAGATGTAATGTTTGTGCCGACTCGACCGCTTTTATTTTTACTTGAAAGATCGTCGTGCCAAACAACTTCTTAATACTCACTGAGAGAATGAAAATGTCAGACAAAAACACATCGCATAATTTAACTCTGGGTTCAAATGTGTAAACACTCAATTTGTTTAGTATGTAATCCATTTGAAAAAACCCGTAAAATCATTGCCTTATGGAAAAAAATACTATCGGCCTCTTTTAATACGCACATGGAATAAAGTTTCAGTATTATTCTAGTTAATAGCTGTCAACACTTCGTCAGCACTGAAGTCATGACGTCACGCCATGCGCAGATTCGTGTTACTGTGATTAGTACAAATTACTGTTATCTATGTATATACTGAAAACTGTGTGTACTCGTGTAAGTGAGTGTGTCTGTGTTTAGCCTTTTACTTTCGCGTCAGTTAGAAACATTCGCGCGTGTATTAAGACACTTATTTAATTTTGAGCAGGAGGCAACTACACTATTCAAAGTGCATGAACCTTATCACATTGGATAACTTACGTGGAATTTAAGAATTAGGCACTTTAAGGTTACGATCATTGTTTCACACCATAGATACATTTCAATGGAAAGAGGATGGTACATTATACGTTTTGATTGTTCAGCTGGAAATTCATGTGTACTTAACTTTCTTATAATTTGTTGATATCTATCAATATACCACTTTATTAAGCGACCACGTTTAGGCTGTCCCTTGGGTGGTCTCATAATACAATGTAGACTGAATTTACAACGTAAGTCTACAGACATATATATATTAGGCCTTGGTCAGAAGATACTTATGGGTGGTCCCGGGCATGTGCGACTTGGTGAGCTGTATTAGCCTGTGCCCAGTTAGTGCACCCATGGGCTTTACTGGGCCTGCATAAGACCCACACGAGCACTAAATGGCTTTTGAACAATCGGACGATAAGTCCTGCGAGGCCATGCGGTGTTCGTGTGGGTCTCATGCACCTTGATGGTATACAGCAGCCATTCATAACCCAAAATGTGACATTTCTTCGGCTATTGGCGATGGCTCGAAAGTCGAAGGGATGCATATCACTAGTGGTTTTCGTGATATTGATTTTAAAGCTGTTTTTCCAGTTTTAAGGGTTTGAGATATACAAGTTTAACATAAATCAGAAATGTTAACGCGAATATAATTAGCGACTATGGTATTTTACTATATTTTACGGCCATTAAAGGTTTTAGGTTAATGCTTCCACATGTAGATATAATATGCCAAGCATATATTATTTTGAAACGTATCGAGTAATTGTTTTTTGATAACGGTCTGAATTGTTGTCTCTTGATTGAGGGAATGACATCTGAACGACATGAACAATAACGAAAGGCATCCCCGACACAAGGGAATCAATGAATGATGCATCAATTATTTCATTTTTGCTGATGAAATTATGTTGATGTTTCATTTTAGGTATTTCTATCATAAAGTCTGAAGTGATACTGACACATTCCCCGAATGTTGTGTTTGAAAATACAGCTGTCACACTGACTTGTCAGTATAATGGAGGATTGCATATAACTGCGTATACTTGGAGAAGGAATGATTACATTATTGGTGTATTGGCATACAACAACACCATTGGTGGATGTATTTCATCCGTTACACCTGATTCAACTCAATACGAATTCAGTTGTCCAGAAAGAAACCGTGTTACATTAACAGTCTTGAATGTAACACAGAGCAACAATGGAGATGTATGGCATTGTGAATTTAACTTAGATGGTGGATTGAGAGAGACGAGTAATTCGTATACATGTACAACTGTTGTTCAAGGTTAGTGCAAAATACATGTATTTGCCTATAATGTACTATGCCACGATGATGCATTGACATTTGAAATAAAGGGTACACTTATTGCAACGTCAATACGTAATATAATAACAAAATACAAGAAAATTGTCGTTATATTTCCTAGATGTAAATATAATAATAATAATAAACTTTATTTATTGAAGGTAACTCATTAAGTCATGCACATAAAGAAATCAAAAAACATGCATACATAAACTTATCTAACTAGAAGCCTTCATACATGCATAAATTATTACAAAATAAAGTGAATACATAAGAATAACCATAACTGGACCTGCATTAGACCCACTTTGGCACCCAATGGGTATATCTATATGAATGCATAAAAACTTATTTCAATAACTCTGTGTTGATTCCTTTCTTATTTTAATATTATTATGGATAATGTTATAACTATTAATCGACGTGCATTTAATTTGACAACACACACATTTCATGGGAACCATAGATGTCTCGAACAACTGATGTCTCTAACTACATGTAATTGCTAGATCCGACGGCAGTTCAAGGACTAGACAATGCAAGAGGCTCCAATACACACTTTTTTATGAATGGAGTCATTGAAAGATACGAACTATCTTCACACGTTTTGATAAGTTTTATTCAAAACCATTGGTACCATGGAAATCGTTTCTTTCATTATGACAAATGTCAAAAATGGATATTTACACGGACATGTTTATTTAAAATTGATAACAATGGTTGTATAATGGAAGTGATTTGTAACACACGTATACATATACACAAATATTTGCATTGTATCGTTGTGGTAACTAGTACGTTCTGATCCCCACAATACACTGACAAGCTAAATAAACCCAATACAATGAATACTGCTTACGTAAAAAGCTTTACAAAAAGAAGTATTGTATTTGTCCTTTTGAACCAGTGATTGCATTGGTATAGCTATTCATTTAGTATGCTTGTGATTATTGGAGTGTCTGTCTTAAGTTGGCCTCATGTGATGAAACCATTAAATGGTAATGTAAAACTTATTATTCGGCCATATTTGATGAAGTGGATACAATCTCCATCATGTTTTTTCAATAGGTAATTTTCGAAGTCTTGTTGAGAGGTTTGCTCATTTCACTTAAGATATACAAGTATAATCAATGCCTCCATAATTATGTACGAAATCTCGTCAGCCACATATATCTTCCATCACATCTTTTGTTCATTTTAGCTGGCAACTTTCATGTAGGTTTTACCTTTGACAAATGAAATTATTTTCAAGATACTTTTAGATACTTATTTCAAGATTCCTCTCTCAAAGTTACCGTGCGCTACACTCTTAACATTTTCATGTCGTGAGTTTACGCTTGATTTCATTAACGCACGTGTTCAAGCCAGTGTGAAGAAACAAGCAGCCTCAGACTGACCTTGCGCTCAGTAACTAAATTGATTACATCAGAATGCGAAATTATAACCAATTATAACCAAATAGTAAATCAATAACCTTATGTATAACCAACCGGAAATGTTTTTAGAACAATAAGAAATAATCTCAAAGGTAATCTAAAATAAAGACACGCAGAAACAAAACACAAAACGATATATATGGAGAAAACGAAACCAATCCATAACTACACCAAGTGAAGATTTAGCTGTGTTGCAAACAGCAATATACAGAGAAAAGCTTTCTTGCTACTGCCAAATGACATCATGTGTATTTTATTGATTGACGTCATAACAAAGAATGAAGCCTGGAGAAATGTAGCTGATAGTTATGTCCCAATGAAAATATCTAATACATAGAGAAGAGGAGGGCAGCTCAAATTTGCCAACCCAACTATTACCCCGACACACATGAACAAAAAACGACATCACAAAATGAAACAAGGGCAAACAACATCATGAACCAAAAATCAATGTAGACACCACTATTCACTACAATTACAAAGGGGTTTGGTAATACGCCTTAGAACATATTATTAATTCGAGAACAAACGTTAATGCCTACAAAGTACCGAATATAATACTAAAAGACAGTATCATATGTCATACATTGCCATATCACGTAAGTTTTACAGACATAACTTCAATTAGTCTTAAAATTTAGTGTCCTACATTCAGTCAAAAAACATATATCAACTATTGATTGCTATGAACATGATCGACTGACAATTTCAACCATATTTACTGCTGCAAAGACAATTACAAACAAATATTATATTTGTCCAAACGTGTGGGTCCTAAACCAAACAAGTATGCATAATTATGTGTTCAAAAGTATCAGAAACTACTGGCTTGATTTACGGATGTTTCTTCATTTGCTCTCTACCACGATTCCAATTCGATTTAAATACTGACAGCAGGGTGTGGTCATTTTTCAATCAATGCATATTGTTGTAGCCTTGCTATTTCGTTATATAAACTACCACCAGTATTTAAAAAGATATGTAAAGGTTCCCATAATATACATTAAAAGAAAATTGACCACACCCCTGGGCGTCATTATTTTAATACAATAACAATTGGTCAGTGATATTTTACAACGGCATATTATTTTGAAGGGGGTGTTTTTAATAATGACCTTTGACTTTTCTAATAACATATTTCTGTCGTCATCAAAGAATTGAACTTAATTCAGGAATTTACTATATGCATTTTCAATAGGCTGCGATCGTAAGTTGTAGGTCTTATGAAGCGTCATACAGAAATTGCATAGTCCGTATTGAAAACAATATTTAACTATCTGTGTGGGAACAGGTTATTTATCAACCTTACTTATTGTCTCACAGTATATAATGGTCACCACTCACTCGCCATGACTACAGTCGGATTAAAAAAAAATTTTTTTAACAATAGTACGTCTGAAAACTCACGTAAATTCGTTAGTGACCAGAATTACTCACATCACCTTTGCTGTCCTTGAATTAGTAAACATTGCAGAGTTTAATCAAGTTAACAAATTAGAGTCAATAATAAGCACGGAACATAAACCTACGTCTTAATACATAATTATACTAGTTACATGACGGACACATATAGTTATGGTTCAAAAATAGAAAACAAACAAGAATCGATGAACTGAACGATTTCAAATTTGTATATCATGAATCGGTCTTTTCCTATTATCTTATACACATGTCATGAATCCGTCTTTTTGCCAATTACCTCATGCGCAAGTATTGTATTTTATACTCCATAACAACAGTTTTCAAAACCCGTCCGCCTGTGCCATCCTTAAAAGAAAAGCATTCTAATGAGGACCCAGTCTCTATTTAATCCAAGTTATTTAATGTCCTAACGTTAAACGTTCCTTCATACATGTAAACTACTATCAACTAGCATTTGTTTCTGGAAAACTATTTTTAATTCTTCATTTACAATCTGATCAATCTGTTCAGGTTATACGATATTTTATTATTTTACATATGAACAGTAAAGTACAGTGCAAAATTGTTAACTTTCGTGTCCCGATCATATTCTGGTTTAATTAAATAGTAACAAAAATATGATTTTGTTACATTGATTATAAATGCATTATAGCGTTTAATGTCATTTATACTTTTACAATGTACATCGTTGAATAACCTACAATGAAAAATGTATATTCTTATTTACTGATGGTTGGTATATTAATTACACATAATCGTATTCATGAACAAGAGACATGTTTTATTACAGTCCCTGTTACATCTGTGGATATCATTGAACCAAGAAGTACGACAGTTACTGTGAAGGAGAATACTGGCCTGTTATTTAAATGTAGAGCATCAATCAGTCAACCGACACCTGCAATAAAATGGTATCTAGCTGATGGCTCAACAACATCAGATAAGCTCATTACAGATAATATACAACAGACACCGTCACCAAATGAGACTGTAATTCGAGCTACTACAAGTTACCTGATATACAGACCGACAAGAATAGTGAATGGATGGCAAATGTACTGCTCAGCACAGAACATTAAATCATCCATGAAATTACTCAAAATAACATGTAATTGTCATTAAACTATTGAATAGCATTGGTTTGTAGATATCAGTATCATTATATACAATTGTAATTCAGACTTCATGTTGAGCATTTGAATAAGATGACCATCAGTCATTTACATGATGGAGTGCTTGATCACATTTATAATAACTCACATGGTAGTGTATTTTAGCTTTTTTGAAATAATATATATGAGTACAGTAACTTTATTTCATTATTGAATTATTTGTATTATATGCATTTTTACTAAAATGCTCTATCATTTATATATATGTTTATAATCAAAACTGTTTTCTATTCTTTAGGTTAAATGTTTACATAAATGTACAATGTATTTTATCAATGACCCCGTCTGTGTAATGAATAGTTAAATGTCTTTCATACAGATCCACCCAATGACACCAGAATTGACAGCTATCCACATAACAGTACATACTATGTGATTGCTGGAAAACAGCAAATGCTGACTTGCAGATCAATAGATTGTAAACCACTTGCAACACTATATTGGTCCTGTTTTACTGGTTCACGTAGTGACAATACTACTGATACGACAGTGTCAAGTCAATGGAGATGGACAACAAATACAGAAGGAAAATGTACGTGCGTATCAGTACATATACATGGCAACCAAAGTTACAGCCTTAACGTTGAAATTCTACGTAAGTGTTCTAAACATCAACAAAGATAGCAGCATGATGATATGGCATTTCTTCTTGTAATTTAGAAAGTTGCTTAAATTGCATAACTAAATACATTAGACATGTATCTGTTAATTTGAAAACTCGGCGGTACACATGTTATGAAGTAGTGTTCTCATTAGCTCTGGAACATAATATAAATATGTTGATGCATATATGTATATATATATGTATAACAGAGATTGCGATGTTACAGGGAACATAATGCCTCCCCAAACAGGTGCCTAGAAAATATCAGCCCACGAAACAGGGATTGATGAGGTGTAAGTACAAATATCGATAGGGAGGTAAGAATGGTCTGGCTGACTATCAAAACAACACAAATGGGGAAGAAAAGCACATTATATTATTTCAAGTCAATACACAGCAGATGGGGAAAGGGGAACTTAACATACATATAAAAACCATAGATATAAATAGTAATCGCATAGCGATTTACAGCCTTGGAACTGTCAATTGTTGAATGTATTTTGAAAAGTCATGTACGTGGCAACAGTGTTTACTTAATCATTTAATTGTATTACAGATGCTGTGAATGACGTAAAGTTTCACATCAATAATAAGGAAGTATCTGGCAATATTAAAGTTATTCATGATAGTGTAGTACCTATTGTTTGTTCAGCATCTGGTACTCCCACCATTAGATACGGATGGAGACATGGAACAATGGAGAGTAGTGGAGAACAATTATTTCTCAGTGATATACTGCAAGATGGAACGTGTACATGTTCTGCTTACAATACATTAATTCCAACACAGGGTCAACAGGAACAATGCAACAGTACATCATCAGTTGATATTATTAGATTGTGTAAGTACATATGAATATGTTTGTGTTATAAGTATACAAACAAATAAGTTCATAACTGACATGGGTTTTGTTTCCCACTGCAACTGTTTAATATTTAAGCCAACATTAATAGCAGTCTTACCTAGCTGAAATGTAAATCTGTTATATAGAGAATAATAGGTTGGTGACGCAAATGAAGAAAGTTTATCAGGCAAGGCCGATTAATTAATCGCGTGAACCAAAGGCATGTGTGCATGAGTGCATGAATACATGTGCGTATTTCTAATAACTATCATTTAATAGATCCATCGATACCAGAAATACGCTATGGTGATGTGAATGGTGCAGTCGTAAATGAGCCATTAAGAGTTGTTAGAGAACATACATTTACACTACATTGTCATGCTACAAGTTCTCCGGAGTCTTCATATACATGGAACAGAGGCAACTCTAGTGACCCTTTACTGACAATATCCAGTATAAATGATGATGAACAAGCGATATGTACAGCAACAACAACAATGGTACCAACTGTTGGTTCTACAACAACAAGAACCAAAAATAACACTGTGTCCGTTGTCGTGCTTAGTAAGTAGCTCTCAATTATATAATTGTATCTTAGATGAAAGTTGATTATTAAGATGTACTTCAAATATTCCCGCTGAATACAGTTTGATACATTATACATAAGAGTATATACATATTTATATACACATATATATGTGTATCCACTTTTTTACAATACATGTGACGAATGTTGGTTCCTATGAAACATATCTGTGAAATCAAGAATGATCTAAGTTACTATTTCAGCTAAAATCATAAATATCAAACATAACGTAACTTACACAATCGTTTAGAACCAGTACATAAAACCTTTCAGAACTAAATGATACCTATCGGTAAAATTACCTTTTCTAAATAAACAAAGCACGAATCTATTTTACGTTCATGTGCTTATAAATAGCTATGGTCGATTTCTCGTTCTTTTTAAATAAAAACCTACGCGAAATATAACACCGTTATGTTTCCAAAATACATGTTCGACCTTGTCGCGATTTCCGCGAAGTGCCGATATGCTTCAGTGACTTACCGTATGCGAAATTAATATTCGTGCGATTTCATTATTGACGTCAAACTTAAAAAGTGTGTAATCAAATTTAAAAATACCATCGCGTGATAAGACGTCACTGATTCATGTGCTCCTGTTTGCCTGTCAGGACCAGCGGCATACAGCTAGTGTAAAGAAAAATGCAAGAAAATAAGTTAAAATAACCGGTCGACAAGTTAAACAATAACCCCAGTTTGCATCGATATGAATATTCTGACATTTGATGGGGATATTCGTACGTCAATGAATATGCTTTAGGCTTTATTTAAATATGGGATGCTCTAGATAATGCAGAGGTTTCGAAAACTGAATTCAGGAACCGTATTGGGAATACAAATGAATGTAATCAAAACACTTGAATATGTTTTGATGTCTGAATTTGGTATAATTATCTACTCAATAAACCATTGAAAGCTGGCACAAATTTGAATTGAATCAATGATATCAAGCGGTCTTTGCACTGCATTTCTAATACTTACATACTATATTACTATTTGACGAAAAATTTGATATCATACATGCAAGCTAAATTGTTGTTAACACTCTGATAATTGTCCTTTTTTAATTATAATTTTCAGAACCACCTACAATACCAGTAATTGTGTACCATCACAGTTCAACAAACATGAACAATGTTGACAGTATCAGAGTTATTGAAGGGAAAACGTTCATAATTTCATGCTCATCGACAGGACAACCAACCCCAACTGTATCATGGAATAATACGATATCATCCACTACAAAGGCGTTCATATCAATATCGAAAGAAGAAGCTGGAATATATTCATGCATGGCACACAATAGCATGAACACCTCATTTGATGGTGTAGCTCCCGGGACAAGTCTAAACAATATATCTATTAATGTTCTGTGTAGGTCTATTATGTACGCATTCGAAATATTTTCAACGTTTTAAATCAATCCAGAAGCTTGTATAACTTAACTATATTGAAATGCACACGGCATGAAGTTAAAGTATAAACTATGACAACAATTGTTCAACTAAATAAAGTTCAATGAAAACTGTACGTACTTGCTAAAGTATGCATCGTTCAAAGTATGTTATATACTGACCGGAATAATAGTACTGCAAAAGCACATAATGCGGTTCTGGTATAGTTTAAATTACAGTTATGCATCTTCTACATGGGCTCATCCGAAGTAATACTGTGTACCATTCTTTTGTAGACAAGCCAGTTATTCATCCACTCTCCAACATAACAATTATAGAAGGAAATTCACCAAGCACTCATGTAGTATGCCAAGTGACTCCTGGCAATCCTCGGCAAACAAACATAAAATGGATCAGGGGTAGTATGCAAATATCTTCACAAACTGGAGTTACAAGCTTAAGTTTACCTATGTACAATGTTCAAAGAAGTGCGGATGGTACTTATGATTGTACTGCAGAAAATAATATGGATCCAACTACTGGACAAACTGAAGTAGGCAGAGATTATAAACAATTTCAACTCACGGTGTTTTGTAAGTTTATGATATCGATGCCATGATATACAGCAATAATAACCTTATCCAATCTTTGTAGCGCATGTGTTATTTTCATTTTCACACAAGGTTTTCAAAATGGAGATTCTTCATAAACTTAATTTACATACACTTTATTACCTGTCCAACAGTGCACACATTGATATGATATGATACTAGTTCTAGATTAGTGTATTAATAGTACGCCTTATTTGATCTAAAAAGCATCACAAGTGCAACGTCACTGTTGCCTGTCTGACTCATTATTTCATCATGACCTCATCACGCATGGCACTCTTTTAATCATTACTGAATTTGTATCAAAGCATTCAATCTATATAAAATAACTTGCCATGAAACGTAATACACTCTATACACTACATGTATATACCAAGTATCAAACATGTTCCTGTAAAATGGAAGATAAATTATTATGTATAAATACCCTTTTTAAGGTGAAAGGTCACTGATGTGTCACTGATGTAAAATCTGACAATCGATGTCCAAATGAAAACATATTTGGAATGCTGATATGTTTATTGTATTTACTTTATAATGTATGTAATTATGATATCGGCTATTTATTGTTCATGTCCGTCATCCTATACTATTCGGTCTTTCTTGCATAGTTTTAATATCTTCCCCTCTTTTCCCTGATTTGAGTACGATATATTCAAACAAGAAAATATAGATTTCGAGAAGGAAATGTCGCATAGAAAGCGGGCTGCAAAATCATAATAGATAGCATTTAAAATGCATAAGTACTGAGTAAACGGAGGAAACTAAACGAACAGCACCGACGTTATTTATATCCCGAATACCGCGTTAGAATGCTCAAAGACAAAAATAAAAGTGCATGTTTGTTTTAAACCTTACAAAGTGGTGTACTCAAACTCTTACTCTCCATATCACCACCTAAACAAAACGAACACTTTAAATTAGAAAATATCCTATTGAAAATTAAATTACGCATCATAAGATCTATCGTAATTGTTTATTATATTACCCAATATGTCCTATTATCAAATGTGCACTTGCTAATAATACATATGTGACTGCAGTTATGCCATTATGTTGCATAGGTTAATTGTATAATGCTAAATGTAATTTGAAATGATTTGTTCATAAAAAAAAGTAACAGTTGCTGATAATAACCTGTTAGCTACAAATATGACATGAATATATGGCATTGAAACATACTCTTTTCACTTGTTTGATTTTCAGACGATACTTCTATCATAAAATTCGAGGAATTCGATCATCCTGGTGATACTGAAGTAACAGTTTTGGAAGGTGATGAAACACAACTTCAATGTTCCGTGGACAGTAAACCAGGATCTACCATATCTATAAGTAAAGGTCAAGTGATAAAGAGTATTGGAACACTTACCAACAAGGTGTTATACACAGTTCCAAAGACCACATGCCTGGATACAGGAATCTATACATGTGTTGGTTTTAATGAAAGAACCCTACAAGTGACCAGACCATCAAGGAGCCTGCAACTTCAAGTCAAATGTATGTTTGATCATTATTATTAGATATATAACTGTTTTAAATAGCAACAGGTATACTTACTACGAATCACCGACACTTAATGGAAATTATGTCGATGATATTTGAAAATTCTTTTTTTAATCAACGTTTAATCATTTTTATAACATAACATACGATGAAGAGTGGTCATATTAACACCTTTGTATTATTTTTGATATTTCATTAATGATATTACAACATACGTGCGTGTGACGTCACAACAAAACAAGCGTGACGTAGACGCGCTCAAATGATGTTGTCATTGTTATGTATTTATTTTGTGCACAGTTTATTTTATTTTATTGAAAATTAACACTTTGAGATATTATTATTTGAACTGGTATCTTGTGGCTGAAAATTGAAGAAGAAAATTGACGCGTCAGCTTTTGTTATCCAAAGACCGAATTACACACGTCATACTTTGAAGACTCCTTTAATACATTCAATACCTTATGACCACTCATATCAGATCCTCTATGTTAAACAATGACAATGAATGTAAATTGAAGCCATTAAAACGTGTTTTTACATTATCAGATAACGTAGTCAATATTAATTTTGTATATAAAATTCAATTGCAGGTGGTCCACGTCTATCACCAATAAATTCAACAGAATTAAATCAAACGAGCCTACTGAACACAAAAACAGCATTACACGTATACATTCTGGTTTATCCAGCGCCAACAAAATCACAATTTGTATGGAAGAAAAGAACTGGTGGCATATTGATGGTCGTGAAAGATGACATAAAGGAAAAGCAGATATCAACCAGTGGTATCTTTACAAGAGCATCCCTTCTAATACAAGACGTACATCAGTCAGATTTTGGGGAGTACCAGTTACATGTTGAACATGAAATTTATAACGCAGAATTTACACTCTTCTTCTATTCAAAAGGTAAGAAGGGTTTAATCCCTAATTTGTCGTACGGTGATTTATGTAGATGACACACTACCTTTATTCGACGAATTAATTCAACACAAACGTGTGAATGTATTCCTGCGTGAGTTATTCTATCGTTCGGAAATAAGCATTGGCCATTAAAGGGGATGAATGAAAAGATTGGAATATTATACA
The DNA here is from genome assembly GCA_032209605.1 of Mactromeris polynyma. Lineage (NCBI taxonomy): Eukaryota > Metazoa > Mollusca > Bivalvia > Venerida > Mactridae > Mactromeris > Mactromeris polynyma. Next base: position 538,035 of record JASFXZ010000004.1, on the reverse strand, counting down.
ATTGTCCTCTGCATTTGCTTTTTGGGGCATGAATGGTGCAGATGATGATGTTGGTTTTGTCTGATTACGATTCATTCCACCCCTTTGCTCCAATATGCATTCTCATAGAAGTGTCATACCTCTGTATCAACTTAGGAGTTCATTCCATATTAGTTCTAAATGATTCGTATCTGGATATTTTGAGGGCTTATTAGCAAATAAATATCGGCCGAAGCAAAATGATAAGTTGTAGCTCTGGTCACATGAGGACATGCATTTTATCATGAAACTGAGGCACGCCTTTAATCTTTGAAAATGCAAATTTCAGTTTCCCCAAATGGAAAAAAAACATTAGTCCAAATGGGGTAAGATATATTGTATGCATTGTACACAACTTCTATTTATGTTTCAGATGCTAGTTAGGTTCCCTTTTCCCCATGTGCAGTTCTCTCACTTGATATACTATTCACGTACTCTCCCCTTTCGTGTTATTATTGCTGACTTTCTTGACTAGATCCGTAATGTATTCCACCCATTAAATACTCCCCCTTGTTGTAAATGTCCTTAGTTGTTGCTTATGATCGACCATGTGTTGCACCCATATCCCCATACATGGTTACACTCGGACTTCCTTAGTGCCGAATATTGTGTTGACTGTTGTTTTCTTTGGGGTATGTTGTTGGGAAGCATTGCCTTGTGTCGTGGCGTTCTTTATAAACTTTGTAATTAAACTTACAGCTGACACATTATGTTAATTATAAACTTAAGTTGGATTCTGCAACGTATGTACATATTGTTGAAATTGACAAATGTAGACGTTTTATGGCTACGTTTAGAGGTTCTGCACCATAATCTTATGATTGAAAAGGATAGACATGTTGGTTTACTGAGTATCACATGTCTACATTGTATATTATGATTGTTGCGTTGAAGACGAACTAAATTACTTGCTTTAATGACCCTTGTACAAATATATATATAAAGATACATGTAAATACATCATATGAACGAAAATAATGCATCTATATAAATGTTATATGTTCATCTCTTCACAAAACACACATGTATTATGTAACCTGGCTATAGACGTGTTGTATGCCACAAAGGAACGAGAGTAATACATTTTTGTACATTGCAAGTAACGACTGAAATGATACATGTATTATCGAAAACCATTTAAGTATATCATGCATAATTTCTTGAAAACAATCATTGTTTGATGTCATATCTATTTTTATACATGGGCCGGAAGCCTTTTTTGCGCAATAAACTTTAAAACTTGAATCATGACGATTATCATGAGAATAACATCTTCTCGGCAACGATTTTATTATTTCCGCGCCATACCTCTTTTGCATGCTAATTTTTAAAATTTGTCATATCTGAGGATAAACGATTTGTTGTAAATAAAAACAAAACTAACAACGCCTATTTAATTTGAAATTATAGAATTCGTTTTCGAACTGATGTGATAAAACTTCATAGGAATGATAATCAAGACAAAGTTGTGCAGTAGAGGACATCCTTGTTGACATTGCCATTGGTTTTCTACTGATGTTTCCTTTAAATAATATGTTACATAGTCTGCGATATGCTTGACATTAACCTTTTGAGACGGAAAGGCGACAGTATGGCGGCGACGGACACATTTGAGCGATGTCTAAAACAACTGTTGTATTACCACCATATAGGTTTGTACGCTATAAGGTCTTACTATGTTTCATTCAAATCAACTTACATAGTATTAATTTCGTTTTTAATGTTCTGTATAAATGTTTCCTTGTATATTACCTTAGATAAACCTTCTCCTCCTACCAACATTAGCTATGACAAAGTGACGGTCACATCTGCTGTTATATATTGGACTCCAGGATTTGATGGCGGCTTTGTTCAAACATTCGTAATAATGTATAGAAAGGATAGTGAACCAAAATGGTCACAGGAGGCAGTGGTTGACACTAACGAAAACAGAATACATGTCACATTAGAAAATCTCGAGACTGGATCTCGTTACATTGTCGAGATATATGCCACTAACGAGTTAGGAAATTCAACTGCACAATCAGACTTACAATTTACAACAGGTATACGTATGTGCAATTCAAAAGTTTCATTCAATGCTCTATATTCTTCTTAATTAAATAGATAGGTGCGGTCATTCATAGCAAAGATATATTTCTTACATTTATCTTAATTAAGGTCAAATCATTGTTCTCATTTCTGACTTGCATAATTTAGCTTGCTTGACATAAGGTGGACCTTGGGCAATTGTTGTCAAAGAGTTTCTGCAACTATACTAAACTATATTTATAGTTTTTATATAACCAGTTTCCCTCGTGTCCGAATCATCTAAAATACCTGCTGCTGTCATTGGAGGAGCAGTTGCCGGATGTCTGGTGATAGCACTTGTATGTGTTCCAATCGTACTTAATCTTCGCAGATATCAGTCTCTCAAAGGTAAGAACAATCATTATAATGCATAACGTATAAACTGTTCTTTATGGATTAAAAACTAAAACGTACTGATAAATATGAAGTGTTATCTTCACAATCCATTAATTAGGTGCGAGTTCGAGGAAGCGGTCATAAAGAGTTATTCAATGAAATCAGGTTTAACATGTGTCGCAATGGGTGTAAAACGAAACAGCTTTAAACTAACATAATGAAGTTTGCAGATGGTGTCGAAATAATATTCCTAATGAAAGAAAACTGATACCAATTACAATGCACACACATTGCATTTATATATTTACTTTTGTAGCAATTGAAACCGAGCTGGTTGATAAAACAGAGAATAGAAACAGGTTAGCAAGTGTTTGCCATATTGTTATTTGTGGGTGTAATGAAGGTATAATGATATATTATCATTTTTGTGTTCAAAGATATGTTCAATTGTAGAGTGTTAGTAAAAAAGATGCAAACAATTTTAAATATATCTTTTAAGCGTTTTTAAACAACCAGTTATAATGTCATATATTTTGTTCAAAGATATGTATACATGTAGAGCGTTAATAAAATAATGCAAAACACTTTGAATTTATAATTTTAACTTTGTATTTAACAACCAGTTCGTTCAAACCATTTGATAGCTTTAACATATTATGTTACCGTCTATAATTTGTCTCAACAGCAACATACACCAAAATGTGAGAAATGGAGTTGTTCAGAATGTTGGCCAAATCGCAAGAAAAGGTATTTGCAAGGACATTTTTAGGATTGCCGTTTTGAATAACAGACTAAATACCTAAAACGCTTATAAGCAAATATTTGGTTGTTTCTTATTTCCCGAGCGAACGTGTAAACGAATATAAATATGTATACGTAATGCGAATATGCTCAGACTATCAGTAACACACGTATTAGTAGATGGCTTAAACTGTCATTTCGTATAGTTATGTATTACATACAAATTATTAACTGCAATGTCAAGAAATATTCTGCTGAGCGCTATTGTTCAAATGCTACAAAAATAGCTAATACGTTTCGAAGACCTACCTAGAGCATTGACTGATATACATTCATGAGCAAAAAATTGTTTTAATTATTTGTACATCACGTTTAGATATTTCTTAAACAACAAATTGACGTATATACATTGCATATTGTATTTTATGCATTAACATCGGTAATTGCTTACTAAATTATATACACATATCTTATAGGTGGTTCATCGACTATGCCGACGTAAGTATTTCAAATTGATTTGCAATGCGTTAACGCATCCCTTATTTCATTAAAATCAATTTTACACATGAAGCTGCAAGTGTAAAATATTTGGGAACGTACTATTGCGATGATGGCAGATTGTCCTTTACACTGCCCCGGCACAGGTACGATGTTGAACCAAACAGGCATCACTTAATGTTCTGAAGCCGTTTCATCGCAGATAAAAATGCAGATGGCATGATGATTCCTTGATCAGTTGACATCGAAATAAATATTATCGATATATTATATGTCATATTGAAACCACGACATTGTGTATGACAACCGACATTTGTGTATTTTTTAAAGCTATCTGATTATACCAAATTCTCGATATTATAGTCATACAATTTGTGTATTCGGATCAGATATCTATATCTCATCTCATACAATATTTAACCATGAAGGTTTTTATGCACGTCTTTGTATTGTTTATCAGAATGTATGATCGCATTACTTCGAATTACGCGTTATTACATTATGTTACTTGTTAGCGCCTTAATTATGTTTATAAGTTTACTATTAATACACGCATTTGTTTTGCAGTGAAACGCCGGATACGAAAACCTATTATTGCCTCACAAGAGCTGATGGTTAGTAAAATATGTAACAACAATGGTACTTAAATTGACCATAACTCATGTTAAGCGTTAGTGTTTTTATTATGAAGGCAGGTATGACATGCAAAAGGATAAAATGTCCAATGACTTGTTACACCTAAGCTTAGGACTTAAACTTATCATTTCGGTGGAATATATCCTTATATTCTTTAAGCTCCGCAAATAATTTGTAAACAGTGAAACACATACCATGTTAATGATTATCCCATCAATTGTCTCTTCAAAGAAACATCATGGATCAAATTATTTCAGATTCATGTTAGTCCCCATTTCATGTACATGTTTGCGTTGCTATGAATAACTTAAATATTTTATTTTTTGTTGCAGATGGGATGACAAGTCAACAAGTGTAAGTATTATTCATCAATTATCCTGCCAACAGTTTACATACTATTTGTTGCAAAAGCTGCTCTTTCAACCCTTAACATTCTATTAAAAAGTATAATGAAAATAAACTTACTCTTCATGAATAATGTAAAAAATACCATCGCTCCAATATGTTTACATTCTGTTTTAATATATGACTATGCCAATACAAAGTACATATTACTGCAGCTCATAGTCAACTTGTTTACAAGAAGTGACTTACGTTGTCTGTATTGTTAAAGACTATAATTCAAATATTAAGAATTAGTCATTTGATGTAAATACATTTGAATGTTTATACTATCATATTTTGAAGAGAATTAGAATACGAGTGTCTGGATTCTACTACAGCCAGTCCAGCGATACATTCCTCTCCTACTTCAATCGCAAGTGAGTAAATGTTGATATATGAATATAAATATTGTGTTAACGGCTTTACTCATGCCTAACGTTAATGAACACTTTGTTAGTTAAATATTACATTATGTAGTAATATCTGAGATTGTTCTACCAATTACAATGCCCCTTTAAAGTTATTGATCAACCATTTTTGGGCTTTATCACTGCAACCTTTTTTGTTTCGCTACCATTTTGAAAGGATTACTGCCACATAGTTCTGTCCATGATTCGGCGTAGTATGCGTCAGTTCAGTTGTTTAAAACGCCTTGCCTTAAATGTAGATAGTCTTCTTTTTTGACAAATCATCCTTAGTCATACATATGAGAATATGGGTGTTTATTGCCTTCATACAGATGTACATTACAACATGAATTGTCATTTTTATTCTACGTTTCCTAAAACCACAAATACAAATGTCCGATTCCGTTATTTTCTATCTTGACTTACGCATATGGTGTAAGCAATATCTGTGTCGATTTTGTAGTTCCATGAAACTTTTAAGAAAGATTACGTTGCAATGTTTTAGTGTACTTCTGTATGAAGGCATTAGGAAGCCAATTTCTAAAAGTTATCACTTGATGGAAATTAAGACTATGTACATTTAAGTTTGACGGTGAGTATGTAAAACGCCATTGTATATGTAGTTACTATCTATGTAGAAATAGGCGTTTAAACAAATAAATTACGTTTACGTTCACGTATAACGCGCTGAACAAAGATAGTTTAAGTTATAAAGCCGACTCAAATAAACATTCTTTTTAGAATTGATAGATGAAAATTAATGGACAAGTTTTTCAAAGAATTTAATTAATTATGAGCTAATGTTAAAGAATAAGATTTATATGAAATATGTTTACATGTGCATAGCAGTCTATTACATGTACACAAAACATGTGTACATAACGTGCATTCATTGCTTACATAGAAGACTGTTAATGAACTGTTGTATTTAATTATTCATTTTCAGGAGAAAACATCTATGAAAATCTTAAACTACAACTATTTACAACCGAACCGAGTCATTAGATACCTTCAAATTATGAAATCATATGAACTAACAAAGCGGTTATAAATGCCACGGGACATTACGTATGAAGCGAAATCAGAGAAAAATATAAATCATGACACACATATGATATTCTTGTTAGAATTAGTGATGTCAACAAGTTTCGGTGGAAAGTGCAGCACTGGGAAGGAAAACAACTTGTTGTTTCTATAATATATGTTTTCTTTGATTTCCCTTCATACAGGATGGATGAAATATTATTAGTATCAATATTGGTATCAATATTGTCATGTGTGCCTTATGTATGTTCGATGAAAGTTTCGCAATATTCAATGTTTTTTTGGACAGGTATATTACTGTATATAGATTGTTGCGTTAACAGTTGCAATAGTCATCGTAGTTGCTATGACAAAACAAGTTAACATTATTAAGTATCGTATAGCTGAACCAGACCGTATGAGTATAACACTGTACAAAGTCATTTAAATGGAAAATAGGTTCGCGATACTCTTACTGATAGTATTGCAAGAACACTACAATATTATGTTCTACAGCAAACTATTTTCGCAATATTAGATATATATCAAGAACAGCGGTCAACTAATACATGTGTCAATGCTTCGGTAACTTATTTGGATATACGATTGGGTTAGTATGTTTTGAAGATCAGTCTGGTAATATTACACAGCACGTTTATGTCATTGAAGAATAATACTTAGAGACCTCTAGAGACGTAAGTTGAGCACTTTGTCACTTCAACTTTTTGTTTTATACCGACTGTAACACAAGCTCCGATATCTTATACTAACGTCTCTCGAGGACTGCTTCCATTGTGACTGAAGCCGAATTCAGGGATTGCGTGAAAAAACCATACTGCGTGAGAGACTCGAACTCACGACCACTGGATCAGAAATGAGGCGCTCAACCCAACGACAACTGCTACATGTATACATTACCTGCATTTATACCGTTCTGAACGCTCAGCCGATCAATTGTTATAGCGTCAATTTCAAGGGTCTGAGTTCGGAAAACGGCCAATACATCTATCAACCAAGTTGGGTCTATTAACCATGATAATTATGTAGATTTACCATGATAGGTATTTTCACCGTTTTGGGTCAAATTTATCATGATATGCCTTTGAACAATGATAGGTCGATTCACAATAACACGTATATTCACCATTATTCGACTATTCACCATGATACGACTATTCACCATGACACGTACATTGTATATTCACAATCACAATGATACTTCGGTTGAATATAATACAGCCAATGTCATTCATTCTCTATCTATGAGCCAGACATGGAAGTTTAGGCTCACTTGCAGTTTATCACGATCATAACTTGTTCTAGATTAACTGCTACTGAAGTTTGTATTTGTTTAAACGGAATTGTGCCGAAAAAATGCATTTTATGTCGTTGTCTTTGTTCACATGACTACATGTATATACGTACATGTGCATGAATGTGCACTTCTGATTTCCTGCTAGACTTATTTATTCTTTATCATAACATAAAACATCCAATGAAATGCATTCAGCCTTCACATCTCGTATTCGACACACAAAAATACAAATAATTATCCATGAATAAATTAGAATGAAATGAATACTTGTAGTCGAAGTTATTAAAAAGTAAATATATAAAATGCAATGAACGATACCAACATACGTGATAAAGGCAATGTTCTTTCGATAACAGGGAACTGATAACTCCGTGATCTTTGCGAGTTTTGAGAATATTCTTCAAGGTTTTAGCCTTTTGTATGCAAAATGATTGACATATGGGCTATACCTTGATTACCACTCATGACAATCAGTTCCACCGTGTGGTTATCGAAACCATTTTTTACTTTTAATGTATTAAGGTTGATTCTCAATTTACGCAAGGATCCTTGCAACTGATGAAATTGAATCGACTGTTGTGTTTCATGACTCCGGCTGGTAATTATCCTAAAACATTTCTCGTTGCGTAAAATTTTCGATAATAAACTATTGTTGTTATTATATTCGTCAATTGTTTGTATTGTGTTTTTTGTAGTATTATGATATCTATGATAAGAATCATTTACGATGGCTGCCTGTACTCTATTGGTGTTGGTTTTCTTCCTTTCGGTTGTTATGTGATGTGGTCCATACATTGCAATGTACTGCATAGTGCGATAGTGTATTATTACTTTTACGCTTATTCGTTACATGTTAGTTCTCTACGAAATAGAAAATTATCATAAATACAACATATAAAGATGAATACCGAAGTCGAGTAGGAAATTCCATTCAAAAAGCTCACAGCAATTATTGTCACTAATACATACAACTAGTAGTAGAGCTGAATATTAGTTTAGCAGCAAAGCGCTTAAAAGACAGGACAGGAGCAATCTGCCAAGTGTATTATATTGTTTGTAATTATTTTTCATTTAGTATTTTTTTCATTCATATATAATTGAAGATAGCATAGCAATGTGGACGTAATGTTCATATCATAACAACATAGACAGGTGTACAGTAACTGAACAATATGCATCAAATTATAAATAATTTCATATCTGTATATTTTTGTTCTGTGTATATGTTTAATATGAGTGATATATGCTGAATGTGACGTTTCTGTGTCTATTGTTCTTGTCAATTTAATACACAGGGTAAATGGCGTTATGTATGTGTATACTTGTGATAATTGTACATACTTGTATAAAATTGTTTTCGTATATTTCAAATCGTTCCATTTATAACAAAATATAAAACAATATAAATAAAATAAAACCATATGAAACAACTACAGTAGAACCTCACTTAATGACCACCTCAATAATAATGAGACCACCTCAAAATTCAGGACACTTTTTAAATCAAGTTTCATTGTTTTGCACTTTATTCAACCTCAATATTAATACCAATTGTCAAGGGTCCTGAGGGTGGTCTTATTATTGGGGTTTACTGTTTATCAATGGTACGACTTCTGTACATACTGATCCTCGGTATGTTATGTATTGTAGATAGATACATGTATTCATTTTTCTTTTTGTATAAAATTTTATTAAATTTAAGTTTTGAAAGCATTGAAAATAATTTTATTTTAGATATTAGATTATTCAGATTTCCAACATATTGTATTCACAGTTTTGGAACATAAATTACTTTCACAGCGGTGTAAAGGGAAAATAATTTTAAGTGAATGACCTTGACCACTATGGAGCCACTGAATTCCTGTATATATACACTTACGCTATCAAACTAAAGGCAGTGTAAGGTAATTATTCTTGTTTTTGTAGTCTACTCGTTGAAACATTATGCTACAATAATACAATTATAGAATTCCGGATCCATTTTAATACACTGCATATCCTATTCGAAAACAACTAATACTTGTGTTATAACTTGTTGTCTGTTTCATATTATCAGTTTTGTAAATGTATCATCTTTCTCATGCATGTGTATGTTATTTTCATTTCTATAATAAACTTGTATACATAAGAAAGTGTTTGTGGTCATTAACACATAACGTAGGAGCTGAAATCCTTGGTGCCAAACCAGTGTGGTGCTTTGGTTATATGCATTAGCAATATGTAGTTGAAAGGAAATATGAAGCAAAAATAATATAGTGTTATCAAATTAAAACATGTAATGGTACATACCTGAATTGTACACTATGATACAAACATTATTTCAGATAGTTAACGTTATCTGCTGAATAAGCAATAAGTAAAAGCGAGACAATGACACAACACTCTAGCCACTCACGGTTAAACAAACATACTGGTTTAAACGCGAGTTCCATCTTCATTGGAATCCAGTGTCGTGTTACAATATTGTGTACCGTATATTATCAGTAATTTACAAATTACTTTTGTCTAATTAATTAGGAACACTTATAGGTATCAATCACATATTGTCAATTTTTTATAATGTGTCCTTAGTTTAATTAAGCGAGACAATGTAAACAACAGAGACAAAACAAACGTGCACGCTGTGTTAAATAACGACATACACTCACTGCCATTTTTTTCAGTCCTACAAAGTATCGCAAGTGACATTTCAAAACTTTGCATACCTTCGTTTAAGACACTCTGGTAGTAATTATAAAGACACTAATATTTGCACAGCAGAAGCTATTAAGCGACTATTTCAACAATAGGTTCACATCATGAAATACGTAATATAAATATTCATTCGTGCAAAACAAATTATTTGCTAAATGAATGCTAATGTGTGACATTGGAAAACAACATTTACAACCACAAACTGAGGTACGAAAACACATTGCTTATACTTTTCCTGCGTTTACATGATGGATGAAGTAACTTAAAGAGAAAACTATGTCTCACTGTATCTCAATTTTAAATTAACATGAGCATTGAATTCGAAAATTAACATATTTAAGATACCATTCATGAAAGAAATACAAATGGATTTAGTAGTTTTGCTTTGTCAGGTTCGTCAACATTTGTAAACATATGAGACAACAGTAATACAAGTAGTAGTTGTCATTCCGCGGCCAATATAGACTGAGAAAGGTTACTGATGTGTTAAAACATAAACAAATAACATGTAAACAGATTGAATAAACAATACAACAACAAACGAAAAAAAATAGGATGTATTTTTAGTTACGGTTAAAATCAGTCTATTATCTTTAATATATAGGGTATCTCCCACAGAACATTTGATTTATAGTTTCCTACCAGCACGTTTACACATATTTACATCACTGAATGCATTTTATCATCTATTTTATGAGCAGCTCATGAAAAGGGAAACGACTCTGTCACGTATAATAAGTATTAATCGTAAGATTTACAATTACTTCCCTTTTAATGACAAAGTATATGTATTTATTTGTTGCACATATGTTATAATCATATTATGTGTACTATTCTAATGTACATCACTTCAGTCAGACATCGGTGAGAATATAATATAATATTATATAATATAATACTTATTATACAGGTCGTGATTACACTTTACGAGGATCAAACTCAATTGTATACAAAAAAACACCTAAATACATTCGACCACACAAATATACAGTTATTATAAAACATATCGTGGCTTAATATCATGTCATTGGAATATTATGATATTCAGGTTATCAAATAAGACATTAAGTACAATTTATATAATCAATCACACATATTACAACACAGTAACATCAGGAAGAAGTGCAGTGTGATCCCACTAAAGTTGTCTTCTGTTTGGCTACAACGTCTACTCAAAAACAACATCAAGTTTAGTCATTGACCTTGTACAGTGTGATCCCACTAAAGTTGTCTTATGTTTGGCTACAACCTCTACTCTACAACAACATCAAGTTTAGTCATTGACCTTATACAGTGTGATCCCACTAAAGTTGTCTTATGTTTGGCTACAACCTCTACTCAACAACAACATCAAGTTTAGTCATTGACCTTATACAGTGTGATCCCACTAAAGTTGTCTTATGTTTGGCTACAACCTCTACTCTACAACAACATCAAGTTTAGTCATTTTCTAAATTGCAATATAATGTTCAGGTTGAATCATAACACCAAAACAGTGTCATACATTATCGCATATATCCGTTTGGGTCAATTTATCTACTTCACAATGTGAACTAAGGTAAAGATTGAATGACAATGTTACGTTGAAAACAATGATAGTATTATACCTGTCTAACCTAACACTCATATAAACCCATTCCGCCAAATATCTAAAGATCATTTAATCATTATATAAAATGTCACACACGAAGGGCACAACCCCCCCCCCCCCCAAGAAGCATATTGACATAAAACAGGATAAAATGTTGTGTGAACAATGAAAAAACAGGGCACATATTGCAAAGATAATGATCAGCGAAAATACGAGTATCGCTTTGGAATGTTACGAAAAAGTTAAAACTGATTAATTTATTGACAACACGTAAATAAACAAAAATCATCACATGAGTTTCTTCTACAGATCTGCCATTTGCAGCAATTAATTCTGATAGTTATAATATTTTAATAGTGCGCTGACAGTCACACACAGAAAGTACCAGTGCCACATCAAGCCAAAAGCTTTAGCATAATGTTCACAAGAAACTGTAAGCACAGACCATGCGATTCTACTCAATATTCGTTCATCACTAAATTTGATAACCATATATATATATTTGAGCACTTAATTCAATATTTACAATTGTTGCCTTTATATACATGTACATGTATACTGTTATCTATGTGACTTCATGTAATTGTATATGCATCATTCATATGAAATAATGTTGCAGTACTACTGACTTGTACACCTGCGTTGTTCACAAATGTGCCATATATGTTATAATATCATGGCATATACATGTTTGTTATCCTGTCATTCCAAAAATAATATTGTTTACATGTTATCTGGTATATATATTAGTATTTCTTTCATACCAGACCTGAGTTTCCCTGGTTAGCACTGATGTTGGAAAACTATCTTACTCCCCCTGTGTAGGCTGAGTATTGCTGATGATGTAACGTAATGACGTCATATTAACTGCGAATAATAACTTAAATGTATTTGTGGAATCACACATTACTATAAGAAAGCAGCCATCAGAACGTCTGTCGTTTTATTTAATCTCGTCTTCTTAAAAAGGTATGCAAGAACAAGAATTTATCTCTGGCTTAATGTGCGGAGGGAAATATCCGTTTCTCGGGTTTTTGACCAGAATGAGGAAACGCCAATACAGTACATTTTGTAACTCTCACCCCGGATTTTGCTCTCTGTTCCTGGAACCAGTGATATATTCTTATGTTACAACCTCTATGTTAAGATGGTCACACACATGTGTTTAGTGTTTTTGACATGCCTTGGTTTAGAAGGTCCAGTCAATGGAAGATTTAACTGTACTTTATAAGTATTTATATGTACATTTTGTATCAGTACAAACTATCGCCAAAATCAACTCCACTAATGATACAAGCCTTTATGAATGTTAAATCTTAAGAAATGATTCATTATAATTAACAAAACAATAACATAAATACCCAGACATTTAACAAATCAATAAAACTTTATAACGGTGCGACTCAATACTGCAAAGGCTAACACATATTGATAAATACTGTGAATACCGCACAAAAACCAACAAAGGCGTTATGAAGTTAATATAAAGAACCTCATTGTACAGATTATGAATGATTATTCATGCAAAACAACGACATATTATCATTCCCACAATCTTCGTCTGTCAGCCCGAGACATTATGGACTTTGGTGTCTGACAATCTAGATTAATACGTAAGTACTTGAAGGAATTGAAACATATGAACAGAATTATGATGATCTGCCATTTAGATTTTTGAATTTTAAATAATAGACAGTCCTGTTCAAAGATGGCGATTTTCGTTGGTAGGTTTAAAAGAAGTGATCTGATGAGTCACTACCGTGGGCTTCGAATTATACATACTTACATGGTGATTGTGAAATACCAATAAAACAAAATATACAGAACTGACTGCGCGCATGCGCAGTTTAAACAAAACTAATTAAACGTTTCATATAAAGTTAATGACGTGTATGTGTCAAGTGGAATTTTAATCGGCACATATTTAACAGTTGGATAAGAGCTAAAGATTTGCATTGACTGTACATATACTTTTTAATTATTGTTTTACTATTATATTTGATGCATTTGTAAAAATATACATGTGAATCATATTGTATGAGTGTTGTATATAGTTGAACGCTGTCAATAAATTCAGTTAAACAGTACTTAACAGTGTTATCTTCTTAAAGAAGTGTAAACCTATTATCGTAGTGTATAACGACTCGGTATGTACTAGTGTGACATATCAAACGTTGTGCACTGAAGTTGAACTATCGTCTGCTTCAGGAGAGAGAGAATAAGTTGCTACAGTATGACAGGTAAAATCACTATTTGTACTACGTTTAAACTAACATAGCGAAAGCAAATTTTCAAACTTACCTGCCGACAATTTTACGGTTTTCTGGCTGTCAAAATTTATTTAATACAGGTAATTTTCTTTGATCCGTACCTTCCATTGTCACAGGCCTGTTTAAAAATGGCGGGCATAATAACATATGTTATTTTTCATTGGTTAACCATTCAGAACACCAACCATTTTATAATTAGAGTAGAACAATCGCGTGTTACAATACCATTTTACACGAATTTTATTTAATGACCATAGCTGTAAGGCTAAATCTCGCGTGATGAGCGCGGGTGATCTGCTCTTTGTTCAACCTCGTCTATAAGCCAAAGGGCTTTATAGTATCGATTATTGACTTATAACCACACCCACCAAACAAAATGGCCGTGTGCCCTAAAGCGGCCCCTATACTGCTGGTATTCCAAGTTGGAGAGCAGAAGAGTATATACAGTTTTAACAAAACAAAACAAACATGATTTACTAATATCAACGGAACAAATATCAATGTATATATGATGAATGTACACGTAGTATATTCGTGAGACTAGGGATTAAATATTTTAAACATCAATACATGCATCGGTTATAAAAAAATGGTTAAATAGGCACATATTGTCCAAGTTCTAAATAATGTTAAGTCTAGACATCTTTTGAATTAAGAATAACCAATTAGCTTGGGGAAATATGACTGTAAACACACTTTTGTCTTTCCGAAAACGAAGCAAAGACAGTAGTATGACGTACAACGTGATTGGATTTAAGCTTAAATTGATTAGAGAATGACTGAAATGGAAAGAAGGGCAGTAGCAAAACACTATCTAAACCTTAACAAGGTACGGTACCTTAAGTGCAATGCTTACTTTACTTTTATTCCTCCAAACCCCAACTTTATTTTTATTACAAATAAACTTACCCACGTAATCGAACAAAATACAATTGCACCAATAAATGCCTATATATGGATTGTAATTATCGCAGGTCACACTTTATAAAGCATGAGAAAACATGAACATTTAAACATAAAAAACTGCAAAGCGAACTAAGTAAAAAGGGTTATAATACACAAATATAACTGCAGATGGAAAATAGATACTGCCATTGAACGTCTTACAAAAACACCACTGGGTGTTTAAACCTGGTTGAAGGTTGTACTCAGTCGCCTAATATTCCTGACATTGACGATACACGGCATTCGATTAAACCTATATGATGATATAGATGCATTATATCACTTAAAACATTGTCAAAAGTAATAGATCACATATTTCCCGAGAGATTGTTTTGATACATGAACACTATTCATGAACAATGACGCAGAATTTGTAGAATGATCTACCCATACTTTGGTATTTATTTTCAATAATATTGCTGTGGAAACAAGTTTAGCTTACGCCCATCGATATTAATAAAGATGCAGCGCCGTTTAAAGAGATTTTTTAATTTATATCCATTTATTTCCTTTGTCGCAGACTCTACGATGAACATTCTTGTTCGCTAATTCAAACGTCCAAAGCAACATATTCAATGGCACTTATTGGACAAACTGTGGCTAGACATATCTAAATCGTACATTGATTCGAAGTGTTTACTGGTATTTTCCAAAAAATCATGGACCTATATTGACATATCTTTATTGAAAGGCCTTACACACTTATCCTACACTCACCCAGATAAAAAAAAACGTGTATTTAAGTTTGTATAGACTCATAGTATATTTTACAAACTATAGTATCCTATTTTATATTGTAGTGTTAACATAGTCCACATCTGAACGAAGATCTGAATAAACTGACTTCTCGGTCATTGTTTCTCCACCTAATCCTTCATAATTATTGTGTTCTTCCATTTCTGCGACTGAAATAGAGTACAATTTTATAATAATTATATCCTTAACAACTATTCAGGGATAACTAGTGCAACATTGTGACCTTAATACAAATATGTATGGCAACGAGTGCAACATATTGTTGTACATAATCTAGATCGTTACCCTTACATGAATATCTACATTCTTCCGGTTCCAGCTTTGCATTTATGTTAGCAGTTTTAAATCAATGGATGTACTCCGGTGCTCAACATGACATTATATGTCAAGTGAGGTGTCTATATGTAAGCATTAAAGGATGTTACACATTATGGTTGTGTCTAAAGTTGTGTAGAAATCGTACAACAAATTTAATAGTACTGTGTATCCAGTTAATACTTCAACACCGTCACAAACTATGAGTCTCATCTGTTATACATTTTGTATTTGTTATGAACATTAATTGAAAATATATGATGTAATCCAGAGAAAATCAATGTGTATGCATCATCATCGTTACACATCGTTATCATTATACTAGCATAATAACATGTTAAAAACAAAATAAATAATAATATTGAATAATATTTTATCTTAAATTCAGCTATTAATACATTACTGAACTTAGCAAACATACCGTTATCTTGTTCTGCTTCGTTGTTTTCATTGGGTCCCCTTAATCGGCATCTACAATATGTCAAGGGATAAATGGCAGGTTTGTATACAGAGTATTGCTAAATATGATATGTATGCAGATTTCTGAATATGTGAAGAACGAAGCTTTTCAAGGGAAATATAACTTATAGCTTAGTATGCCGTTTTTCAAACTTAAACATTCGTGAATGGAAAATACAACTTTGATTAAATAATTCATGCACATATACTATAACATTATTACATTGTGTATTCTGAATAATCAGTTATGTTATTCAACATCTGTTTCCAGAGAAGAGTTCTCTTCCATTCATATAATCGATTTTAAAATCCATAATAAAGCTAATGCACAAGCGTTTGCAAGTATTGTCTTTTTGTTGAAGTTAATATATCATAATACGTGATGACTGTTTGTTAAAACTATATCTTTATGCATATCTTACCTTAAATGAATAATGTATAGGACGAGGATAATGATGACAATACTCAGTCCTCCAACAACGCCACCTAATATTGCACCAACGTTTACGTTGTCATCGGCAACCTCTGAAAAACATGTGACAAGTTGATATTATTTGATTGAGAGTGGGGCTACTGTTTGTGTTAAAATAAATATTCTCACCAAACACATTTAATTTCTTTTGATTTATGATTATTTTCGCTTGAAACATTATTTTCATATTTGCAAAGGCAAAACAATAGTTCTATAAATCTTGTCATCGATTTGACGTTAATTTGCAATTAATATGTTTCTAATGAAATACGAATTGTCATCAAAGCACCCATCTGGCCTGCATAATTATGTTTTTCATTACATTGATTCAACATTTCAGGTAATTACACTGGAAAACAATATGTCCATTTGTAACACAATAATTAACGTCTCCCAATATATCATAAGTGATTATTAAAAAGTATAAACATATTCGACCAAAAAAAAGGGGAAATGAACGTGAATACGTTTAATAATATATTTGTTTCCGTATACTGATTCTTTATAATTTAATATCATGAACACCATTGCTACATGTACAATATGGATTCATATATGTACGAGTAAATGCACGATACGGTCCGAATTGATATTAGAGTTACACTTCGATAACTCGAGGACACTGGGGTCCGCCCGAAAAGCTCGAGTTATCCGATGTTTCGAGTGACCCAGAGTTTCCATCATGTCATTTCAGTGTTTTGTTATGAAATGCCTTATTTTCATAGTTGTTCACACTTGTTCCAGTTGTTTCATATTTGTTTTATAGTATCATATTTCTATTCGCTACATTTCCTCATTAAAAAAAAGTAATGACAAATTCTTAATAAGAGTTGTATACTTGTATTACTTATTGTTCATTTACAGTTGAAATAAAGTTCATGAATATACGTGTTCAATCCGGATGTTTGCTTCACGCTTGCACCGTTATATTTATGCGTCGTGGAAATCGCTCTATAGTTGAAAGGTTATTGTATTACACATGTACAAGTAGATGTGAAAAAAATATTAAAAACGTTTTACCGTGTTTTATTGTTTAATCTAAAATCAATACAGCTGATCATAGCAATCATTCATTTACAAGGAAATCAAGGATGAATGATTGGTGCATCTTGTATATCTCATAATTAAATGTTCGTAATTATTTTCTCATCATTATCGTCTCATTTGACCTTTTTATTTGATATCTGTAAAATCGGTGTTAAACCCATATCTATTGAAATCGAAAAACGAATAATTTCATTTTGGTCAAAATTTGCCAAACCTACCCATCCAAAATTAGCAAATTCCACATACCAAACTCTAATGAACACGAACACAAAATTAAATGATGTCAACAGAAAAAAACTTCAGTGGATCGACAATGTAAAACGAATACTTATAAAATGTGGAATAAATAATATCTGGTCTACTCAAGATTTTCCAAATCCCGAATGGTTAACAGCCTCCGTTCAGCAAAAACTTACTGACTTATTTCTAAGTGAATGGTACGCAACTATTCATAATTCTAGAAAATGTTTAAACTACAGACTTATTAAAACAAATTTCAAATACGAAGAATACCTAAGTAAAACTCCAAACAACTTGTTAAAATATGTTATCAAATTCCGAACTAGAAACAATAAAATACCCATTGAAACAGGATCCTGGAACCAAACAGATAATAATTTAAGAGTATGCACAATATTGTGTATAGTTTGCGTACTGAGGACCGGCAATGGTGCTCGAGCTCTTGACTTATTTCTGCTTGAGTTATCCGCGGTATATTTTATATGAAAATAGAGGAAATAAAGTCCGGGGTACCGTTTTACTAACATACTTACGCTTGCGTAATTTTTGCGTACGTACAAAATGTCTACGTAAATGCGTTTCATTAATATTTGCGTACGTAGATTTTGCATAAGTAAGAGCGTAAAGTTACGTTGCAAATTACCGACCTAATATCTCTACGTTTTGCGTAAAAATGGTCGACCGTATGAATGCTCGAAAGCTCGACATTTCAGAAAAATACCTGACATGTTAGACGGTTCGTGAACTTATAGAAACGTACAGATTATCACGATATCTGATTGGCGTAGTTTATGATTTGATAGTGAATGATATTAAGCCTCGTACAGATAGGGGTCACCCTATCTCAGCGATGACGAAGGTAAGTAACGCTAAATTGTACAGTTTACATATTACTAGCATCACATGTTTTTTACACGATAAGCTCTGTAGTGCCACATATAGTCCGTGCCGCATATAGTTCGCGCACGAGCTACATGCGGCGAAGAACGCCGCATTAAGTTCATGCGTAAACTACATGCGGCGAAGACACAGTGGTTTAGAAACATTGATACATAAGTCAGTTTATCTCCCTTTCAAAATTAACTTTTGTAACATGTGTATTTATAAGCTATTCACTAAGAGCACGATACAATCGTGCTGTAGATTTACATGTACATTTATCGCTTCACAGTTTATTGAACAAAGTTGATATGGCTACTTGAACGTAAGGGGTTCTAATGAACATTTTAGCAACGACGCTATAGCCATCATTAAACAAGTTTGATTTAACGACAAAATTAGACGATAACAAAAAAACACACAAAAAAACCCAGACAGAAACGATAAACTACAAGTACTACACTGAGAAAGGGATACAAATTTATATTGTCCATAAAAATAGGAGACTGGAATGTGTCTCGAACTCACACCCTATCTGTTGGTCGAAGTTACTAGACGGAAGCGCTACCAATTGAGATATTGCTACTGTCTACTTTTCTAATTTATACCTGTAATTGAAGAGTTACGAACACGTTTCACGTAGGTGGAAAAAAACTTGCGCAGTTTTAGTAAAACGGACTTGAGATTTGCGTAAGGTTTGCGTAAATTAATAATTTACGCAAAAACTTACGCAAAACGTAAGAATGTTAGTAAAACAGTACCCGGGACTTTCCTCGACACATCCAGGGTTCTCGAGTTGTCGCCTGTTTGATTAATCGAAGTTTAATTGTACTTACCTTGGTTATAATTACATTCCTCTGTGTAGCCTTCTTCACATCCATATATACAGACACCAGATTCCTGAATGCACGTGTCATTTATACAGCTTTGTGCACAGTCGAGATCACATAGCGGACCACGGAACCCCACAATGCAATAGTCGCATCTACCGCCATCTTGATCACATTTGTTGGCAACAGAATTGCCAGGACATGTATTGTTACACGTGTCTCCATGGTAACCGATCTTACATGATGTACACTCACCCGATAGTTTATCACAACCATAACACTTTCCTGGACATTTTTGTCCACATGACTTACCATAGAAACCAGTTTTACACTTGGAACAAGTAGATACAGTGTCGCATATCTCACAATTGTTGTTGGTTACACAACATTTGTCGCCTGAATATCCACTCACGCAGCCCTGTGTACATGTAGCATTGAATCGATAACATGCGCCGTTCTTACATCCACTTGAACACGTGGTATTACAATACTGATTGTAATAACCATTAGAACAGTCATCACACGTACTTCCATCAAAGGTCCCTATACAGCCATGGGTGCACGTACCTTCAGTTCTATCACACACATCATTGCGACAATTCTGTGGACAACTTTTATCACAGTTATCACCATATTTACCTGTTTGACATTGATCACACTTTGCACCCATGAACCGTGAATCTTTACATCCATTCGTGCACGATCCATCGCTTACATCACACATATCATCCTTACAATAATCAGGACAAGGTTCACATTGCCCGCCGTAATATCCACTAGCACACCTATCACACTTGTTCCCTGTCCACTTGTTACTCGTACATCCGTTGAGACAATGTCCAGTAGTTTTGTCACATATATTGTTCGCACAGTTTATAGGACAAGGTGTTGAACAATCTGTGACACCTGTACCATTATAGTAACCATCAGCACACAGATAACATTTCTTATAATCATTCGACCAGCTTGCACCAAATTCACTGCCACATCGTGTACAATATTCCGGACACATCAGGTTAGATCGTGTTGCATAATAACCATCCTTGCAACCATATTTACATCTGTATTTATCCCTGGATGGACATAAATCACTGAGGCTCCTGGTACCACCAGGTGCACTAGCACAACAAGCGCAGTCTGTCCTACAATCGTCCACAACCTCAGCTGTGAATGGATTAGATTATATTACAAACCCATGATTATTAATTTATCATTCATAAAATATGTATTGCGCATTGTTTCCAATAAACTATTATATGAATTTCGCAATTCATAGAATAATGAAGTTATTATTTCTATCAGTTAGTTTTATCAAATAGGTTTGCTATGCTTTTGTCTTATATGACTGTATGATATCGATGTGAGAGCAAATCAATATTCTATATCAGACGACGATAAGCATCGTTCACAGCTGAATAAGATGTTAATCACAATTGTATAGATCCATGTTTTCTATCTCTAAAATAAAACTTAAATAGTGAACGCTTGTTTCGCGTTTATATTGGGCCCGTTTTATCAATATTCGTACGAACTAGCGTTCGTAAGATTCGAAATGTTCGTAAGAATTTTCTTACGAAAATACTTACGACCGTTTTATCAAGGCATTCTTACGAAAATACTTACGACCGTTTTATAAACGCGTTCGTACGTATGACAACGATTTTACGAATAAGAATATTCGTACGCAAACGCTCTTCAATTGGAGGTATAAAACAACGTAGTTCGCGCCATCTGTCATCTGTTGTCATACACGTTTGCATAGAATTATCATGACTGACGCAGCGGAAACAAAAACAAACTGCAGACAAACAAACTGGTCGGAGGAGGAGAAGCAGGCGTTAGTGGAATGTTGTTATGAAAAGCAGTTGTCTGAAATGAATGGCATGTTTTGGGTGGCTGTAACTGCAGAGTAAGTAGTTTTAATTTGTTAAATTATTCATATAGCCAAAGACCTAAATACCGTGTTTAGGTCTTTGATATAGCAGACGTTTATCATTTACAAGTAAGACAGACTACCCGCCTATTAATGGACTTGTAGATACAGAGATTTGCGCTAAGGTAAACGAATGCCTAACCACTGCGAGTCATAGGTCCCAGTTATATTACTGAATCCAGAGCTACTGGTCCCAAGGGGATCGTCGTGATGATTGCTTCTACTTTTCAAAATGTAAATCTATATACAATTGTTATGACGGTTATACCAGTAAATAATTCATTTGTAAAATAAATGCATACTTCTTATACATTTCAGCCGCTACATGTTCCAACACCAACAATGCACAGGCGGGCAAAAGGAAGCGTAAATGTATGTTGGGTTTACTGCTGTCCTATAGTTATTTGTATTAATTTTTAGTAATTATCCACAATTTTCAGTCCATTTAGGTAAATAAAAGGTTTATATTGGTATAAGGATTAAAAAACTAGAACAAAATTTGTTGACAGAAGTTATATTTGTAGCGTTATCTGCATATTTGTCTCACAATAAATTTCCTGTATTTCAGGTGACTGTCTATCAGAACTGATATAATTAAAAAAGGAGACATTGTCTCTTTTCAGAGAATTGGTTCAACTTAAAAGAGAATCTGTTGAATTTAAACAACTGAAATTTGCCACATTGAACCCCTTCAGTTCTAAATGATTTATTTGTTATTGTTATATATATTTTGTTATTGTTATTTTCTTATTGTTTATGCAGCAATAAATTGAAATGTGTATTTGAGTTGTGGTGTTTGTACATTTTTAAAAAAACAACACTGATGATAATATAAACAAAAGCAAAGTAAAATAATGTATGTGCTTTGAAGTAAGGACATAAATACAATTCAACACTAATTTATGGTTAACATTTGTGTATCTTAGACTGCAAATAGAATGCACTGAAACAAATAACTATTCATGAATGTTTAATGTCTGCCAATGAATAAGACACTATAATGACATGCATACACCACTCTTATGCAAACATCTATAAAAAAAGAGACCAGTGAGGGCATGTGCTCTACTGGCTGACTGAATTCGTTCACTTTTTGTCTTTAAGTTATAAGAAGGCAATTATGGAGGCTATAATGATTACAGAAATATTGCCAAATTCAAGGGCCATAATGCAGTCATGAATGCACGTATCTGTCTTTTCAAAAAGAACCAAGATCTCATGGATATCAAACGACTGTCCAAGTTTGGTGAAGATCAAATAAAGAATAGAAGCTATTCACAAGCTCATGCATGGCAATTTTGTCATTTTCAAGATACCATAATCTAGTCAAGCACGAGAGGATCTGGCTGATTTTCGAAAGGAACCGAGCTTTCATGGATATCTACCTACTGTATAAGTTTGGTAAACATCGGATAATATAGAAGGTGCTATTCTGTTCACAAGCTGTATTATAGAAAAATTTACAATTTTAAGGGCCATAATCCAGTCATGCATGGGCAGTTCTGGCTAGATATCGAAAGGAACAGAGCTCTTATGGATATCTAACTACTGTATAAATTTGATTGAAATACAATCAAACTAACGTCTTTATCATGTTCACAAGCAATTGTTTACGGACGTACGGACGGGCGTACGGACGACAGACACCGCGCCATCGCATAAGCTCTTCTGTTCTTTTGTCAGTAAGGCTAAAATTATTGAAATTGTTAATTGCATGACACTTAAATAAAGAAATATAGAATGGTTCTCTTTAGCATCTGATCAAATTTGTCTCTTAGCCCATATTTACGAATGTTACGCATGCCTATGACCATTCGTAGCATTTTGGCTTAAACTTACGAATTTGTAGCGTCTGCATGCGTAAGAAAATATTGATAAAACGCTCTTGCGATAGTAAGAACGTCGTAAGAAAATCTTACGAATTCGTAGCGTCTGCATGCGTACGAAAATATTGATAAAACGCTCTTGCGATCGTAAGAATGTCGTAAGTAAATCTTACGAACATTTCGTGCGTAAGAACGTTGATAAAACGGGCCCATTATGTACATATTAATGTAAGCCCGTTTTCAATTACTTCAGAACGGTAGTAAACACACTGAAGTGTTCATTCAATTAAAACATGTTTTGAATATCACTGCCCGACAGATATAGTGTACACAAAAAGGAAGTTTCAACTAATTTTGGATCACTTATACCTTGACTTATTTCATACACAAGCACAATCAAGTTTATCCACATTACCCAACGTGACATCATGCGTTGTTGTTGTTGCTAATTGTTGCTTTCATATACTGAAACACACATAAACGAATAAATGTTACATCATCTTGAGAATTTTGGAATATCAGTCAAACCTGTTGTGAACATATTGCCAAAATAGCGTTCTCTTTGCAAGATGTTCCCAAACTGCAAAAAACAACAAAAACATATTAGTTACACTGCTGTTACGGTTGTTAATGCTGTTGCTACGGTTGTCATTCCTGCTGCTGATCGCTGACGTTTTCATGCTTATCATATTATTTATATCATTTATTGCTGTTATTTTTCATTTACGCATGTATAAATGTATAGATAAACATACATAAGGTAATGAGAGAGATACTCTGAAATCGTAATCGTAGCTTCAAATCACCTTTCAGTTTCCCGGTTTAATTTGAAATCGATTTCATTCTACCTCCAGGTAATCTGAACGCGATGTTAACATACCGCTGATAACAATAACATGGGGAAGAATGAAATCGCTAAACCGGATCACAGGTCGTAGTGCAGCGCAAATGATTTCTCAAACAATTCTAGGTAATTTAATGCTGACTACTGGATGATATGGTCTCCAGAAGTAGATCATTGAACCGACTAAGCTGCAAGAAACCGAAAATTGGTTGTCCATGTTATAGTATCTCCGGCAGTGTAGGTAACATGGCGGCCGTTGGAGATAACTGGAAGCTATACTGTTATTGCGAACTCGTTATGTCGACATTATATAACCCAACTGGTATATATGCATTTTTAATGCGGCGGTATTGTACAACTCACTCTTTGGGCCTCATTGCTTTTCTTCCCAGCGATCTTCTCTGTTGACATATACACATAAACTTAACAAATGTCTACATTCTAAAACAGTTGTTATTTCTATGTCAGTTTGAAAAATTCAATACAAGTTTGTCCGTAACCATTTGTGTACACTAAATATAATTGTTATAGTAAAATTCGAGAATTCGAGAACGGTTAGTCCCTGGATCAACTACGTGAACAAATCAAAGAGTTTAACAAATATCCTGTGTTAAGTGGATCTGACATGAATCTACAAGGGGCTCTAGATGCACTTTTCTTGCAAATTTATTTATGTGTAGATAAAGTTTCAAACAACGAGTGTTGCTTATGTCTTGTGTAACGTCGACCGGTCTTTAAAATCGATTTTAACCAAGTCTACACTACTAAGCATGGCTATCATACTAAATTTATCACACCAATCATTCACACTAAAAACTGAATGTGATCAAGCACTTACCTGTCTCTCGAGAGAAATAATTCCGTTTTGTCGCTACAAGTTTTCACTCAAATCGTAGGTGTTTTAATTATTCAGGTTTTACTGGTTTCGTTTTATAACTAGAATTTTACACAAACTGAGGTCGTCCCATGTCTACACATCTTAAAGAACTTCCAAAATTAAATAACAATTCAACCAAACATTTCGAAATTCAAACCAAAGTTTGACTAAAAATGTTATATAAAAACAGTTTTAGCCAAACCCGGAATATTTGGTCCAGTTGAGTGATTTCAACTATTTACGATCGTAAACATTCAACACGAGTTGCACAAAATGTACGACCATTCAACATTAACCATGCGTGAAGTTTAAGTATTTAAATGTCTTTTCTGAAACATAAGTTTAAGACGAATACAAAATCCTTTTTTCCAAACCCGGAAGATTTGGCAAGTTGTATTTGAATATAAACTATATTTACATTTGTGCATTAGTGTGGTTTGCATTCGTAAACATTCAAAACAAGTTGCACAAAATGTATGGCCATTCAAAATTAACCATGCATTAAACATGTAAGAACAACTTGATTTATTTGTGTTTTTCATCAAGCCAGATTTCAATAGTTTATATTTTGTCAGCAGCCGTCCGCGAAGTTAAGGTATTTGAATATCAGATCAGCCCCCCCCCCCTTGGTATATCATATTTGAATTAAAATTACTTCCCTTCGAAAATGAGTAATACATGTACAGCGTGTATGACATTTTGCCCTAACTTTAGGAAACATGTTACAAAAGTGGTCTGGAAAATAAATCTTTATAAAATAAAAGCGTTTGTTATTTCACTGTATAGTGGTAAAACAAGCACTTCATAAACATATTGCGGTAGGTAGATGTACTCTGTACAATATAATAATCGTAACATCAGTTTTGACTACTTTACCTTCAACACGAATAAATAAGGAAGATAGTTTACATGATATGTATTTAAAATAACGCATAATAATAAACACATATATATATTCATATAATCAAATCTAATTTAGTTCGTGAAAACAGGGGAAGACCGGTGAGCTGATGCACAAGGATATATACAACATTGTACGATCCGAAGACATGTAGTTCCTGGGACGAAAAAGGTACATAGACTATGGAATAGAATGAGGAAGTCGAGCAGGTTATGTCACATGCAAGTTATAGTATTGTTTATAATGTAACAATTACAAAATCAAAGGAAATGAAACACGAACATTATTGAACCGAACGATTTAGGAACATTGAATGATACAACAAACAAATATGCATTTAAATATGTACATGTATTCATACTTGTTTATGCCAGAGTTTGTCATATTCAATAGTATAATGTCTCATAGTGTTGCAACATATATACACTTCAGTGAAATAAAAGGAGTGTCTGCTTTGCACTCTATCTACTGATATACGTTAAATGGATTGGAATAGCTATTGGTGTACATATCGTTCTGTTACGAACATTTCCGAACGGTATTCAAACGATGGAATAATGTTTTCATTGACGTTCAATTGGGTTGTTATCAAGGCGAACAGAATATAAACGATACCATCTACAGAGAGAACACTTCTATTACACATTGTATGATGTTTCTAGAATTGTGTTACATACTCTTACTTTATCATGTTTGATAACAATCATATTTCCATGTAACACAATTGTAGTAATGGCTTTGTGTATAACACAAATTCGCTATTTCTTGCATTATCGTGTTTACCTAAATGTCGATTATAGGGGTGTTGTATACAACCTATTCATCCGGTCATAATTAAAAAAATGATTTAAACACCCTTCCCACCCTATACCGAATATAGTAGATAAATCGATAATGAAAGCCTTATCGAATTTGGTTTATACACACAATGGGTCGTAACTATTTGCATTCCTTCACTGATAATTGTGTTGACAATTAAGCTTTGATAACTGTTATTATATTATTTGAATGTAAGACTGCAAAGAACTTCAACGAGTCATTGGATGATTTGTATAAAGAACAGAGAACAACACATATTTAATGTATTGAACATGACCAGTGAGAATACTGTGCGACATAATTTTCTCCAGGTGACGTAAACTACAATAATGCAGGCCAATCTTGTACTGAGATGATTCCATCTAATTTTAGAACACATATATTGATATGTTACAGTAAAATATTTCAAATAATTTAACCCCACAATTTGAACAATTCGCATTATCAGTTTCGTCAATGTCCGTGCACGCTAATATTACAACATATTTGTGCTATTAATGCTATGTCTCATCTGATTATGACGATGATGTGGTATTCATGTTGTATTGTTGTTGCTGATGATGATGATGTGATAAAGATATTGCACTGTTGTTGCTGATGATGATGATGTGGTAAAGATGTTGTATTGTTGTTGATGATGATGATGATTTGGTAAAGATATTGTATTGTTGTTGCTGATGATGATGATGTGGTTAAGAAATTGTATTGTTGTTGCTGATGATGATGATGTGGTAAAGATGTTGTATTGTTGTTGCTGATGATGATGATGATGTGATAAAGATATTGTATTGTTGTTGCGGATGATGATGATGTGGTAAATATATTGTATTGTTGTTGCTGATGATGATGATAATGTGGTAATTATGATGTATTGTTGTTGCTGATGGTGATGATGATGATGTGGTATTGATGTTGTATTGTTGATGCTGATGGTGATGATGATGATTTGGTATTGATGGTGTATTGTTGTTGCTGATGATGATCGCGTGGTATTGACGTTGTAACGTGGTTGATGATGATGATGTGGTATTGATGTTGTATTGTTGTTGATGATGATGGCGTGGTATTGATTTTGTAACGTTGTTGCTGATGATGATGGCGAGGTATTTATGTTTAATGTTGTTGATGATGATGATGATGTTGTGTTATTGATGTTGTATTGTTGTTACTGATGATGATTGCGTGATATTGATGTTGTATTGTTGTTGCTGATGATGATGGCGTGGTATTGATTTTACATTAATGTTGTTGATGATGGTGGTGTAGTAATGATGTTGAATTGTTGTTGTTGATGATGATTGCGTGGAATTAATGTCGTTTTGTTGTTGCTGATGATGATGGCGTGGTATTGATGTTCTATCATGTTGATGATGATGATGACGTGGTATTGTTGTTGTCTAGTTGTTACTGATGATGATGGTGTGGTAATGATATTGTATTGTTGTTGATATTGATGGCGTGGTATTGATGTTGTATTGTTGTTGATGATGATGGCATGGCATTGGTGCTGTATTGTTATGGATGATGATGGCGAGGTATTGATGTTGAACTGTTGTTGCTGATGATGATGGTGTGGTAATGACGATGTATGATGTTGGTGATTATGGCGTGGTATTGATGTTGTATTGTTGTTGATGATGATGATATCGTGGTATTGATGTTGTATTGTTGTTACTGATGATGATGATATGGTATTGATGTTGTATTGTTGTTGCTGATGATGATGTCGTGGTAATGATATTGTATTGTTGTTGATGAATATGGCGTGGTTTTGATGTTTTATTATTTTTAGTGTTGATAATGTGGTATTGAGGTTGTTTTGTTGCAAAAATACCACCACATTGTCGTTTTATCAAAACAATGTCGTGATCTTCATTATTTCAAGTAACACCGCTCTAACTCCTTAAAATCATAGTCATCATAAAGAAATAGTATAGCTTAATGATCTGCATAGATACAATATTCCGGACAAGTTATTTTAGACTTAATGTTGGCGTTTGACCTTTAAGTGTGAATTTAAGCTACTGACACGTGTATTATGCACGATAATTATACAGACTCTTCATGGAGAACATTTGTGCCAAGTAATGAGGAAATTAACCAATAAATGACAAAGTAATGGTCGGTAAAGATGTTTCAGACCCATTTGTGACATTTGATCTCCAAGTGTGACATTGGCCTTTGAGTTTCGGATACGCCATCTTATCATGGGGCCCGTTTCATAAACGATCTTAAGACGTATCTTATCTTAACTTCTATCTTACGTTAACTTAGCGAGGAAAATGCGTTTCATGAACGTTATCTTAGCTAAGATTATCGTAGAAATTGTCGTAACTTTACGAGAACGTCAAACCTCTCTTAGTACGCTCAAACTATCGTAAGTGTCATGGCCGCCCCCACGATTCTACGGTTCGAATTTTCCAAAATATGCCGCGAATTTAGCAAGAATAAGCCGCTAAAAGAAGGGAATTGCGTTGAAACAGGTTAGTGAATTAAATTAATGTCTTTTATAGTAGTGTGTGTCCCTAAATTGTTTTTCTCACGATAATGTCATCCTCTCAGCCCGCCGACCTTGACATATGAAAGGTTGACGAGAAAAGAAAGCAAATCTCCAAGCATTCTGTTGAAAGACCTGTAAATAGCTATGCAGATTGTGTCGAAAGATCAAACGTATAAGGTTATTTAGTTCATATATCTCTTTATAACATTAAGTATGCCTCAATTTGATGATTTTAAGGATGTGTGTGGACCTTTGCTTTTCCGTTTTTAACAAATCTACTTTCAGTTTCGATTAAATATTTGCTTCCAAAATACCGTTTTGCCTGGGACAAGGTAAAATGCATATTCGATCATAGGTTTTGCAAACTCTCCGTTGGTGTTGATTTATTTATTTGCGCTTGCTACTACACTTAATTCGATTTAGAACAAATACTATTCGAACTAAACTAGGAGTAGGAATATCCATACAAATTTCACATGACAATTTTATAACAGTAAACACTGTTACGACTGTAATTTATTAACAGTTAAACTTGTTTGTGCTTCTTCAGGTTTTCAGTATGCCATACCTGTATAAAAGATGTGACTATGTGACATTGTCAACCAAATGAAATAGAAGGATGGATTTGCATGTTCGATGTAAAGTCAAAACATGTTCTTTGGGATTTGTGACATCATGCATGACTATGACGGAACCTGATAATGCAT
This sequence comes from Mactromeris polynyma, assembly GCA_032209605.1. Lineage (NCBI taxonomy): Eukaryota > Metazoa > Mollusca > Bivalvia > Venerida > Mactridae > Mactromeris > Mactromeris polynyma. The sequence goes on along the minus strand of JASFXZ010000004.1, from coordinate 507,702 downwards.
CCGAAATTCCACATAAAAGAAGTCGGCATGAATACCTAGTTTTGAGGTCCACACTTAACTTACTGCATGTAAGTGTTACTATATCTATATGTCATGTAAGATTATGACCCTTGGGGCTTATAATATAACCCATTTGAGTCCTAAATGAAATTTATTTGACACTTAACAATTTAGGTCCAGTACTGTCTTGGATTTAAGACATATATACAGACTTGCCTATATACATTAGGTTTATCAATGCATTGAGTGTATGATGAACAAAATTTAATACCATGAGCTGCAAAACTTATGCAACCAACATTTAGAGGCTCACAGGGAAGACTGGGCTTGTCCAACTGTGTTGCCTCTTTAAATAAAGTCATTATTATTATTATAATATCCATTAAAAGATACTTATGTGGGCTTATTTATCTCTTGTTTTACTCTTTACACACCAAGTGTCAAGTAAGTGAGCCATTATTCAAATTGTTCACACGACGATTGAACGCTTGACCTTCAGCACTCAAACCCGACAATACCATATGAGTAAATAATCATGAGATTTACATAATTTTCCCAATTATTCAGTGAACATGACATTGTATAATACAAGTTACAACCGCATACCATTATTTTGTTAAACTTTTTTTATACATTTACCAATTTCAGAAGTGTTTGCTTGATATGATTTTTTTAACAGATTCTCAACCAAGTTCTTATTGCCCATTAATGTCTATGAAAACCAAGCTTCCAAGTTATTAACTGTAACTCTGTTTTCTTTTATCTTGCAACAGTGCTGAGGAAAGATCATTGGCAGCTGAGAATTGTTTGACTGTATACCATCTTTGAATCCAGTGGTGAAGAACAGCCTGTAGTGATAATTGATTAATGACTTATCTCCAAATCTGATGCAGTTTTTAAGAAAGACATGAAAAAGTGCAGATCAATTTATGATTGGTGTATTGGAGGTTTTTTTCTTGTTGACATGTGTATGTAAATCATATAATTATCATGTGTCTGAAATTATTTCAATTTTTTTTTTGTGTTGTAATTATAGATAAAACACTGTCAGTATGTTAAGCTTTGCCATTACTAGGACACATTTCTTTGGTACCTTTTCAAAGCTTACACTTGTCATTCTTTTAATATTGGTAGTAAATCAGTATTAACAATACACAGGTCAAATTTTTGACTTTATCTATATGAAACATAGTAAAAATTATTGCCTTAATAAAATCTAGGCCAAGTTTGAAACTGGGTCATTTTTTACCTGAATTTCATGAAACTTGATCAGGTTGTTCATCTGAATGAAATGCCTGTCAAATTCAATATACATGTATCAGGTGTGCTTAACTTTTTTCTTTGTGTATATGTAAAATGATGCTATACAGTATTTTCCCCGACATTCAATTTCAATCTATGTCATGCTATGAACACATTTTCTCTTGATTTATTTGGTAATAATTAATTATTTTTGAAATTCAGCTTATAAATCCAAATATGTATAAAAAGTATTGTTGCCTTTAAAGTCATCGTAATTTATATTGAATATGCATTTCAAAGAACAACCTATCTATTTAACATGCAGTAAAATCTACTTATTTTTTGTTCAGTAAAATGTACTGAAGAACTTACAAATGATAATAACAAACCATACTTTTTGCAAGCTTTGAATTGTAAAACTTAAAAGTGTTTTGTTGTGCTTTTCAATAAGGTTCTAGATACCGGTAAAATGTGCCAAGCCCTTCATTAGCAATTCAGCAACCTTTGACAGTATATGGTGGTCATTGGGGTCAGAACCTTAAGTGTCAGAAAATCATGACATCATTCATGACACTTTATTTTGTGCATCATGTGTTAAGGTTAATTGTAATTTCAATGATATTTTAATACAAGACATTGTTCTGTGCTTATATTGATAACTTATATAGAATAGTAAGAAAAAAATAAAGGATACAAATACAGAAAAACTGGATATTTGTCTTAGTAACATTTTTCTTTTTATTATATTCGTGGTACAACAAAAAATGCACCAAGTCATCATCTGCCTTTAAAATAAAGTGTACATTACATAAAATGAAATCACAATCACAGCTCTTGCTCCCTCTTAATGTCAATACACTTCAGTGTCTAAAAATGCACACTGAAGTAGTTCACTTGCCCTCTCGTTGTTCACCCATGTGAATGGCATTATACATAACTTATACCAGACTGAGTGTTCAAATAGCCATTGTCTTGGCATGGCAATACGACATATCTGCTTCACTGTTTGTCCTCTTTGATTCTCCTAGTTATTCAGTATGGTCGACAAGGCCATTCCTTGAGCCTCTGTTCCCTTACGTATGTACCATTGCACCTCCTCAAGTGCCTTATGTGTTGTAGATTGCTTTCCCGGAGGTCTGTGTGAAGATGCACTGTCTTATGTATTGGGCGTTCCCTGTAGCAACTTATTATCTCCCTTTTGTCAGTGGGTAGGCAGTAAGCGCTAGAACATTGAACTAGTTGGTAATTAATATTTTACTCTAACACCGGGCTGTTCCATATGATGAAAGAGGGCCTGGGATGGTCTCAGTAATTGAATATACAGCTCCAACCACCACTCAGTCATGTGTAAGGTGCATCGCTGAAGGTATACCCTTGCGTATGGAGAACACAGGTGAAGTATCTGGAATAAAATAAAATAGTGTATTGAAGAAGACACATTTTGGACAACAAACTACTGGTGTGAAATATAAAGGATACTGTGCCTTTTGTCAAAACTGGTTATTTTACTTATGAATATTTTGCACGGTCATTTAGGTAAGACTCAGCCATGTATTTGATAGCAACTCTTTGTATCCTTTAATACAAATTGACTGTTTTAGAGGTCAGTGTCTGTTATGGGTTTAAATAATAATACTCAGGTGATTTTGACAGCAACTGGACAATAACAATACTGGCAAATTATCAACACTGATCTACAAACTATATAGGTTTTATCTTAAAGAAATAAAACAAACATTAGTATGAAATAATTGTATGAAATCCAGTTTTGCCCAGTGGCATATCACACACCCCCAAATATTATTATGCTGGTAAACTCTGATTGTGTATATAATTTTTGAAAAGTGCCTTGTGTTTAAGTATGTAATATACATAGATTTCACCAATTTGTATATACTAAACACTCTTGGAATGGCATTAAATGAAACAAATCAAGGGAGAAATGAGCCCGATGCGGGGTTTGATCCCTTAAATACTTGTACGGCACCATGTCGACGGAGTTAACCCGGTGACCGTCTAACTACAGAAACACTGAATGCTCGGTAACATGAGTCATGACGTCATCACGGTCGTGAGTTAGACTTAGAAGTTAGAACGTCAAAATGAGCTCTAAAAATATACTATTATGGCATACAAACCTGTAATGCATCCAGCTGACATCATAAAAACATGTGCGAACTATAAATCAGTAATTTAAGTTAATTCATCCGCACGAAACGTCCTCAGTTGTTAATTCGCCATCAACTAGAAACTCTTCCAGGTTTTTGGAGGCCATGATGGCAGGTGCTCGATCCGTATCACGTGACTATAATACAGACGGTGTCGCAGTTTTTCTCGAACTTACGACAACACTTATCTTAGCTAAGATAACGGAGTTACGACAGCGTCTATGAAACGCAAAAAAACTTATCTTAACTTTTATCGTAAGTTCGGAACATACGATAAGATCTTAGCTTAGCTAAGATATGTCTATGAAACGGGCCCATTGTTCCCGGTAATTGGAAAGAATCATATTCAGGTTATCAAATAAGACATTATCAGTATTACATATAAGACACAATATGATCATATACAAGAAAATCATTGATGCAAAGCATCAAAGGTCGCCGCTAAAGAATTGAATGATATTTTGTTATTTACATTCTTTTGTACAAAAAACATGTAACTAAAGTATTACACTCCATTTTAGTAGTATCAAACACGTAAGCAAAAAATATTAATCTGTTTACAGACCCAGTTCCAACTTCTCTGTATATAGCAAGGTCTTTGTTCACAAAAATAATAATATTTAAAATTACATTCTTTGAATCTTTTACATAAATTCTCATTAAGTTTCTAAATAATTATCTCAGACTATCATGACACTCAAAATTTATCACCGGAACACATTTTCTTTTCTGATCTATACGTACGTAAACAATAAGCTTAGAATAAGCACTACTTTTATCTAAATATTTAGTTCATACAGTTAACACATCACTTCTATTTGTTATAATTTGTTATGTAAAAGATTCAAAGAATGCAATTTTAATTATTATTAGGTCACAACAAATTATTTGTTTGTTCTTCGGATTGTCCCCCCCCCCCCAAAAAAAAAATGGGGCGAGCGAACTGTCATTTATTAAAGCGAGCGAGCGAAAAAAAGAGTATATTATGGTATCAGTATGAAGCTGAAAACTGTAGTTGCTAACACCACCCTTAACTATGAATAAACAGCGTATCACCGTAACAAATTCCTTCTTACTGCAGTTTCTTCTCCGTTAGTACATGCAAGGAGAAAATATCAGCGTTGACTATATCATATAATATTATAATTATGAACTGCCCACTTCAAGAACATTTCAATAGCACATGTGAAATACAGGTAAAACAGTCAACGCGAATACTTTTTCTCCTTCACAGGACATAACGACAGGCAAAGACACATTTTTTACCAGTCGCAACAATGTTTGCCCTGTTGCAACAATGTTTTACCTGTTGCAACAATGTTTTACCTGTCACAACAATTTCTTACCTGTCGCAATGTTTTGAACAGGATTAACAACTTAAAATCCTTATTTTAAATGTTGTTTTATGTATAACCATTATAATTAAGCAAGATTTCTCAGTTTTATTGTTCAAGTAAAGGTCATGACTATCTCATCATCATTAAATACTAGCCATGGCCTACCTTCTTCAACGAACTAATCAACTTCCGATCAACTGGAAGTCTCGTCTTTTGCTCACTAGATGAATTTGGCAATCTTGGCTTGCGCTGGCTTTTTTTCTTGAGCCAATTTTGGAACCAGTCGGTTTCAGTCATTTGGGGGCTACATCACAGCACCTGATCAACAAATATTTAGTGCAGTTTGTCCCCTCAATCCCCAATATTCTATAGCATAGGACTTTGTTATTTCAATGTAATCCTTTTTAGTGTTTCTTTGAAATTGCTTTTAATAGTCTACAAATCATTCCTAATTGAGCTTGTGCGATGATTCAATGTAGCACTGTTATCTTATTTCTTGTCTATTTTATTCTTTTATTCAAGTTTAAACAAACATCTCACTATCAATTATTAATTATTCAAATTGAAAGATGAAGACAATGTATACTTCCAAACACAAGTCAATCAAGTGCAAAAAGCAATACATGTTTCAAACAGTCGGCTGTAAATAAAAACTAGGTCACAAATGAAACATAAACTAAACATACAGTGAGGTAAATTGTATGTGAATAGTCATAGCACAGACTATGAGACATAAACCATCAGTATATACTTGCGAAAATAATAGTATTCTGAATTTACTTTAATAATTTTCATTCCTCGTAAAATACGGAGCGGGCGGCATCACGGACCGTACGGTACGGATTTTATCGTATAATAGACCCGAAAACGAAAGTGATAGCATGGTTATCACATACATTGCTTTTATTTTTATTTATTGCTTCTTACACCGCGTTTATCATAGAAATTGAGTGGAATAAAACATTCGCAAACGGTAAATATTTCGCCCAAATTAGAAAGTCTAATTTCGACGGGACCGCTTTTCGATTATTTGATTTTCCTTGAGCAATTTCCGAAAATAAACGGTGCTAACTGAGCATTTTCTGAAATCGTGCACCACATGTGGGAATCTAAAAATAAACTTTCCGTAGACTGGTTTCAAATATTTTATCAGTCAAAATAGACCTTGACCATTTGAAATCGTGCACCACATGAGGGAATAAATTAAACGATTTTAAAATGAAATAAAATAAAACAATAAAAATATATTACACATACTTTTTCTGTAAAACTTTATTGTCAGTGGGTAAAATTGTCTTGAATCGAATAATCTTGGAAAAATAATAAGTCACGTGTCCCTCCACGTACAAAAAAAGTCACGTGCCCCTCCATGTACAAACAAATATCCCATTCCATACAGTACGCCGCACTTCAGTGCGGCGACAATAATCAAGCACGAATAATATAACATAGTCAAAAGCGAAAGGAGAAGAATGCTTCTTATGCAACGCTCTGGAGAGGTTACACAGCACTATTTTATCAGAAATTGCAGAAGTATGGTGGACAGTGATGTTCCAGAGAACATTCATTTAAATATATGATAAGATAAACCTATCAACGTTACAGTATGAGTTCAGTACACATGTAGTATAATAATAAGCAATGATAAACATAACTCTTATACTCAAACCGTCAAATCAACGAAGCATGACGCTAAAGCAAAACACATGAAAACTTAGACACCTTTAATATATTAATCCCCACGAGCCTCCATGGTCGTGTGGAGACGGTCGCTGAATTCAGGTTATTAGTCCCATATCCGCTGCGTGTTTGAATCCTAACCTGCATATATAATTTGTAAGCGAGGAAGCTATCCATTCGTATGCGGAATGTAGGTAATTAAAACCAAGTGTCTTCTAACCAACTTAAACTCTAAAACATCAACACAGCTATAATTCTCAAATTACATTGTAAAGAAAAGTCATCGAATATAAACACAGTAAAAGAACCGGTAATTAAAATGTACCGTACTGACGATTTGCATTAAATCACATTTTGAATGAAAGTTAAATTCATGACTTGGAGTACTTACCCAGAAATAATCACCAAGTCACTTTCACTGATTTATACATTTTACTGGTTTCATATGTGTCTTAACTAAACGTATTCCCTTCATTCGCTCATTCAATCATACACAGGTTTCAATACGCATTGTATATAATAAAATGTCTCATCCATTCATTTTCAGATTATCTGATATAGTTTTAATTGTTTGGCTCCAGTTGCAGCATTTGTTACAGCAAGTCTTCTTCTGTCCTTGGATACGGCAAGATATCGAGGGAAAGACATATCTACCTCATGTGATGTCAATAAACGACCTGCAGGAGTAATCTCAACTAACGAGCCTGTACTCTTACTGCATCCAAGGACATGGCCATATGGTCCAACGGCTACACCACATGGTTTCTTGATTAACTCATGCTTGACGATAACCTTCTCATCCGTCTTAACGTCGTATATATACACAGTGTCTGCATCTCTATCAGTCAACACGACTTTATCATGTCCACGTACATACGTACAGAAACTTGAATCAATTGGATAGCTCTTAGGTGGAAACACAATATCTAGGTCCTTCTCCTCACCAGACATTGTAACAATACGCACGGGTGTATTGTGGTCGATAGTACTGACAACTAAGTGGTCATCATCCTTCATGCATATAGAATCGTACCTTACGTTGACCTCACATGTTCTATTGAATGATATTTCATTTGTTTTACTTACATGAAGAAAGTCCAGTCTGTGTTCACCACCCGATGTAGTAACAACGTCCTCATCAGACACAGCAACTAAACTATAAGGAAGTCTGTATGGTAATTTGAATGCGGACTTCAGATTCAGATTCTCATCATAAAGTAAACATTTATGATTCAGATTATCCACAACAACTAATCTACCATCCGGTAGAAAATCTAAACCAGTGTATAATGGCTCTTCCATATCATCACCCGTCTGCTTTAAAGCTATGGAAGTGATCGGTGCAAGCTTTGTTATCTTAGGTAAGCTGTCGTTTATCTCAAATTCACCGGATTTCATTGCAGAAAGCAGACCTGATCTCAATGTTTCAAATTGTTCGTCAAAATTACATGAAACGTTTATTGTCCCAAAATCGGCATTTAGTGAGTCGGCGTTCTTCATTTCAGTTTGTATTGTTTCTCTCATACTGTGCACAGTTATAATTTTTTGCGAGGCTGTTCCTCTCCCAGCAACATTATCAATCGTTTTTAGTGCACTGTTCAGAGTGTTTATTTTGGTTTCACACTCAAGTTTGCTCTTTGCCCACTTAGCTGTAGTTTTGTCACGATATGAGGTCGCCACTTTTGTCACCTCTTTGGCGCAGGCGTCAAACATCTGATTTGATATTTTCTTGATTTCGGAAAGCTTCTCCGGTACACAGTGAATATCATATGTTAAACGCGATTCTGCTTCTTTTAAGTTTTCTACCGTTTGATTCATTGTTGTAATGGCTGTTCGTACTTCCTCCTTTAAGCTTTCGCACTGACCATTTTCGGCGATAGTTTGTATCTCGACAATATTCTCACAATGTCTGTGATCGATGATGGCGCATGTACTGCAGAGTAATAATTTGTCGTCTTTGCAGAAGAATTCAAATGTTTTCTCATGTTTTTCACATATGTCAATTCCGTTCATGTCGACAATATCACCGTTGCTCCTTGACACTTTAATTTTACCGTCGTGTAAATGTATAAATTTGTGATTTTTCATGTAAGGTTTCATTTCATGAATCTTTGAACATTCATTACATTGAAATTCGTTACATGTTGAACAGAATATGTCAGCTGATCGATTGATGTCTCTATTTAAACACAGTTTGCACATTCGTTCGACACGTCCGTCTACTACCTGTCCGCTTTCCGCCATTGCTTATGATGTTCGAATTGTAAAAAACTCGCCTTACTTATTTGAATACTTTTATATTCCGATGTGTCAGTAAGTGCAGAAGCTCAGTAACGAGTTCATATTAATGTTTTAAATCCATATAGTGTTTGAGGTAAAGGTTTAACTGCTTTTCATAATACTTGAAACCTGTAATATTCATTGTATACACCGCTATAATTTCGAGTTATTAAGTAATATTTGATCACGATCTATATATATCTTTCAAAACATTTATGATCCAATATTGTCTAAACCTGTTCCGAGTATAGTAAACAAAATGATACCAATGACTACCAATGACGATATTGCGTAATACGTGCATCCAAATATGAATACTAAAGATAAATTTAGCTCAGGCAGTTGACACAGTTTTATCAATCTTGTTTTCTGAAAATGCAGCTTTTTTTTCGATTTTGTTTCATACATGTACATTTTTGCATAACGCACTATTGATATTTCTATATATGTCACTAGTAGTGTTTTGTTGAACACACCATTTTATATATACATGTACGTCCTGATCTGAGTTATTTACTCATTGATTCCTTTATAATCCTATAATATAAACACCTCCATTGTCTAGAGTAAATGTACCGAACAACCAGAGACGGTATTGCGTAATACGAGTATCTAAATATAAGTCAGCTTAGATTGTTGACACAGTTTTCTTTGTCATGCTTGTTTTCAGAAAACGAACCACACTTTCGATTTCGTTTTCGGCATATATCACAACTAGATATAGACAAGTTTATATGTATGCGAATGTCACACAATCATAAATATTATTATCACAGTGTTACTTAATATTTATGTTATAAAATCTTATACGATCTAAATAACGCAACATGTAAATCTATATATAGTGTACTGGAACATTCATTGTGTAGTTGTTACGTCTGTAGAATTCGCAAATTGTTCCGTTACAATTTGATAATTCGCTTAACTCGATATTGTCCAAGACTACGTTTTGAAACCAATATGTTGTGCAGTGCATGAATGTGTTTATACAAAACGCAGATACTCTGGCATGAATGGTTTCTTTTCGAAATACATTATAATCAGACTTTTACCTGGTACAAGGCACTTCACAATTAGAAACCCGTAGGATTATTCTCATCAAAATAGTTTATAATGTGTCATTCCTTAATACGTACTACATGTGTTGTACATCAATTACATAAATATAAAGTACCGGTTTATAAGAATGTGATTATAACCTACACGTAAGTCTGAAAAACAAAATATCATAATATCACTTTTAATAATGGAGTACGAGTTTACATGTTTGTATTAAAATAAAAAAAGGAGTTATAAGTCTAAAATATGTTGTAACGGCACAATATAGGTATTTGAACATTGCGCGTAATCACGACCCATTGTCTTGATAGAAAAATCAGGTTTTTATAGAGACATTTTATATACAGTTGATTACATGATTAAATATCTGATTACAGACGTTTATATACATCACTATCCCGGTTAAGACGTGTCTCTAATGATAATATAACATAGATGAAGTTGTGTAACTCGCCTATATTACTCAATTGCCTGATCTAACGATATTTGTGTCATAGATATAAAACACTGGAGGATTTGGTTCATACATGTTCTGCATTATATCCAATAATTTCGAACCTCGCAGTACGGTATCTTATCATTTATTTATGAATTAGTGATTAATTAAAGTGTCGTAGCATTTCATTATACAGCGTATTGTATTGTATCGCACCGTTTTATACGATACCCCAATACCCCAATATTAGTCTTCATGTTATCGTACATAATATTATCGCAATGTACCGTATCGTCATGGATTCACTCGTTCAACATCATTAGAACATATACGAAAGCACATACACACTGTACAGACTATATAGTAAGATAAAGCATAATGATATTAAAATCACACAAATGAAATTGACAATATGCTAAGCCAACACAATGCATGCAAAGTCACAAGGCATCAAAAATGAACCATAAATGCTGACACTATTCTAACTACAAGTATGTACCATACATAACATTCTGATTATATGAATTTGTTAAAAGAACTTGTAACATCAAAATACGGGGTAAATACATGTACATGCATTGAATAATAATGTAAAGGACTGATTAAGTTGTTATAGGGAACGCCACATTCACAATGCATCACCTCCCAGATCCCAGTGAAACACCGGCACACGAAACATTAGGAGTTAATGAGATGTATGGGCAAACATCTGCAGCATTGACGTATAAGGAATTGCCAGGCTAATTATCAAAAATATATTGGATGATTGGAGGGGAGAAGGGATGGTACTGAAGGAATATATTTCAAGATCATCTAAGAAAGAAAATTGAACACATACAGATAGCGGGGAAACAACACGAACATTATATTAGGCCAGGGAATTGTATTAGGGGAAATGGGGACTTAATATATATCTAAAACATTTAGAGAAATAATAATCATATAGCGATTAACAGCTTAAAAACTGTCATTGACAATACTAGTGGTTTAAATACATTTAACAGCTGGCTTAACTCCAATTTAACCGTCATATATTCATTGATAGTTAACAAATACACACACATTGACAGTATAATAAGTAGGCAGCAGCTAATCCATAAAAGCTATTAACCATTACGCACATAAACAAATTCACTCGGTAAATATATTAGTACCAATTACGATAGCAGCCTCATTCTAACATGCTCTAAGTAACTAACCTATTTATAGCAGAATACAAGAGAACAACACTGTGAAATAAATAGCCTTAAATAACGGAAGTTAACAATCAGACATATACCTTAAATATATGCACCATGTAAAGGGATTTAATAAAAAATTTAGAAAACAACACATTCATGTACATACTGAGAAATGAAGCAAATGTACGTCTAGACATGATAAAGCTGTGTTATGAAACAGTCTTTTATATATATATATTTATCGCTGATGCAAAATGACGTAACGTATCATGTGATATGACGTCATAATGAAAACAAAAGCTGGAGCAAATTGTTGGAAAATATAGCGTAAAAATGGAATGCATGACTGGAAATAATCAATAATTCAATCACACTGAATTAATAACAGATTCATTTTCTATGATGTATTTACATTGTTGGTTTTAGTTTATTTCATATCATATGTATGCGTATTCATTCAATTACAAACACATGTTCAAAACAGTTTATTGTCCAATAATACGTCTAATCTCGTTATTCTGATTTTATTTGGTATAGTTTTAACTTTTTGGATCCAGCGGCACAATTTGCGATAGCAATCCTTCTCCTGTCCTTAGATACAGCAAGATAACGAGGGTAATCCATATCTACCTGATGTGATGACAACACACGACCACCGGGAGTCATCTCAACTACCGAGTTTGTATCTTGACTACTCACAAACACATGGTCATATGGACCAACAGCTACACCAAACGGTGCCTTGATTAACTCATCCTTGATGACAACCTTCTCAACTGTCTCAACGTCGTATATATATATAGTGTCTGCATCGCTGTCAGTCAACACAACTTTATTCTGGCCACGTATATATGTACTAAAGCTAGTGTTAATAGGATATTTCTTTGATGGAAACTTAATATCAAAGTCATTCTCTACTCCAGCCATTGTAACAATACGAACTGGTGGGTTGTGATCGATAGTACTGACAACAAAGTTATCTTCATTCTTCATACTTATAGAGTCGTATCTAGCATTGACCTTACATGTTCTATTTAATGTTACTTCATTTGATTTACTTATATGTATAATATCCAGTCTGTATGTACCGCCCGATGTTATAGCAACCTCCTTATCAGACACAACTCCTACACTATAAGGATTTGTGTATGGGAATTTGTATGCAGACTTCAGATTATCATCATAAACCAAACATTTACTATTACGATTATCCACCACCACTAGTCTACCATCAGGTAGAAAATCTAAACCAGTGTACAATGGCTGTTTCACATCATCACCCGTCTGCTTTAAATCTATGGAAGCGATAGGTGCAAGTTTTGTTTCCTTAGGTACCCTGTATTTCATCTCAAACTCACCAGGCTTCATTGCAAGAAGCAGACTTGATATCAAAGTATCAAAGCGCTCGGCGAAATTGCAAGACACGTTTAATGTCATCAGATCTGCGCATAATGAGGTGGCGTTCTTCATTTCGTTTGTTAGTGCTTCTGTCATACTGTGCGCGGTTATGAATTGTTGCAATGTTGTTCCTCTTCTAGCTATATTTTCAATCGTTTTCAGTGGATTTTTCATTGTCTTTATTTTATTTTCACATTCGATCTTTTTCTGTCTCCAATCTTCTGTAGTAGCGTCCCGATAGCTTTCCGCGTCCTTAGTAACCTTCTCGGCGAAGTCATCAACTATTTCATTCATTGTTTGCTTCAATGTAATAAGCTGTTCTTGTATATGTTGAAGGTCGCTATTCACATAGGACTCTGCTTCTGTGATGTTTTCAACTGCTTGATTAGTTGTTAGTATTGCGGTTTGTAACTTTTCTCGCAATTCATTGCACTTCTCTTTCTTTGAGATTGCAGCTATATCGACAACTTTATCACATTTTCTGTGATCTAAGATAGCACAAGAACTGCAGGTTAATGATTTGTCATCTTCACAGTAGAACTCAAATGGTTTCTTGTGTTTTACACACATATCAAGTCCGTCCATGTCGATAACCTCTGTATCGTTAGCAGCAAGTTGGGATACACCTTCGCTTACACTTAACAGATTGTGATTTTCCATAAAAGTGTAAATGTTATGACCATTTGTGCAATCATTGCATTGAAATTCCCTGCATGTTGGATAAAACGAATCAGCTGTACGCTTGGTGTCTTTCTTTAAACATGGTTGACACATTCTATCCACACGCCCACCTACTTCCGGATTGCATTCCGCCATTTTAACTACGAGGCATGTATCACTAACTATAATACATACTTAAGTCATAAGCTTAAAACTAAAATGTACAACAATCATCTTATATATTAATCCATTAATATTTATTCCGTTCACTGTTATAATATTTCTCAATATGTTCACATCAGTATTTGCCTTAATGACACTATATTCGTACCGTCAACTGTAACACACATTGGATGATTATGATCCGTTATCATTTTGTACAGGCCCGTACACTGAAAATCATTCGCCTAAACTTTCATAACGAAATTCAATAAGTCTTCATTTTATACTCGAACACACAAACGACGGTTAATTGGTAATTTAATAAAATCTTTTAACGACTTTCAGGTTAAGTTCAATGTCATGCACACTTTAAACACTGTACATCTGTGTTATTTACGCATTGATTCCTTTATAAACCTATATTGTAAAAACCTCCAGTGGCTAGAGTAAATAACGTTGTACCGTACAACATTGTACCGTATTGCGTAATACGAGTATCTAAATATAAGATGACACAGTTTTCTTTGTCATGCTTGTTTTCAGAAAACGAAATCTATTAAATGGGCGAATACTTCCCATCCAAAAAGAGCTAATACATTTTATGGAACTTAGAAAATATCGATGTGCTTATTATAATTTACGGGACAATGAAGTTTTTAGTAGGATATATTTAAAAAACTATTCAATTACGTAATATAATAAACTAACTGCACTATATGGCTAAACACGCCACTATTGACTGTAATAATGTTCAACTTTGAAATTTAGTTACAAATTGACATTAAGTTATTCATGTATATATGCTTTTGACAATTGAACTTACTTACATACATTCGCCTATCATTTTTTCTTTATCATATTAATGTTTTAATAAGTTTAATTTGACATATTCAACATTGCAACAAAGGTTTACTCTATGGAACAATTTGTTCTAATTTACGAGGTGTAATATTGGAACAGAGTCACATTCTCACTACGTTTCCAACATAGAAAAACCCTCACTAAGTTATGTATATGGACATAAAGGCAATGTGTAACTGGGGTAATTGTACTTTTATTGCATTTTATATACGTTAAGGGGTCAAGAAGCAAAATACACAAAATCTTAAATATTATTTGTTGCATCTTGAATTATCTTCCTAAGTTATGACGAATGCAAACCTTTGAAATCGATTGATTCAATAACTTTAGTTTCCCTGCTAACATGCTACACACTGTCCATGAGATGAAACTGGTAGATGATTGGATTTAATTGTTTTAAACCTTGGGTAGGGTTAATAATAATAGATTCCTTTGAAGACTTATTGTGGCACACGTTTAATCAAATAAAACGTACTTTACTTTTGAGTTGCATTTGAACAATTTCGGATTTAAACCTCGCTGACATAACCTCAACCAATGCTGAATATAAACTAGTAAATATGAAAGTCGAAAATTCAACTTGGTATTATGCGAATTGGCAATGTTTCATAAGACTGAGTCTGTAGCCAATCGCCTCTTCCCGTTATGTACCATAATTATCTTTCAGAAACACATCTTTCCAAATAATTGGAAATAATCTAGTCAGGTTATCAAATAAGACATTAGCAACAATATCTCTTCAACAACGATAGTAATATTTCCTGTGTGAATGTATTAATAATTAACTATCAATTTAATCTTTCTAGACCCTCTGAATTTCAGTCAAATTTTTATTTTAGTATATTGCTTTGTTCTGGAGAGGTTACACTGCACAAGTTGGAAAATATGCTAGCATTAATAGCTGGTATAGTTACTACATGATCCTGGCTGTAAGTCACATCATACCCCATTACATATTTCTCCCCTTTTGTTATCTCGACATGAGCGCGCATGAAATTCTAAGACTGTTGAATTCATTCACACAACGTAAAATCTAACAAATCCACACAGCTTTCATTCTCAAATTCCAATGCAAAGACAATTCATCAAACATAAACACGGTAACGGAAAATGTGTGGCACAGACGATTCATTATCCACCAGCACGACCAGGTAGGAAATCTCAATCTGAGTATACTGGCAACTACATATCTCCACCCGTCTATTTTAAATCTATGGAAGCGATCACATCATGCTTTGTTTTCTTAAGCCCCATTCCCGTTGTCACGACTTTGGGCACGAATGACGGCGTATAGGGAAGATAGTTTACCCATCGGTACGAATACCACAAGAATGCAGCGAGATAGCAGTAAAAAGAACGCGGTACGCTTCCAACAAGAATGAAGAAGAACCTGTACGAACCCACGTGCACTCACTACGATCACAGTAAGAATGCCGTAGGAATGTCCACGAATCAGTACGAACCACCATGAACCATTACGAACCACTACACCACCACCACTACATTCGTACCCTTTCGCCATACAAAGTCGTGATGGTGGGACTTAGGCTTTAGATACGTTGTAGTTCTTCTCATCGGATTCCATTGCTAAATTCCATTGATCTAAATGTGTCAAACTGTTCGTCAAAATTAAGGAAACGTTTAATGTCCTCATGTCTGAACATACGAATGTAATAGGTCGGCGTTCTGTTCTTCCATTGTTACTGTTTCTGTCATACTTATGTCATGCCGTTATGAATTGTTGCGATGCCGTTCCTTTCCTAGCTATATGATCATTCTGTTCACACGCCCTCCTACTTCCTGATTACAGTCTGCCATTTTAACTCAGAGGAATGTAAACTCTAATAGTTTAGTGTCACAATGTTACATTCAAACGAGCAACACTATTATATACTAGAATCCGTTAATATTATTCCGCTGTATAACGTTTCTCAATATGTCCACGTTAGTGTACTCTTATGGGGTGATGATCAACATTTATCATTTTATGCAGGCATGTACACTAAAATTCATTCGCTTTAACTATCATATAGACATACAATAAGACTTCATTTAAACTCGAAGACACCAACGACGCCTTTCCAATCAAAATAATACAGTAAGACAAGTTGGTCCGGTGAATTGTCGGTACAAATACAGTTATTCCGCAGATGTTTTCCTCAGATGTATTATTGCTTTTTGCAGCTTCACATAAGATTCCAAATGTCCGCTAACAAATAAACTCGTTCAGTCTAAGATACTAACAATCGTGTATTTTGTGTTTAAGCAGTAAACATGGTGTTGTTTATGCATTCATACTTTTATAGTATAAACACCTCATACGTTTATTGTAAAAAAGCGTACCATAACAACAATTGACTGTATTTTATTTAAAAATAAGTTAGCATAGACAAGGTGACACAGACTTCTTATCGAGCTTGTTTTCATAAAACGATTCGTTTCTTGCATGTACAACGCACGATTGACATTCGCAACATATATCACTACTAGTGTACTGCTGTTCAAACATAGAAAGATTTATATGTATGAGATAATCTCTGTACGACGTCTGCATAGCCCAGCTAGTGTGTGTAAACATATTTTATCGCGGAAAATTTATTGTGTACACTTCGCAATTTATTCAGTTACAAATGTCTTAAATCGCTCATCTGGTTATTGTCCAAGACTACTTTTTGAAATCACTCTGTTCTTTAGTGTATGTTCTAAAATGTTTAAAACGTAAATGCACAGGCATTGAATGGTCAGTATGTGAGCAAATTTGCTGCTTTATTAACTGCGAACGCATACATGTAGTACCTGGAGCATTACAATTCAAAATAGGACCTAAGTTAAGTGCATTGAAACATTCGATGTCCGTAATCTTGCTTTAGAAAAAGCCGCAGTTGTGTTTTGAGAGAAAAATGAACCAAAAAGCAGTTGAAGTGTTACCCACGAGATCATTTCCTTACCTACATTGACATGGATCGGTCCAGAAAATGCATACACCGTTTCGTCATAAATCTAACAGCACTATTGAAACATGTACATGTATGTGTCAGGTATGTGGCCGAAATGACATATCTAGGCAAAATTGAGTTATTAACATTTCCGAACGCTGGGTTACTTGTAGGTTACTTATATTTTTCGGGGAATTACAGCACTTTAAACATGGTCATCAATACTACAAAAATGTCTGTGTTTCACAAATTAATAACAGCAACTATGTGTTTAGGTACAATCATATTTTACAACTAATGTATATGTTTAAAATTATTTTCCTTACAAAACGGGACCATCTCAATATTTACTGATGATTGTTTTGCTTCTACTCGCCGCTGAATCATAAATATGAAATGTTTTAATTAACTGCGATGAATGTGAAAACATGACGTCATTACGAGAAAACATGACGCCATCTTTATTGCGTTTTTTCAGAAACGAGGCTTAGTGCATTTGGGCCAAACATCTCAGACACAGCCACGTATTTAGTATTACATATATTCCCATTTATTTTGATACATTCCTTGGCTTGAGCAGTCATACACCATGCAAATTGTTGTCTGCTTGGATCTGTATTGGAAAGTAAAATCTGCCCTTAAGTCAATGAAAAACGTTGTTGGTGTTTATATCTGTGGTCAAAATACACCAAAATTATATCATCGTAGTTTTTAAAATGTACGGATGCGAGTTAACATCTGATAAACCTCGATAAGATTACATGCGAATTAAATTGAGGTTTATCGGATGTCTAAGTTATAAATCATATTATAAACAAATTAAAGTCGCAAACCAGGAGGAGTTTGTGCAACTGATCATATATACCTGACTTAATATAGAATTTAAACAAACAGAAAGCTATGCACGAATATAAAAGTGTCATTACGTAATTGTTTTTAAGAAGGTAAAGACGCATTTGTAATAAGCGTACTTAATAATAGTAAGAAGAAGCTAACCTTGTGCGCGGCTAGAATTCCTCTTGGCAGGATGGTAGTGCTTCATATGGAGCCAATAGTTTGGATTTATTTGTGTATGTGTAAGTAATAGTTGCATTATTTCATAACGCATGGTGATTTAAAGGCTGATATGGGGGATTGCATCTATCAAAGCCGCAAACACTGATGCTTATCAGTAATGTTTATTGAAATAAGGTCATGTGTTGAGGAACACGAAAAATCGGGCGATGGCGCTACCGGGATTCGAACCCGGTGTAACAGTCCAGAACTGCCCCGGTCCAGTTCTTCCCCGGGGCAGTTCTGGACCGGTCCAGTTCTTCCCCGGGGCAGTTCTGGACCGGTCCAGATCTTCCCCGGGGAAGTTCTGGACCGGTCCAGTTCTTCTCCGGGGAAGATCTGGACTAGTCCAGTTCTTCCCCACCCAGTCCATTTCTTCCCCCCTAGAAAATATTTTATTTTCAACTTTCTGCTAGTCTTTTTCTTCTCCCCTAGTTAAATACTGTATTTGTGTCACGGTGGGGAAGTTCTGGACTATAGTTTTTTTGTTGTTTTTTGCGCTTTATGGTGGGGAAGTTCTGGACTAGTCCAGTTCTTCTCCCCTTGTAAAATATTATTATTTTCAACTTTCTGCTAGTCTATTTCTTCTCCCCTAGTTAAATACTTTATTTGTGTCAAGGTGGGGAAGTTCTGGACTAGAGTGTTTTGTGTCTTTTTTGCGCTTTATGGTGGGGAAGTTCTGGACTAGTCCAGTTCTTCTCCCCTTGTAAAATATTATTATTTTTGTCTTAGGTGGGGAAGTTCTGGACTTCCCCACACTGACACAAATAATAAAGTATTTAACTAGGAGGACAGAATTAGACCAGCTGAAAGTTGAAAAAATAAAATAATTTCCTAGGGGAGAAGAACTGGACCGGTCCAAAACTTCCCCACCCTAACATGAAAAATAAGAACATTTTCAAGGTTAAATAGTTGAAAATAAAATAATTTCCTAGGGGGGAAGAACTGGACTAGTCCAGAACTTCCCCACCCTCAGAAGAAAAAATAAAATATTTTACTTGGAGAGAAGAACTGGACTAGTCCAGAACTTCCCCGCACTGACACAAATAATAAAGTATTTAACTAGGAGGACAGAATTCGACCAGCTGAAAGTTGAAAAAATAAAATAATTTCCTAGGGGGGAAGAACTGAACCGGTCCAGAACTTCCCCACCCTAACATGAAAAATAAGAAAATTTTCAAGGTTAAAAAGTTGAAAATAAAATAATTTCCTAGGGGGGAAGAACTGGGCCAGTCAAGAACTTCCCCACCCTCACACATAAAATTAGATAATTTCCAGGGCGTGGAAGTTGAAAATAAAATAATTTCCTAGGGGGGAAGAACTGACTGGGTGGGGAAGAACTGGACTAGTCCAAAACCTCCCCGGGGAAGGACTGGGGGGAAGAACTGGCCTGTTACACCGGGTCTTCGGATTGCCGGTCCGTTATGCTAACCTACTACACCACAGCCTACTAACGTCATTTTCGTGTAAATTAACTTATACAGTGGATCAAAGTCTACGACACTTTGGACGAGGAAGACATGATATGTTGTTATAACGTCAACAGTGTTTACTACAACAACTACTAATCATAGTTAAAGCTATCATCACGTTATGAATCGTCACCGATTAATCTGCACTAGTCGGATGCAATAAGGAACATCGAAATACATCGAGTGTCCTTGTCCTTGTATTGCTAGTTCTATTATTAAATGAGTACGTGCTATGAATGTGGCACTATCAGTTGGACCGCAATATTAATTTTAGTATTAAACAACTACAATGTAAAATGATACGTAAGTGATGTAGGTATTGATCTGATGGGTGTAGTTTCTTATTTTGCTTTTTGTTGGTGTCACCTATCATTTAACATTAATTATATATTATGTGACAAAACGTGTTTGACATCAATCATATCGACAAACTAAAACATAAAATGGTTTAAAATTAAAAAATACCAAGTTAATCAAACACTTTTTTCAGATGATGCAAGTTTTTTCATTGATGGCTCCGAAAGCTCCTTTGTGAATCTAATAAGAACTTTTGATAATCAAATATCGGGTTTTAAATTAAACCCATCAACATGTACTGCATGCACGCTTTGAGTCTTCTTCTCAAATGACACTTCTTACGCTCACAAACGCTTTGATTCCACTGCCGTTACATTCACAATTATATTTTGGTATTTGACCTTATTAACCTTCTGATATAGCCATTGATTAGTCAAATAAACGAAATAACCGTATTTCCATGATACTAAATTTCATTGGTCAGAACGAGCACTTGGCTATTGAGTTTATGATAGTGAATACCCGTGTAAGAACCAATCAAATATGTACACAATTTATGACGTTTCGTGTCTTGGGAAATTTTGACGATCTAGCTAATCGGTTCATTTCGCATTGAAAGACGGCAGTGATACGTGTTTCTAATAGTGTGGTTACTTTTTCAAATACTACCAAATGCCGAGTAACGGGATGACGCGTTTTAAAATATACGCATATTTCGCATCGACAGCTGTATACATTACCTTAAATTACTACAGGTTTCCAGGCATCAGGCTAATTTATGCGTTAGTCGCTTATGCTCGACTTACTATGTTTTTCTATGAATTTACATTGTCACAGCGCTATTTCTTTGACAATGAGGTCTTCTCATTGCACAAGCGCATAAATCTTTATTTACACATGTGTTCTATCCTATTTTAGGACATCAGCGAGTCGTAGCATGCGGCTCGCTAAATGACAGTGGACGCATGTCGATTCGTCTGTCTAAAATTGAAAATATCAGTTGTGCAAGAGTTATAAAGGAGGGATGATTATGAAGGTTCGGAATAAGCGCCCGATGCCAAGGGAGAGTAGCCACTTCTAAAATACTAAATCTAAGCTTAGACCCAAATATTGATGCCTTCCAACATAAACTCTATAAATGGAGACGGAAATGATATATTATTGGCAAAATTGAAAATATCAAATCTTTTGCACTCCAAAAGTTGGTATGACCGTTTTAATAAATCCTGATAAAAAGATATATAACAGATAAAAAAGGGCCATGTTTTATTTTCTTTTGGACTCTAAGCCAGATAAATATCGAGAAATAGAATTATTCAAAGATACGAAAATGCAGGCTTAAATATGTTAGATATTTAGTAATTGTAAAATCAATTAAAGGTAGTTGGGTAAACCGAATAGTTAACAAAAATGATGCTAAATGGAAGATTATCAATAATAAGAAGCTTGAAAACATGGGGGAAAACATGTCCATGTACATTACTTGTTTCGCTGGTATTGAAAAACTTAATATAATGTTCAAGTTTCTTAAAGAGATATCAGCGTCATGGTCAACAATCAAGTTTACATAATCTTTACAAACATATCAAAAACTCGTGACTCTCAAAGAACGACTTTGTTATGTATAATTGTATTGTGCGATTGTGTGTTATTGTTCACTTCATTGCTTTGTAAAGTAAATTGCGTGATGGCCTCTACCCACAAATACTAACGAGACGAGAAGATAAAAGTCATAAAAACAAACATATTTCGTTGTCTCATGAAAACATGAATTGGTACCATGGTTTGTGTATCTTTTCAGTGTGCCCTCATGGTCGGATCCAGGATTTGGTCTAAGGGAGGGGGAGGAGCCTAACGTTTTGGTCAATTTTTGGTTTTGCTCAAGCCTTACAAAACGGCAATGATTGGTGTGATTGTTTGTTATTAAGTTATTGAACATAAAATCCATTCAGAAGGACTTCATTAAATACAACGCATTAGCAGCGGTGGAACGAAATCTGAAAATGTTCGTAGTTATACTCAGACATACATGTAATATTGGTGACTTTTAGGGGGGTGCGCGCCGGGTGCTACGCCCCCTGGATCCGCTTGTGATCCTGCTTCATTGTGCTTGAATAAGATACGTAGTCAATTAATTATTATAGTCATAGTTATACTCATAGTTATACTTATTCGAGGGCAAACATTAGGACACCCAGAACGACCGTTAAATTGTAACACATAAGTGATGTTCCCAAGTAAAGATGGCATAGCGAATGAATTACCACATTGTCAGGCCCAAAATGCCTCTAGATATGATAGCATAGTTGAAATGGATTACAAGCGTTATTTGACATTATACATTTGAATGAAAAGATCGAGTGTGGTATTTACATGTTTTGCTTTTTGTTCAATTCGGCATTTATTTGTACTTAACTTTGAAATTAGTCGATACATATTGAGCAACCACCTTTTGCCTGCCCTTCGACTGGTCTCTTAATACAAAGCATCCTATATTTTAGAGATGTTCTAGTTACTAACGTGTTTACGAAAATCATGAACACTTATTACTAGTATCGTTCTACAGGGGACTTTTAATACCAGATAAATAATCATCTGCTTGAAATAGGTACTTAAAGTACAATTCATTTCTAAGGACCACTGAAGGTTGTATAAACCTTAACTGTCACGATACACAATAAATACATAACACGACACGTAATAACAATGTAAATACGAAGGCTCCTCTTTGTCAACTCCCCAACATGAGAAGGCAAATAAACGATAAAGCATGTATAAAATAACAGACCCGTTTACAAAGTCAAAATGTACTTAATAACTTATCGGAAGCCAGATTATCTCATCAGAAACTATTTAAGTTAGATAGGACGCATTCAAACATCAGGGGGCTTCCTTCCGTTTCTGGTGCGGGAAGGATCACTTTCATGTATGTTTACACCCGTTCTTTCATCGCAAAAGCAAATACGGAAGATTGATGCCCCACTATGAATGTTACGGCCACCTGACATGCCGCGCAGTTTATTAACTTAAACATGTCACTGTATCACAGATGTCAAGATCGTTAACAGCTTTATTGTCAATTTTTAGGGACCGAGATAAACAAGTTTAACATATATCAGAAATGGTAACGCGACTGTTATTAGCGACTATGGTAGTTTACTATATATTACGAACATTAAACGTTTTAGGTTTATGCTTCCAGATGTAGATATAATATGCCATGCTAATATTATTTTGAAAAGTACATACATTCATTATAATGTTTATATATATACCGAATCGTTTTATGACGAACATATTAATACTTATAATAAAATGTATTTGCAATTTGGTATATGTCTCGTTTCGTGTATATATTATTTATGTTCAATGACTAAAGTTGAACAAGGGAAAAACGTGCTATTGATGTGGATCTCAAACCTGTGGCAACCAAAGACTTGCACGGCGCTCTACCGACTGAGCTAACTTTGCGCCGTTAAACCATACGCCATGACACTTATCCATCTTCCGACATTTGAGGCTCAAACACCAAGGCCGCGTGAATATGGTGGAGACCCTTAAATGTTTCGCAATTATTTAAAGGAAAAGAAGCAAACATTTTTGTAAACTTCCCTCAGTTTGCTTCGTTTCCTTTAAATCAATGCACAACCTTTACCACACGTGTTTTATTCCCTCCTCCTGTGGATCTTTTCTTTCAGACTCTGTATCCCTGAAATGATACAAAAACTCATGCCTAACATGTAGTACAATACGTTAATAGATTGTGCACGACAATGTAAACTTTAATAGATATCGTATAATTTTAAAACGGATAGCAATAATACCAATCTGAATAATGTACTGACCGTGTTTCTCCGCAGGTTGACACTATTTCTGTTCAACAAAAACCTTTTGTGATATTTATGTTACTATGCCGATATATATATAATTTAATAGATGCATGTATATGTATGCTACATATGTATGACAATATTTGCCAGCCGCTTACTCTCTGTTGTATTTTCTTCTATACATATGACGTGACGTCATTGGGTTCGCCGGATTGACAGTAGAATATATTTCATTGTTATTTGGGTAATGGTCTAAATGGTTGCCTCTAGCTGGACATCTGAACGGCAGGAACAATTCAGAATGGCATCTCCGACGCAAGGACACCAAGCACTGATGCATTGCTTATTCCTTTTTTTGTTGATGTAATTATGTTGATGTTTCATTTTAGGTAGTTTGATCATAAAGTCTGAAGTGATACTTACACATTACCCGAATGCTGTGTTTGAAAATACAGCTGTCACACTGACTTGTCAGTATACTGAAGGACTAACTATGAATGTGTATAGTTGGATGATGAATGATAACCGTATTGGTTTATTGGTATACACCAGTGGTGGATGTATTCCATTCTATATTACACCTGATTCAACTCAATACGAATACAATTGTCCAGACATAAACCGTGTTACATTAAGAGTCTTAAATGTAACACAACGCAACCATGAAGATGAATGGTATTGTGAATTTTACCAACACGGTAGTTTGGTAGAGACAAGTAATTCGTATACAATTATTGTTCAAGGTAAGTGCAAAATACATGTATTTATTTATTTTGTATTGTGACACGATGATGCATTGAAATAAAGGGTACAATAATTGCAACGTCAATACGTAATATCAAATTACTAGAAAATTGTCGATATAATTCCGTGATGTTTATATGAATAAACTTATTTCATTAACTCCGTTTTTGTTTCCTTTCCCTTTTTAATATTATTATGGATACTTGTATAACTATTAATCGGCGTGCATTTAAGTTGACAACGCACACAGTTCATGGGAACCATAGATGTCTAGAACAACAGATGGCTCTAACTAATTGCTTGATCCTAAGGCAGTTCAAGGACTAGATACTCTTAACAAGTTCATGTCGTGAGTTTTACGCTTGATTTCAGTAAGGCATGTGTACAATCAAGTGGGAAGAAACAGACAGCCCCAGACTGACCTTGCCCTAAGTAACTACACTGATCAGAATGCGATATAACCACCAAATAGTAAATCAATTACTTTATGTATACTCAACCGGACTTAAGAGCAGTAAGAAATAATCTCAAATACCGTTACAGGGAAGGGTAATCTAAAACAAGAAATATCTTGAAAAAGATTGTCGGTGCAATTTGAAGGTTAAGATTTGTTGTACATAGAAAATGCCGAGATGTTACGATTGCTGGTCACTCCAGATCCAAAATGGATTTCGGTAAATTCACCGAATTTCAGTGGATTTCGGTACGGTAACGTACCATTTATCGAAAATTTAACCAATTCGCATCAAGGTTACACACGTTGTTCGGTTGAAGAGAAATTGCCTTGGTGATTAACGTAATATTACAATACTTATATGCACATAGCATAACCATGTTAGTACGATTGCGCCGAATAAAGACAAGAAGAAACTAAACACAAAATGATATGTAATGAGAAAACGAAACAAATCACGACTACAGCAAGGGGAGATTAAGTTTTGTTACCAACAGCTATGTACAGAGAAAAGCTTCCTTACTAGTGCCAAATACCATCATGTGTAGTTTATTGATTGACGTCTTAACAAAGAAAGAGTAGCGGATCCGTAGTCCAGTGGTAACGCGCCGGACTAGTAATCCAGAGATCGCAGGTTCGATTCCCCGCTCCATCACTGACAGTACTAGCAGTCTTTCGGAAGGGACTTTAAAAACCGAGATTCCGTGTATGATGCTGTACATCGAGCACGTAAAAGAAACAGGGGTACTTCTGGAACTGGGGCATCTCCTGTATCATGCACTATCCTCCAAAAATCTAAAATGACTAATATTCTTCCGGAGGCGTCGCCCATATGGGAAACCGGTGGCGATGATAAATACACGCAAATACAACATAACAACCAAGAAAGAAGCCTGAAGAAATGTAACTGATAAATATGTCCCAATGATAATAACTTATACATAGAGAAGAAGAAGGCAGCTCAAATTGTACAACCCAACTATTACACCGACACACATGAACGAACACTTGACATCACACAATGAAACAAGGACAAACAAGAACATGAACCAAACACAATGTAGACACCACAATACACTTTGTACAATTACAAAGGGGTTTGGTAATACACAATATAACACATTATGTTAGTTTCAGAACAAACGTTAAGGCATACAAAGTCCCGAACATTATCCTTAAAGACAGTATCATGTCATACATTGCCATTTCATGTAGGTTTTACAGATATAACTGCATTTAGTCTTAAAACATTAGCGTCTGGCGTGCAGTCAGAACTAGTTCGAACATCTATCAGCTATTGATTAAAGTTACAACTGCGAATATACAATTTGCTAATTTTATATAACAGATCTCCATAAAAATTTGGTCTAGTAATTCTTTTCTCTAAACTAGATTTGTCTAGTTTTATATTTCAAAATAATAGAAGGATACTTATAGCAAATTGTACGAAACGTCTTTATTTATGATAACGACAACCTTGTTTTAGGAAATTACTTGTAAGTAGATGGTTACCCTTAAGACCTCTATTCTATTATTACTACGTAGAAACCGTGTTATTTGAGATATGTAAATGCAATATGAATATACATGTTGTTATAATCTCAAAGTCGTAATCATCTCGTTCATCGTATTTTGTGCAGTAATGATAACATTATCTATTTTAGATCTGTTGGATATATTTTATTCATCATACCTTGATCCGTTTCTTTAGTTCATGTTTCCATGGCTGAAGAAATTCGGCTTGACTTAACTAAGTGCTAATATTCAAACACAACTATAACGGTATATCAGTCTTACGTGAGTAATTTTTTCTTGAGAGCGCGTTAATGGTATTTCGGTACAGAGTCCGTTCAAGGGTCGCTTGAGCCATCTGCAGGGGTTAGTTGAGCCAAATATATAAACTCATCAACGACCATTAATCATCCATTTATCAAAAACTTCGGGAAGTGTGGAGGTCACGCGTTCGTGTGAGCGTACATGTATGCGTTTGCCATAGCTGTGTTCCTATGAAAAAACAGTAGTACCTTTTTATACCTCTGAACTGTGTTCTCTTTTTTTTCAAAGTGCCAGACTGTACGTATATGACAATCGAATACCAAGGTTCTACAAATGTATTCTAAACTCCAATTACTAACAACAGGAAAAGTAGCCGCAATCAAATCTTAAAAACACATTTTACCGTTTTCACATTTTATACGCTTTCCAAATAAAGTCACCTCCACTGAACTGTCAATGTCCAACACATACATATACATTTTTCGATCAGACTTACACTGTATAATTATGTGAAACGAATTAAATCGAAATATACTACCATTTTGCCCATTTTTAAGAACAAGCGATCAAATAATGATGAGAAAGTTTAAATACATACATGTATCATAACAATCAAATACCATCTACTATTACCTCCGCACAGCCTTTGGAAATGACCGAAGAAGTTCCGGATCGAAAGCAGTCGAAGATTTAAATTGTTCTGGATTTTTAATTGATATAGACTGTACTTTCTTAACTACAGCGTTGTAGTGGGATGAAGCATCACTGCCCTCTAAAGCTAAACAGAGAGTCCCGATCACGCTGTCTTTGTTCTTGCGTTATAACTCCGTTTTCACAAACCTGATATACGACATCACGTACTTGGAATGCATTGCAGAGAGCCGTGAGCACCAAATCTCCAGTGTCGGTATTATATTGTTTCTGTTTAATGTATTTCTGTATCTCATCATACACGTCACTTTCTTCTAATTGGAACAACTGGTAAAATCCAATAGTTTCTGTCGTTTCTTTTTTAATGTAAAACAAATATTTAAACATTTAAAACCCCAGCCATTAAACTATTTTTAATAGCATGCCGCAGACATTGTCCATCTCTGTCCAATTTACAATGTTTATATCCTTTTCAAACAGATAAGGTTCAATCTGTGACAATGTAAAACTAAAAAAGGATTAACATTTTTAGCTAATGTTGAAGTTCAGTAACAAATGCTGGATCAAAGTCAGATTCCTGAAATACAGATGACATCAACAGCCAAATATCTGTGACCTCAAATCCCACCACTGCATTTCTTGAAGTAATTACATCATACCAGACACCTTTAAAAATTACAAGAATGTCATACATGGTCATGGTTGTGCCGAGATGGTTGCGCATCCAAAAGTATTGAGCAGTGGCAAAATACCTCTTCAGTGGCACATACACCGTCCTGTCTAAAGGCTGAAGTTTATGTGAGCAGTGTGGAGGAAAGGACATCATAATTATTCCATTATCTTTACCGTACAGGATGCTTTGCAGATCAAGATATGAATACTGGTTGTCCAACAATAGTAGTATAGGTTTGTGAGTTGTTGGTTTAACATGTTTCACTAAGTGTTTCATGAATTCTATGACGTTCTCCTCGGTCAACCATCATGAGGAATTATCGCCACCTACTCATCCATGTGGGCAGTCTCTAATAAAATATTCTTTGGAATGCTTTCTTGAAAAGATTAACAGATGGCGTAATGAATTCGCAATTGTATGGATGACGCCACATACAGTTAACATAGAACGCTGACCAGAACGTTATGGTGTGACGGGTCCTTGATGTTAAAGCCCCAACTTGCTTAACCCCTTTACCAGCCACGATGTTGCGAGGCTTCTGTACGACAGTGATACCTGTCTCATATACATTCCACACATCGTTAGCACTGAATCGATACCTTTCATAATAACCAACTTGCGCCTTCTTAGTTCCAACGTTTGAAGCCTTGTTCATAAACCTGGTAAGTGTCATTCTGTCTATGTTCAGCTCCTTGGCGACATACCCAAGTTCCATCGATCTCTCATAGACGATGCGAGGACCACAACCCCTATATGTCTTACGTTTATACATACGTACAAAACATTCTTCATTTTATCACCTGAAAATGTAAATAATACAGAAATTGTTTGTGGTGAATCAATTAATAAATACAAAAAAAGTGCACTTCTAAATATAAACAACTGCCGTTAATAATTTAGTTACTGGGAGCAATGTCAGTATAAGGCTGCTCCTTCGTGCTGAATTATACACAGTGTGCCTGTTGTTATGTACGTAATGGTTAATTGCTTTTAATGGTGAGTTACTGCCTACTTAGTTAAAGTATGTGTATTTGTTGGAACTCAATGACGATATATCGATGAAGTGTGAGGTTAGGTAGCTGTTAAATCGATGTAAAAATCCCAGTATGTTTACTGACAGATCCAATGCTGTATTCCATCCATTAAAACCACCCTGTTTGTTCTCTTTGATTCTCCTAGTTATCCCTTATTGTCGGCCATGCCATTCATTGTGCCCCTGTTCCCTTACGTATGTACCATTGAGCCTCCTCAACATCCTTATGTTTAATGGATTGTTGTTTTTCCCGGAGGTATGTGTGGAGATGCACTGAATTATGTATGCGACGTTCCCTGTAGCAACTTATTATCTCTCTTTTGTTCCGAGATGTATTTCATCCCTTCCTACTTTGTTGTCCCCCATTAATTATCAATATTTCTTTTTGTTAGTCGTCAATTCCCATATTACCGTGCACCTGTTCAGTCTCTAGTATTTTGTAGACGGTTTGTCTTGGGTCGGTGTTGGGCAGCCTTGTATCTATGTGGCGTTTCGTGTAACAACATCTGTCTTTGTTACACATGCGCACGCATTGAACATGTATTCATTGCTATAAAATGATCGCCTGACAAGTTCAACCATATTTACTTCTGCAAACAAAATTGCAAAACAATGATTATATTTGTCCATACGTGTGGGTCCAAAAACAAACAAGCATTCATACTTATGTGTTTAAAATTGGTAGAAACAACTTGCTTGATTTACGGATGTGTCTTCATTTGCTCTCTACCGTGATTGTTAAAATGATTCCAATTCGATTAAAATACTGACTGCAGAGTTGTGGTCACTTTTCAATCAATGCATTGTGTTGGAACCTTGCTCATTCGTTCTAAAAACTACCACTAGAATTTCAAAAGATCTGTAAAGGTTCCCACACTATGCATTGAATGAAAAGTGACCAAACCCTGGCCGTCATGTTTTAAATCAAATAACAATTGGTCAGAAAAACATGTTTGCAGAGGGTGGTGCAGGCTTTCGTAAACAGTACAAAGATAAATCATCCTAAATTTTTCGGTAATTGATATTTTACAACGGCATATCATTTTGAGTGTTTTTGACTCTTCTTATAACATATTGTTGTCGTCATCAAAGAATTGTACCTAATACAGGACTTTACTATATGCAGTTACAATAGGCCGCGCTCGTAAGTTGTAGGTCATATGAAGCGTCATACCGAAATCGCATAGTTCGTTTTAGAAAAAAGAGTTTAACTATCTGTCTTGGAACAGGTTATTTATCAACCTTACTTATTGTCTCACATTATGGCATCATATAATGGTCACCACTCACTCGCCATGACTACAGTCGGATTAAATTATATTGTTTTCACAATAGAACGTCTGAAAACTCACGTAAATTTGTTAGTGACTAGAATTATACTCATCGCCTTTGCTGTCCCTGAAGTAGTAAAAATCGAATTAACAAATTAAGAGTCAATAATAAGCACGAAATGTAAACCTACGTCTAAATAATTATACTAGTTACATGACGGACACATATAGTTATGAATCCGTATTTTCCTATTATCTTATACGCAGATCATGAATCTTATTTTATACTCCACAAATCAACAACACAAATTTAATATTCTATTTATCACATACTCGAAAAAATAACAAGAAAATCCACATCCAACCATGACCTCATTTATAGAGACAGCAGCGTCGCGAAAGGAATTAGGCTATTGAATTAATGAGCAGAAACAGTAGCCCGATTCACAAAATCTTAATTTCTAAAATTATCCATAGATCTATCAATATTTGATTATTTTCCAGTTTATTGAATGTATTTAACAATTCGCTAATATCAAACGTTACTGTAAAACGTAAATTAAGGAAAACCTCACCTTTCAAAATTTCATCGATAAATATGTTGAATGACATCATCAGATAAACAAGTGTCTGACGTCATTCAGTATACACGCGTTCAGTGTGCGGAATCTAGTCGATTTTAATTGATGTAGGACTGAGTTCTTCGAACAAAAATAAATATGTTGATTCAAATTCCTGTGTACACTGATGACTTGTTGAATGTTGTCTGAAAGACGAATCGTTTAAATGGAATACACTTACATGTACTGAACTGGATATGTAGGTTGGGACATGCTAAGTAGATTCGTCATAACTTACATGTTAACGGTAAATATTATCATATTTCTTATTGTGTTTGCTGCAGGGTCATGAGCATTCCTATTTAATGCATTAAAATGTAGGCGAAATGGATATTTTGTATGGATTTCATTTAGGTGTTTCCGCTCATTTGCATATTATATGCACACTGTAGAATATGATATTTATTGCATAGTAGAAGCATGCACGGGTATGTGATAAACTTATATAACGTACATCGTTGAATAACCTACAAATGAAAAATGCCTATTCTTATTTACTGATAGTTGGTATATAAAATTACACATACATGTAATAGTATTCATAAACAACAAATATGTTTGTATTACAGTCCCTGTTACATCTGTGGAGATCATTGAACCAACAAGTATGACAGTTACTTTGGAGGAGAATACTCACCAGGTGTTTAAATGTAGAACATCAGTCAGTCGACCGACACCTACAATAAAATGGTATCTAACTGATGGTTCAACAACACCAGATAAGCTCATAACAGATAATATACAACAGACACCATCACCAAATGAGACTGTTCTTCAAGCTACTACAAGTACACTGATATACAGACCGACAAGGGTAGTGAATGGATGGCAACTGTACTGTTCAGCGCAGATCATTAAAACATCCATGAAATTACTCAAAATAACATGTAATGGTCATTAAACTTTTTAATAGCATTGGTTTGTAGATATATCAGTATCATTATAATTATGCATTTGTTATTCAGACATGACGCTGAGCATTTGAATAAGATGACCATCAGTCATGGAGTGCATGATCACATTTATAATTCTATATTTATAAATGCATTTCGGATTATGAAAAGCATCACATTTGAATAGTTCAACTCACATGGTAGTGTATTTTAGCTTTTTGGAATAATACCTATGAGTACAGTGTTGTATTGCATAATTACAGTATTTGTATTATATAAATTTCACTAAATGCTCTATCATTTATATCCATATATGTGCATAATCAAAACTGTTGCTATGGTACGTTTTTGTATTCTTAAGGTTATGTACATAGATGTACAATGTATTTCATCAATGAACCCGTCTGTGTAATGAACCTTTAAATGTCTTGCATACAGATCCACCCAATGACACCAAAATAGACAGCTATCCAAATAATAGTACATACTCTGTGATTGCTGGAAAACAGCAAATGCTGACTTGCAGATCAATAGATGGTAACCCACTTGCAACACTTCGTTGGTCCTGTTTTACTGGTTCAAGTAGTGACAATACTACTGATACGACAGTGTCAAGTCAATGGAGATGGACAACAAATACAGAAGGAAAATGTACATGCGTATCAGTACATATACATGGCAACCAAAGTTACAGCCTTAACGTTGAAATTCTACGTAAGTGTTCTTAACATCAACAAAGATAGCAACATAATGATATGGCCTTTCTTCTTGTTAATTTAAAAGTAGTACAAATATATCATGTTTTCTTGTTACTTTGAAAGTTGGTTAAATTTCATAACTGGAACACATTAGACATTTATATGTTAATATGAACACTATGACGTAGTGTTCTCATTAGCGCTGGAACATAATATAAATATGTTGATGCATATATGTATATATATGTATAATAGAGTACAGGGAACATAATGCCTCCCCACACATGTCCCTTGGGAACAGTAGCCCACGAAACAGGGATTGATGATGTGTAAGGACAAATATCTACAGGGATGTAAGAATGGTCTGGTTATGTACGTAGCAACATGTTCTACTTAATCATTTAATTGTATTACCGATGCAGTGAATGACGTTAAGATTCACATAAATAATAAGGAAGTATCTGGCAATATTAAAGTGATACATGATAGTGCAGTCCCTATTGTTTGTTCTGCTTCTGGTACATGTACTCCCACCTTTAGATACGAATGGAGACATGGAACAATGGAGATTAGTGGTGCACACTTAGTTCACGTTAATAAATATGATTAAGGCTATACTTAAATATGGGAATAATCTAGATAATTTAGATAATCTAGAGGTTTCGAAAAAGGAATTTACGGACCGTATTGGGAATAAAAATGATTGTAATCAAAACACAAATTTACGATTACAGGTAATCGTGCAATCACTTGAATATGTCTCGACGTCTGAATTTGGTGACACATTATCTAATTATCTACTCGATAAACAATTGAAAGCTGGTACTAATTTGAATTGAATAAATGATGGCAAACGGTTTTTGCACTGTATTTCTAATACTTACATACCTTTTACTATATTACTCTTTGACGAAAAATGTGATATCATTCATGCAAGCTGAATTGTTGTTAACACTCTGATAATTGTCTTTTTGGAATGTGAATTTTCAGAACCACCTACCATACCAGTAATTAGGTACCATCACAGTTCAACAATCATGAACAATGTTGACAGTATCAGAGTTATCGAAGGGAAATCGTTCACCATTACATGCTCATCAACAGGAAAACCAAGCCCATTTGTATCATGGACTAATAGGATATCATCCAATACAAAGACGTTCATATCAATATCGAAAGATGAAGCTGGAATGTATTCATGCATGGCACAAAATAGCATGAACACCTCATTTGATGGAGTAGTTCCTGGGACAAGTCTAAACAATATATCTATTAATGTTCTGTGTAGGTATATTATATACGAATACGAAGCATTTTGAACGTTTTAAATCAATTATCCAGAACCTTGTATAACTTAACTAACTAGATTGCAGTGCACACGGCATGAAGTCGATATAAACTAGTACACGTATAAAGTATGACAACAATTGTTCAACTAAATAAAGTTTAGTGGAACTTGTATGTTCTTGTAAAAGTAGGCATTGTTTCAGGTATGGTATATGCAGACACGAATACTAGTACTGCATATAATGGGGTTCTGGTATAGCTAACATTACATTTATTCATCTTCTACATGGGCTCATCCGAAATAATGTTTTGTACCATTCTTTTGTAGACAAGCCAGTTATTCATCCACTCTCCAACATAATAATTGTAGAAGGAAATTCACCAAGCACTCCTGTAGTATGCCAAGTGATACCTGGCAATCCTCGGCAAACAAACATAAAATGGATCAGGGGTAGTATGGTAATATCTTCACAAACTGGAGTGACAAGCTTACGTTTACCTCTTAACAATGTTCAGAGAAGTGCTGATGGTACTTATGATTGTACTGCAGAAAATAGGATGGATCCAACTAAAGGACAAACTGAAGTTGGCAGAGATTATAAACAATTTCAACTCACAGTGTTTTGTAAGTTTATGATATCGATGCCATGATATACTTCAATAATATCCTTATCCAATCGTGCTTTGAACGGCATGTGTTCATAAGCCGTTTCATCATACTGCAGCACTGTCTGCAATTCTTCAATATGGACACCTATGGACAATAATGCTATCTGTTAGAGCAACTGACATTCTCACACAAGGTTTTCAAAACGAAGATATTTCATAAACTTAATGTATACACTTTATTACCTGTCCAACTTTTCACACAATACTATAATATGATACTAGTTCTAGATTAGTGTATTAAGTCTAAGCCTTTTGTTTATCTTAAAAACATCAAACATGCAACTTCACTGTTGCCTATCTCGTTATGTCATTATGACGTCATCACAAATGGCACTCTTTTACTGAATTTTAATCAAAGCATTCAATCTGTATAAAAGTACTTGCCATGAAACGAAATACACTCCTTACGCCTGTATACCAGGTTTCAAACATGTTCCTGTAAAACTGATGAGGACTTATTATATATATATGCCCTTTTTAAGGTTAAAAGTCAGTGATGTACAAATGTATCACATTTGTTAAATAAAATAAAATCTGACAATCGATGTCAAAATGTAAACATATTTGGAATTCAGATAGTTTTGTTCTATTTTACTTTATAATGTATATTAGTATAATATCGGCTGTTCATTGTTCATGTCCGTCATCCGTCAATATTCGGATCTTGCATACTTTTAATATCTCCCCCTCTCTTACGTGATTTGAGTACGATATATACAAACAAGAAAATAGATGTTTCGAGAAGGAAATGTCACATAAAAAGCGGGCTGCAAAGCATAAGAGACAAAATTTAACAATAAGTACTGAGTTTACGTAGGAAAAGTAACAAAAAACACCGACGTTATTTAAAATTCCCGAATACCTCGTTAGAATTGTCAATGACAAAAATAAATTGCATATTTATTTTAAACCTTACAAAGTTGTTTACACAAGCTCCTACTCACCATATCACTACCCACAAAAAAAGATCACTTTAAATTAGAAAATCTACGATTGAAAATTAAATTACGCATCATGAGAGCTATCGTGATTGTTTATTAATATCATATTATCCAAATGTCCTTTTATCAAATGTGCTCAGTTATGCATTTATGTTTGAATCAATTAAAAAGGTTAATTGTATAATAATAATGAAATTTGAAATGATTTGTTCAAAAAAATGAACCTGTTACAAATGTAGTTACAAATATGTACATGAATATATGACACTGAAACATACCCTTTTCACTTGTTTGATTTTCAGACGATACTTCTATTACAAAATTCGAGGAATTAGATCATCCTGGTGATACTGAAGTAACAGCTGTGGAAGGTGATAAAACACAACTTCAGTGTTCCGCGGACAGTCAACCAGGATCTACCATATCTATATCTAAAGGTCAAGTGATAAAGATTATTGGAACACTTACCAACAAGGTGTTATACACACTTCCAAAGACCACATGCCTGGACACAGGAATATATACATGTGTTGGTTTTAATGAAAGAACAGTACAAGTGACCAGACCATCAAGGAGCCTACAACTTCAAGTCAAATGTATGTTTGATCATTAGTATTAGATATATAACTGTTTTAAATAGCAACAGGTATACTTACTACGAATCACGGACTTTAAATGGAAATTCTGTCGATGATATTTTATCATTCTTATTTTAATCAATGTTTAATCATTTTTATGACATAACATTCGATGTAGAATGGTCATATTAACACCTATGTATTATTTTCAATATTTCATTAATGAAATAACAGCATACGTGTGTGTGACGTCACAACAAAACAAGCGTGACGTAGACGCGCTCAAATGATGTTGTTATTGTTATGTATTTATTTTGGGCAAAGTTTATTTTATTTCATTGACAATAAACGCTTTGTGATATCATCATTTGAACTCGTATCTTGTGGCTGAAAATTGAAGGAGAAAATTGACGCGTCAGCTTTTGTTATCCAAAGACCGAATTACACACATCAAATTTTGAAGACTCCTTTAATAAATTCAATACCTTATGAACACTCATATAAGATCCTCTATTTAAATAATGACATTATCATATAACGTAGTCAATATTTGTATATAAAATTCAATTGCAGGTGGTCCACGTCTATCACCATTAAATACAACAGAATTAAATCAAACGAGTACACTGAGCACAACAACAGCATTACAAGTATACGTTCTGGTTTATCCAGCGCCGACAAAAACACAATTGGTATGGAAGAAAAGAATTGCCGGCATATTTACAGTCGTGAAAGATGACAGAATGGAAAAGCAGATATCAACCAGTGGTATATTTACAAGAGCATCCCTTCTAGTACAAGATGTACATGAATCAGATTTTGGAGAGTACAAGTTACATGTTGAACATGAAATTTATAACGCAGACTTTACACTCTTCTTCTATCCAAAAGGTAAGACAGTGTTTAATCCCTAATTTGTCGTACGGTGACAAACTACCTTTAATCGACGAATTAATTCAACACAAACGTATGTATGTGTTCCTTCGTGAGTTATTCTATCGTTCGGAATTTGAGCATGGGCCATGGGATGAATGGAAAGATTGGAATCTTATACAAATGTGCACTGCATTTGCATGTTCGGGCTTAAATGGTGCAGATGATGATGTTGGCTTTGTCTGATTACGATTAATTCCACCCCTTTGCTTTGGTTAGTGCTGCAATATAAATGCTCATAGAATTGTCATACCTATGTATGAACTTGGGAGTTCATTCCATATGAGTTGTAAGAGATTCGTATCTGGATATTTTGCGGGCGTATCAGCAAAACAATACCGGCAGAAGCCAATTGATAAGTTCAAGCTCTTGTCACCTGTGGCATGCAGTTTATCTTGAAACTGAGCCATGTCTTTATGCTTTGAAAATTCAAATTTCAGTTTCATTGTATTTTCAACCTGTAATCTCCAACTTAAACTTTGATCGACATTGACACCTAGTATATTTTCGGCTGTTACATATTGTAAGGCATGAATATTCATGAATATCTTCCCATGTATATCATGGGTATTGAGATTTATAATGATACATGTATTATTGAAAATCGTTTGATGTCATATCTAAATTCTATACATGGGCCGGAAACCTTTTTGCACAATAAACTTTAAATTGTATCATGAAGGATATGAAAACAACATCTTCTCAGCAATGATTTTGTTATTGTGAATTGTTATTACTCCATATCTTTCAATTGCTATTTTATAAATATGTGTCATATCTGAGGGAAAATAATTTGTTGTAAATTACTATCTTTTTGAACACAACTAACCACGTCCATTTAATTCGCAATTATAGGATATTTAATATAAACAATTAGAATAAACAAAACCGATACCTCTTTACGAAAAGAAGGAGTAACACATGTATTCGAACCAATGTGATAAAACTTCATAGGAATGATAAGCACGACAAAGGTGTGCAGCAGAGGACATCCTTGTTGACATTGACATTGGTTTCTACTGATGTTTAAATGACTATTTACATATTCTGCGATATGCGTGACATAAACCTTTCGAGTCGAAAAGGCGACAGTATGGCGAGGACACATTTGAGCGATGTCTTCAACAACTGTTTGTATTACCACCATATATGTTTGTACGCTATAATGTATTTCAAATCAACTTACATAGTATTAATTTCGTTTATAATATTCTGTATAAATGTTTCCATGTATATTACCTTAGATAAACCATCTCCTCCTACCAACATTAGCTATGACAAAGTGACGGTCACATCTGCTGTTATATATTGGACTCCAGGATTTGATGGCGGCTTTGTTCAAACATTTTTAATAATGTATAGAAAGGATAGTGAACCACATTGGTCACAGGAGGCAGTGGTTGACAATAACGAAAACAGAATACATGTCACATTAGAAAATCTCGAGACTGGATTTCGTTACATTGTCGAGATATATGCCACTAACGAGTTAGGAAATTCAACTGCACAATCAGACTTACAATTTGCAACAGGTATACGTATGTGTAATTCAAAAGTTTCATTCAATGCTCTATATTCTTCTTAATTAAATAGATAGGTGCGATCATTCATAGTAAAGATATATTTCTTTCATTTATCTTAATTAAGGTCAAATCATTGTTCTCATTTCTGACTTGCATAATTTAGCTTGCTTGACATAAGGTGGTCCTTGGGCAATTGTTTTCAAAGAGTTTCTGCAACTATACTTAACAATATTTATATTTTATATAACTAGTTGCACTCGTGTCCGAGTCATCTAAAACACCAGCTGCTGTCATTGGAGGAGCAGTTGCCGGATGTCTGGTTATAGCACTTGTATGTGTTCTAATCGTATTTGGTCTCCGTAGATATCAGTCTTTCAAAGGTAAGAACAATCATTATAATGCATAACGTATAAACTGTTCTTTATTGATTATAAACTAAAACGTACTGATAAATATGAAGTGTAATCTTCACAATCCATTTATTAGGTGCCAGTCCGAGGAAGTGGTCATATAGAATTATTCAATGAAATCAGGTTCAACATGTGTCGCATTGGTATTAATGAAACAGATTTAACCTAACATAATACTGCATAATACTGAAATAAACCTGATACAAATAACAATGCATTTACATATTTACTTTTGTAGCAATTGAAAGCAAGCTGGTTAGTAAAACAGAGAATGAAAACAGGTTAGCAAGTGTTTGCCATATTGTTATTTGTGGGTGTAATAAAGGTGTAATGTCATATTATAATTTTTGTGTTCAAAGATATGTTCAAATGTAGAGCGTTAGTAAACAGATGCAAACAACTTTAAATATATGTTTAAAGTATTTAAACAACCAGTTCGTTCAAACCATTTGATAGATTTTGCATGTGTTACATTGTACTGTATATAATTTGTTTTGTTTTTCAGCCACATATACCAAAATGTGAGCAATGGAGTTGTTCAGAATGTTCGACCAATCGGAAGAAAAGGTATTTGCAAGTATTTTTTTATGATTGCCGTTTTGAATAACAGACTAAAGACATGAAACGCTTATAAGCAAATACTTGGTCGTTCCTTATTTTCCGAGCGAACGAGTAAACGAATATATATGTACATTGTATATATATACATGTAATGCGAATATGATCAGATTATCAGAAACAAACTTATTAGTACATGTATATGGCTTAAACTGTCACTTCGTTTCGTTAGGTAATACATACAAATTATCAACTGCAATGTCAAGAAATATTCTGCCGAGCACTATTGTTCAAATGCTACAAAAATAGCTCATACATTTCGAAGAACAACCTAGAGCATAGACTGATATACATTCATGAGCAAAAAGATATAATTATTCTTTACTGCCGGTTTAAATACCCCATAGTGTATTAATGGGCACCACTATATAAATAAATATTAAAGCTAATATTAACTTTTATATACAATTTAGTAACCTGATGTTTGTAAATCACGTTAATAAATTTATTTAACAAGACATTGGCGTATATACATTGTATTCCATTCATTTACATCGGTAATTGCTTCTAAATAATATACACATATCTTTTAGGTGGTTCATCGACTACGCCGACGTAAGTATTTCAAATTGATTTGCAATGAGTTAACGCATCCCTAATTTCATTAAAATCAATTTTACACATGAAGCTGCAAGTGTAAAGTATTTGGGGACGTACTATTATAGAAAATGAAGTTATGAATAATATTTATGTAAATACCCTTCCGGAATGTAGAAACTGCGAAGTTCCAAAATATTACAAAACAACGTACATGTTTAGTTGCAATTAATGACTATACGATACTATTATGCTCTATGAATACTTATCATCACGAATCAGGTACGGATTTTCCTGTAGAATGTATTACAAAATGTACGACGGTGACGTAGCTGGGGGATAATTACAAAATGTAGAAGCATTACTTGCTAGTGTGCGATGATGTCACGATACCTATCCCCTGGCGGATTGTCCTTAAGACTGCCCCGCACCCGGTACGATGTTGAACCACACATGCACCACTTACTGTTCTGAAGCCGTCTCATCGCAGATAGCAATGCATATGACATTATGTTTCCCTGATCAGTTGACATCGAAATAAATATTATCGATATAATAAATGTCATATTGAAACCACGGCATCGTGTAGGACAACCGACATTTGTCTATTTTTTAAACGCTATCTGATTATATCGATTTTCTCCATATTATATTCATACAATGTTTGTGTTCGGATCAGATATCTATATCTCATCTCATACACTATTTAACCAGGAAGGTTTTTATGCACGGCGAGTCAATGTATTGTTTATCAGAATGTATGATCGCATTACTTCGAATTACGCGTTATTACATTTTATTACTTGTTAGCGCCTTAATTATTTTTATAAGTTTACTATTAATACACGTATTTGTTTTGCAGTGAAACGCCGGATACTAATACCTATTCTTGCCTCACAAGAGCTGATGGTTAGTAAAATGTGTAACAACAATGGTACTTAAATTGCCCATAACTCATGTTAAGCATGAGCGTTTTTATTATGAAGGCAGGTATGCCATGCAAAAGGATAAAATGTCCAATGACTTGTTACACTTAAGCTTAGGACTTAAACTTATCATTTCGGCGAAATATATCCTTTATTTTCTTTAAGCTCCGCAAATAATTTGTAAACAGTGAAACACATACCATGTTAATGATCATTTCCATCAATTGTCTCTTTAAAGAAACATCATGGATCAAATTATTTCAGATTCATGTTAGTCACCATTTCATGTACATGGTTGCGTTGCTATGAATAACTTAAATATTTTATTTTTTGTTGCAGATGGGATGACAAGTCAACAAGTGTAAGTATTATTCAGCAATTATCCTGCCAGAAGATTACATACTATTTGTTGCAAAAGCTGCTCTTTCAACCCTTAACATTCTATTAAAAAGTATAATGAAAATAAACTTACTCTTCAGGAATAATGTAATAAATACCGTCGCTGCAATATGTTTACATTCTGTTTTAATATATGACTATGCCAATACAAATTACATATTACTGCAGCTCATAGTCAACTTGTTTACAAGAAGTGACTTACATTGTCTGTATTGTTAAAGACTATAATTCAAATATTAAGAATTAATCATTTGATGTCAATACATTTGAATGTTTATAATATCTTATTTTGAAGAGAATTAGAATACGAGTGTCTGGATTCTACCACAGCCAGTCCAGCGATACATTCCTCTCCTGCAATCGCAAGTGAGTAAATGTTGATATATGAATATAAATATTGTGTT
The DNA here is from genome assembly GCA_032209605.1 of Mactromeris polynyma. Classification (NCBI taxonomy): domain Eukaryota; kingdom Metazoa; phylum Mollusca; class Bivalvia; order Venerida; family Mactridae; genus Mactromeris; species Mactromeris polynyma. The sequence goes on along the minus strand of JASFXZ010000004.1, from coordinate 465,612 downwards.
ATCGGCTTTATTCATGCTTAACTTTAATGAACACAATATCAGTTAAATATTACAATATGTAGTACTATCTGAGATTGTTCTACCAATTACAATGCCCCTTTTAAGTTATTGATGAACCATTTTTGGGCTTTATCACTCGAACCGTTTTGCTACCATTTTGAAAGGATTACTGCCACATAGTTCTGTCCGTGATTCGGCGTGGTATGCGTCATTTCAGTTGTTTAAAACGCATTGCATTTAAGGTAGATAGTCTTCTTGTTTGACAAATTATGCACAGTCGTACATATGAGAAAATGGGTGGTACATGTAATTACGCGCTTACAGATGTACTCTACAACATCGAGTAAGCTCTGACATAGGCAATATCTGTATCGGTTTTGAAGTTCAAGGCAACTTTGAGGAAAGTTACGTTGCAATATTTTAGTGTACGTCTGTATTAAAGCATTAAGAAGCCAATTTCTAAAAGTTATCACTTGACATGTTTTGATAGAAAATGAGACTATGCACCTTTAAGTTTGACGGCGAGTATAAGGCGCTGAACAAAAAGTGTTTAGGCTACAATTAATACCAGTGGACCACATGTCCATATATTGTTTAAGAGTAAGCAGGTAGGTTACTTATTCAAAATAAATAATTTAGTATGCAATTTATGCAGTATATAATTATAAATAAGAAACGCATCTCATTTAAAACGTTATACATAGAATGACGATACGTATAAGTGGCTGTTTAATATGCTCGACTTTTAATACATTTTGTATGTAATAAAGTGATGTTATAAAGCACATTCACATTTTATATTTAAACTTGATAGTTGAAAATAAATGGACAAGTATTTTCAAAGAATTTTATAAATTAAGAGGTAATGCTAAAGTATAATACTTATATGAATTATGTTTGCATGTGCATTAGCTGTATATTATACAAACCATGTGTAATTAGCGAAGCATTCATTGCTTACATTGAAGACTGTTAAGACAATGTTATATTTAATTATTCATTTTCAGGAGAAAACATCTATGAAAATCTCAAACTACAAGTATTTACAACCGAGACGAGCATATAGATACCAACATATTATGAAATCATTTGAACTAACAAAGCGGTTATAATGCCACGGGACATTACGTATTGCGAAAACAGAAAAACATAAATCATGAAACACATATCAAATTATTGTAAGAACCAGTGATGTCAACAAGTTTCGGTGAATGTGTACACAAGTGAGCAAGTGCAGCACTGGGAAGGTAAACAACGTGTTGGTTATATGATATATGTTTTCTCTGATTTCCCTTTATAGAGGATGGATGTAATTTCCCGTGGCACCACTATTGGTATCGATATTGTCATCCGTGCCTTATGTATGTGTTAATAGTGTTTCGCAATATTCAATGTTTGTTTGGAAATGGATATTACTGTATATAGATTGTTGTGTTAACAGTTGCAATAGTTATCTTAGTTGCTATGACAGAAACAATTAACATTATCAAACATATTATAGCTGACACCAGACGGTATGGGTAAAACACTGAACCAAGTCATTTAAATGGACAATATGTTCGTGATGCTCTAACTGATAGTATTGCAAGAACACTTAAATATTATGTGCACTTCTGATTTCCTGCTAGACTTATTTAGTCTTTATCAACTCACAACATAAAACATCCAATAAAATGCATTCAGCAATCACATCTCGTATTCGACACACAAAAATACACAATAATACTCCATGAATAAATTAGAATGAAACAAAAATACGTGTAGTCGAAGTTATTAAAAAGTAAATATATATGAAATAACAGAAACAGGGACAAATTTAATGAATGATACCAACATACCTGATAAATACAATGTTTTTCTATAGCACGGAACTGATAACTCTGTGATCTATGCGATTTATTGAGGATATTCTACAATGGTGTTAGCAAAATGATTGACATATACCTTGATTACCACCCATGACAATCAGTTCCAGCGTGTGGTTATCAAAACCATTTTACTTTTAATGTATTAAGGTTGATTCTCAATTTACGCGAGGTTCCTTTCAACTTATGAAATTGAATCGACTATTGTGTTTCATGACTCCGACTGGTAATTATCCTACATAATTTCTGGTTGCGTAAAATGTACGATAAAAACTAGTGTTGTTATTATATTCGTCAATTGTTTGTATTGTGGTTTATTACCATGTTAACTATGATAAGAATCCTTTACGATGGCTGCCTCTACTGTATTGTTGTAAGTTTTCTTCCTTTGGGGTTGTTTTGCGATGTCGTCCAGACATTGCAATGTATTGCATAGTGAGATAGTGCATTTTTACTCTTACGCTTATTCATTACATGTACATGACTAGTTTATGTCCTCATTCTTTTCTTAAGCTAGTGATGCAAACTCAAATTCTCTCTCCAAAATGTCCGACAATCACTCTTTCGGGTGATGAATTCGTCTATAAACAATATGTTCAGGTGGCCTGTTCTTGCTTTTACATACAATTCAATTTTAAAATACGCTAGTCGTCTTTTAAGAAGGGAGACAACACTTTTTAACATACGTTTTAATGATTTAAAATATTTATCTAAAATTCTCGTATAAATAATTTACGTATTTACAGACTTTACAATTAAACTTTCCATTTTGAAATAAAAGAAACGATAGAGTAGAAGTATAATAATAAATACATGAAGTTTGTTAAAAGAACAAATAGCATTGGAAGGGTTGTAAACATATTGAAATGAGAGGGGAGTGGAACAGGAACAAATTATCAATAACAATGAGAGACATGGTAAATATTCAAGCTGAACATACAGGTAATAATGCAAAACTAAAATGGAGAACGTAAACAGCACTGTATTACCATAAAACGAGAAAATACACGTTGATCTCCTGGTAGTCTGAAAATTCATAGAATGATGTTCATGTCGAAGATAACGTTGCACATCATGCGTATTTAATAGAGGTGGCTTTTTACGATATTGGCATATTTCAATACCCGGTTCTATACAAAGCATATCCACATCAATATTGACTTGATACTTTTATTTACCTGACGTGAAATGGTACCGCAAAGACATACGATAGCATATTCATATACCCCATTCGGTCATGTCACTTCAGCTAAACATGTTCACTTGATAATATGTAGGCGGGTATCAGTCATCATATGATAGTCTAGATTTTGACAAATATAATTGCCACCCACGTCTTGATTTATTTTGCAATAATGTTCCCCTGACGATGGCTCACAATGCATCATGGCTCTCATGAGAAATAGCCGAAACTCACATGCTTTTATAGTTAGAAATTATAGATAGATTTGTAATAAATAGAATACTATGAATAGTATGTTCTTGTATATTTTATCAGTAAGCCGACACGTTCGTGTGTTATTGACTACGTGTTTAAAAACCGCCACCTTAATGCATACATGTTGCCAAAAAACACTTTGTTCAAACATGTTCAAAACTCCATTTTTGGTCCCATATTGTAGAAACTTGTTCGTTTTATTTATAACAAAATACGATAAGTACCACTGACGTTATTGCGTAATACGTTTATCTAAATATCAATATCGAAGATTAAGTTGGCGTAGACAGTTGACACAATGTTCCTATCATGCTTGTTTTCAGAAAATGCAGTGTTTTTGGTTTCGTGTCATGCATGTATAACGCACTATTGATATTTCTACATAAATCACTACTAGGGTGTTATTGTATACACCTAGATATGTTTATATGAATGAGACATTCACAAACTCATAGATGGCAACGAATCACTGTAATTATATTATATACATATAATCCACATAACTAAATATGTACGGTTATACTGTGCTGAAGAGGATAATTCATTGTGTACTTATTGCATAATGAATTCCCAACAGTTTTTAAGATGCTGTCTTTACATAGTCATGGAATATACAAGGACGAACACATATTTGCAGTCTATAATGCATAAATTAATTTCTTATAATGTTTATGACTGCTGTAATACAGGTAGATGACTTCACTAACTGATATAAGTAAATACGCAATTCAACCATATTATATTATGTTTATTTATCATACAGTCATGTTTATCAGGCAAGTTGAAGCTTTCGATATAATGATAACCTTTATCGCATTTACGATAACACATCGAACATACACATATCACCTTGGCTGCGCGAGTTACTTTTTTATAAATCCCATGATACCGGGAAGAGTACATGGGTTAGCACCGGGATAATTTTAATATTATCGCATTACTTATCAGTTGAAGTTATACTTCCAGTTTTCAAGTTGAAGGATATCAATTTGTCAATAGCTGAATCCCATTTTTTGCTCTTAAATCCAAATAATGTCATTTGTTTCTCCATTTAAAAAACAGACATAGTGTTATGTACTGGTACAAAACAATCATACTTCAACACTTATTTACGTATTTTTACATGTACTGGTTTGCAGATGATTTGTAATTTCTATATCAACCAACAAAAATACGCCGATGTACAATTTCGACAGCAATATGTATTTGGTTTTATCTAGCTAGTGATTAGTAATGACATTCAACTACATAACGTGGTGATTAACGTTTGATGAAAATGACGGTTGTTCATCAAAAACACAGTCGTAAATTCCCTAAATCAAATTGAAGTTTCTTTATTTAGGCACATACTTTACTCTTATTGTTTGATATATAACCAGAATAATGTCAGCATGTAATGTATCAAATCAAAATATCACAACACGAAATAACTTAATATAGTTATAATGTTTGTGATAACAATTAATTATAATGTCTATGTTTTCGCATATCATGAACAATTGAACATGATTAGATAATACGATGTATTTGGAAGCTTAATATAATTCTCTCATATATTTGCATCTGAGCAGTGTTTTAAATGTACTGTCCCAAGTACTACATAAGGTCATGAGTTTGACACACGCCTATGAGAGGTTTGATGCGCAAAAATACAATACTAGAAGTAGGCGCGAGTACTGAATAGTAACACAAGAAACAATCGTGAAGATTTGCAATAACATGTTTAATAGCAGAGGTAACATAAATAAGTTTTTAATTCAAAACTGAACATTGTTTCAAGGTGGTACTACGCATACCTTCTCTTAGCACTGACTTAGTAAATGTCAGACCTACACTGATTGTATAATTTGAAGTAAAAACGACATATCTGTTGCGATAGACGTTCGAGTATATCACTGTTCGGAAAGTGTGTTTAGCTTGGTAGATTAAGATATCCTTACATGGGAAAATGTTTTATAGCACAGTGACAATATAATGCCCTTTTTGTCCTCTGTAATACGTATGAATGCTTATGTGCATGAAAACAGAGTATCATTATTGTCAGGCAATCTTTTAATCGGAACGGTTTTCTTAGTTCGACCAATTTCGGATGAGAGAGTTTTCACTGTATTGTGTAGAGTCATAATGAAAACAAACATGAGCTTGCATCATGTGCAATCTGAATTTATTGTTTTACATATATGCGTAAAAGCATACTTTCTCACTAAATCGTACACACTATTTTCTGGTTCCGTGTTCTTTCCTTCCTCGTCGTCTTTAAAGAGGCAATGCATTGTTTCCCTCTTCTTAGTTTCATACAACCAAAATTACATTTCATTTTACAAATATTTTCTGTTAGATATTAACATTTGTAAACCGGAAGTTTCTGAATTTGAGACATGAAAACGAAAGTAGGGATTTGAACAGAGCGGGCATGATTTTATAATGTGTCGTTGTGATAAAAAGCAAAGACTGGCATTAGCTTTCTTAACATAAAAAATCATATGAGTTTTTCATGTCAGAAAATGTCCCATTTTATTTTCTTTATTGATAGCGAAATTTCTCAGAAGGATTCAGAAGTAAAGTGTATTATTTATCACATTGTGTGAAATTGAATGAAATAAAAATAGGTTCGTCGGTAAGAATGTCATTCCTTACAAAATATGTGAACACAGTTTTACATACATTTGTTGTATATTAATTACATAAAATATTTAATACCGATTTATATAAATATGATTAGAACCTACAAGTATGTTTGAAAAACACAATACAATCATATAACTGTGTACAATGGAACACGAGTTTAAATAGAACTGATTATATATTGTAACGATACAGTATATTTATTTTCAACATCGCGCGTTATCAATACCCATTGTCTTAATTGAAAAATCAGGTTATACAAAGACATTTTATACACAGTTAATAACATTACATATTGATCAAAATATCTGATTAGATGAGTATATTTACATCACTATCCAAGTTTACATGTGTCCCTAATGATTATGTAATTATAACAATGATCAAGTTTTGCAACTCGCCTCAAATACCTGATCTAACGATATTTGTCATAGATATAAGACACTGGATGATTTGGTTCATACATTTTCTGCATTATATCCAATACTTCCGAACCTCGCCGTACCGTATCTTATTATTTATTTATGAATTGACGATTAATTAAAGTGTCGAAGCATTTCATTATACAGTGTATTGTATCGCACCGTTTTATACGATACCCTAATTATAATACGCAGTATTAGTCCTTATGCATCATACATAATATTATCGTATTGTACCGCATCGTCCACGGTTGCAGTCGTTAAACATCGTTAGAAAATATACGAAAGCACATAGACAATGGACAAACAGGATAGTAAGATAAAGCATAATGATATTACAATTAGACAAATTAAATTGAAAAACACAATGCATGCAAATGTCACTGGGAATGTAACACAAATTGTGAAACTATTCTTAATACAATTATGTACCATACATATATCACTTTGATAAGATAAATGCGTTAAAGGTACTTGACACATCAAATTAAGGGGTGAATCCATGCATTGAATAATAATTTAAAGGCATGATTAAGCTGTTAAAAGGAGCGCCACATTCACACGACAACACCTCCCAGATCCCAGGGAAACACCAGCACACGAAACATTATGAGTAAAGGAGGTGTAAGGGCAAACATCGGTATAATTGACGTTTAATGAATTGTCTGGCTTATTATCAAAACTATCTTGGAGAATTGGAGGGGTTAACTAGAGGGTGGAAGAAAATGGTACTGAAGGAATATATTACAAGGCAAGCTATGGAAGAAAGTTGGACACAGACATATAGCGGGGAAACAACACAAACATTATACAAGGTCAGGGAATTGTATAAGGGGAAAAGGAAACTTAATATATATCTAAAACATAAAGAGAAATGATAATCATAAAGCGATTTACAGCTTCAAAACTGTCAGTGACAATACTGGGGCTTGAATTTAATAGTTACCATATGCATTAATGTAAACAAAACATTTTTCTTGAATTGCTTGTAACTGTATCTTACATTATTTTATTCTTCATATCTGATTAGTACAAAGATGCTTTCCTAAGCAAGACATATTACAAAATGAGAAGTGAAATCTAAATTTTCCATTTACTGGTAGTTTGTGTACGGCTAACGTTTTTTCATGAAGGAAGTTTACGTAGAAAACAGGTCTAAACATTTTTAGAACGGTAAAATGTTTATGAAATTTTAAAATTTATTCCGCATTATAGTACATATTCGATTAATACAAGTTGCATTTACCTTCGGATGGGTATCATATCTTAAAAATGGAAACAGAATCAAGAAAGTTGACATTCAGACATAAACCTTAAATACGTGCACCATGAATAGGGATTTAAATAAAAAGATAAGAAAAAAATTACGTCTGGACAGGATTAAGTTGTGTGTTATGAAGCAGTCATATATATATATTGTATGACATAATAATATGTGTTTTTGTCAATATGTTAATGGTTAAGTAGTGTGTGTACTTTTGTTTGTAATGTATAGTCTCTTTTAACTTAATTTGAGTAGTGATATACATTTTAACCGAACAAAATGTATATACATTCTGATAAATCAGTACAGCCCATGGCTATTTCATTATGCTGGCTAAACACAGCATGGTGGCTAATTAAGTCGCGACCGATAATGACCATGATATGCGTTAAAGTAGCGTATATATAATCGGTTATAGCATCGAGCCAGTATCAATCAGATTTGTGGAATCTTGCGATGAGCCAGAACGTTGGACATGTATATAACTATATATATGTATATACATGTATATACAATATTTATAAATGTTGTTTTTGGTGAATTTTGTGAGTTTTTAATGATACAAACATTTCATACCTATTTACAACATACTGTTTATCAAACACCTAAGCCAGTGATAGTTATGTCAGGTTATAAATATGTTTGGTTACAACTGTAATCGTTTATTGCAGGTACAACAATTACATAGCTCGAGTGAAGAAGCAACTTGATGCTGTAGGAATTACGAATTGATTACATGTACACCGTATAGCAATATACTACAACGTTTTCAAACAACAAATCGAATAAGAATGTTCATCAACTGCTCTCATAATGATGATCAGCAGTAACATATATTAATATTATAAAACTACGTTAGGAAAACCATGAATTGAGATCGTTGTTAGTATCATTGTTATTGTTATTAGTGTTGCGTCAATTGTTACCGTTGATTTTCACTACTAGAAAATGTATTGATGTGAGAACACTGACATTTACCAGACTTGAATTGTTGTTATATTGATTAGGACATTATTATTTGTATTATACTAAAATATATATGGTGTGATAAGTATTGACTGCTCTTACCAGGTATGTTAGTGGGGTAGAACATAGTTATGATGATGTTGGGTTGAATTTTCTGATGATGAACATGTTGTTTTGACGCGCTGCACATGTATTTGTTAACACTGTTAAGTATAATTGCTGCACATGTGTGCTACAAGTATCGTAAGAAAACATTGACTGATATAGTCAACTATATTTCAATAACGATGGTTTATTGGAATCAATGTAAAACTAAAACATAATTATAAATAAAATAAGAACCGTAAACCTTATTCTTTAATGGAATTAGGTGTGCGTTAACAAGTGCCCAGTTAATGCATAATTATATTATTTGAGTATATCATTTTACATAGGTAATTTTGTCATAGGTATTTAACATTAAATGCTCATTGTATCATAGATACGAAACATGATTAAGGAGATTTAGTTTGCGATTTAACATAAACATTATATTATGAAGCAATATATTTTTTTCTTCATCTTGTAGTTTTTAATCATATTGTTATCATTATATATTTCTCATTTCAGTTATTTAATAGACATGTAAAACGCATTTTATTTTCAATTATATTCTAATAAACATTACATATACATGCATACGACATGCACAGTCTAGAGAGTTGTTAATTTTGTATTACGTTGATATATATATATAAATGGTACCTATACTTATTATGTGTGCTAATAATTAAAGAATAGCTGCGATCAGTGTTGTTTTTTAGTCATGAGTGAAGAACAGTTTTAACTAAGACTAAGTGAAGACGTTCACATCATTTGCTGCGTTCGCCATGCAGTGTGCTGATGTGCATTGCCACAAACCATACACAACCTCTCTCAAACCTGTTTCTCTCAACACCACAGACGCGAGCAAAATTTTCCCTCCCATTATGATGACTCTTGTTAAACAATAACACTAACCCCTAACCACTGGCCCTAATCCCTAACGCCTACCACATTGCCCTAATCATAACCCTTATCAAATGCCTTAACCTTAACCCCCATGTATGAGACAAACCGTGGGTTCATAAACATTTGAACGCAACTGTAAGTTCAGAATTCCATTTATTCAACCGTTGACTCAGATTCAACGTTATTCCACCGTGGGTTCAGATATATATATTATATCTGCAAGCGCCAAATAGCGGTACTTCATAATAATATTAAAGCCTGCATACTTAGAAAATTAGTTTAAATTATTTGATATGCCAGTAGACTACAAGCGCGCTTGGACTTGTTATCCCAGTTGTTCATAAGGTATTGATCGACTGTAACTATATTGGACAATACCTACAAAATGGTCTACAACAAGTTGATTGGCTGTTCTGACAGTACTGGTCCAGAGACCTTTGTGATACAAAAAACTTTACTGTTCTAAAAAACGATGTGATCCAAATATTTCATTGTGAGGCATCTGACTATTGTACTACTAACTTTGATTGAAATGACTGTGCTATCTCTGAAAGATGCTAGTAATGTGAACATGTAATGGTGACAATGCCTTGTCGACAGTTCACCAATATGAAGTGTCAAATCGCTATTGAAACACACGACCCCTTTAGGACTGCCATGGTGTTGATTAATCAACAGGAAACAAGGACGATATCAGGTTGGACACGTTATATAATGTTACGCAATATTAACAATATTGGCCTCTGTGTGCACTATCTAGAAGTCAATATTGTCCAAACCTCTAATTAGCATCTCCCAGTGTCTGGCCCAGTCGGACTCCAATATACAACCAATCATAATTTGCATTCCCAATCGGACATCTATATACAGGAAAGTTGAGAAGTGTCTTCTGCAATTTATATTATTTCTCTTATGTTGCCAACATTTAAAGAATTTGTTTATGCAATTGTTTATAGCTATAGATGTTTTAGTATCATTTTTTTAAATATCTGGTGAAGCAATTAACATGTACACATACTTCATTAAATGATTGCAAAGGTTAATTATTTTAGTTTAGTCAAATAATGTTATGTTCTCTTAAAATTCACATGTATTGTTGATTACATAATTATACCAATACCTATGAAACCATATTTTGTAAGAATATATAAACACGAATACAATCAATATCGAGGCGCAAGTGGAGAAATTCTTCAAAAAGCTGCATAATTTCAACCAGTATTTTATCATATTTTTCTTGCACAGAAATTGTTATAAAATATATCACGAAACGTGTACATTTGTCATCAATCCAAAGACGCATTGTAATATTCAAAAACTTAAATGAAAATACATCTCTATAAATAATGTTTAAACCCGTCTCAAATCACAGAAAAAATGGTGATTTTGTAAAAAAATGCAATATTTTAATTACATAAATTAGGCAATTATTTCACAAAGAAATGCTGGTAAAAAATGTTACTTGACACACATCTCTATGTCATTTGTGAAAGGACACCGACATGATGATGATACTACAACTATAAAGGCATTTCTATAACCTAACTTTCGACTCCCTACAAACCATTTTGTCTGAATGTTCCCGGTCCGAAAAAGAATACTCGTCCCACTTTACGACAGGATTTATGCTTTAAAATGTAATGGAAGAATAAATATAACAAAAACCTTTCCTCTAACGACTATTTTGATTATTACATTTATTGATAATTTGTCATAATTAGTAAACAAAAGACGATATATGTCGCTGGGTTTGTCTTAAGCGCCTACGTACGATCACAGTGCGCATGCGTCGAACGAATCAACGACAAGTTTATTGGCCGAAAATTCCGTTGCCTATCCCTGTATATATTAGTCCCAGGTTTGCGTAATGAAGTTCCAAGTATATGCATAGACCAAAATCTAAAAGTGGTAGTGTTAGAAGGCCTGGTGATGGGATTGGGTTAGGGTTATGTACACCGAATTGATTCAATGGCACACTGGCGTCTCGCAGATACGCATACTAAAATAAGATTTTGCCTAAGAGCGTATATGCGAAAAACGCAAACATATTTTTTTTTTAAATTTCAAAGTTCTAATTAAATTTCAAAATCGTTTTAAATCTACCCATAGGTACGTGCACGACTTGCACATACTATTTAAATGATAAAACAACGCCTAAAATATTTTAGATAGACGTCAGGCTTTACCAATAAACTTAAACATTTAAATACTTCAACATTTTAACGTACATACACAAGTACATAAAAGCTCATTTACGAACAAATGATAAAATCTACCACAAAACGAGGGAAAGCCAAACTAGTATATCTGCCTGATTTTTTAAAATACTACACACCATTTATGCACCTATCAATGTTGCTGTCCCAGGAGCAGTAAGCTATTTGTTTTTGTTGGAGTCTAATATTCTTCATCCTAGAGCCAAGCATTTTGTCTAAATCACCACCACAGTTAAAGATGCTAATTCACCCACTCTCGGGATATGTTGAAAATCAGGAAATATCTGTTTACCGGGATCATGAGTCGTGTCAAACTCCTATTAGTCAGGAATCGTATCCTATCCCATGTTTCCTCGGCCCCTCCATCACACAAACATTGAATTATATATAATATGTAAAATAACATTTGTATGAAAATATATACTATCATTCTGCCACCACTATAATCTAATGGTGGGGAAATATATTTCCAATGAAAACGTTAATACTAGTACACACAATTGAATATGGCTAAGACATAAACATAACAAATGGAGGTAATTACACATTTATTTGAATGGAAGTTACGGTTCCTGCACTTGTCACTTCTCCTCTAACGATCGTTGCTACACTATTAAATATGACTGACGCACGCACATATGCACAGCCAGACCTAAACACACACCTTCTAGTACTTTCCCTTTCATTAGGAGTATAATAAATATATTGTTGTATATACTATTGTTCTACACGCATACATCTTTCATTTAACAATTTAACAACACCAGAATATTGATTAATTGAAGTACAAATTTCAGACAAACATACACAATATATACACAATATAAACACAAACATTAATGAATGGTCACAACAGTCATATATACATGCATATTGTGTGTATATATCACTTATTACATTCTGCGAGCAAAATATTTTGCCAAACAGCAATTATGATTTTAGACTCCCAGTTGCTGACTTAATTATTGTTATATTGAAATATTAAGTATGTAATAGATCTTTGAACACAGACATTTACACATCTAACATTTTGGGAATTTCTTCAAATCCTAAAACGAGCAAACTATACCACTCACACATCACACAATACTGTAACACTTATTTGATATAAAGCAATTGTATCAAACTAGTACATGTATATGCATATATCCCATTTAGATAATAATTTGTACTTTACTGTGATTGATATTTTACAAGTTTTAAATATCTCAATTGACTCAATTGATAATTTTACAAAAATGAACTAAGATAACATTTTAGTAACTTCCTTGTGTCACATCCGGTAGTGTGATATTGACATCATGCAGTTTTATCAATTATATCCACTATTGTTAGATGTATAGACGGTTGTTGTAAATGGTAAGTCGACATTTTAATTTTTAAACTACTTTATTATAACATAGATTCATGCCAATGCATTATGATTTATTCATGCATCAGTATCATGCTAAAATAATACAAAATTGGCTTAACGTATGTCATAAAATACGAGTTTTAACATGTTCATATTTTTATACCGTTACAATTGAGACAAGGTCATTTGAATCGTATATCATATTTCGTTTAAATGTTACATAGATACTGGTAAAGGACCAAGTGAGAAATCGAAAGTACATAACGCTGTAACATGGCGGTAGCATTTCAACTGTTCTGCATATAAGCAATTATTTATGTACACAATATACTTACATGTGTATATAAATTTAGACAAGGTCATTATCAACGATACATATATGTAGATTCGATTCCTTCCGTACAATTCCGAGTAACAATCATCATATAGTTTTGATCAAAGCGCGCCGTATAATTTCGATCTACACCTTTAGTAATGTTTCGATCGGTTGGATTGCGGTTACCGTCTTAGAATTATCACTGGTAATTACGAAGTAGATTAAAGTTATATTCAGTTTTGTTAATCATTTTAAAACAAGAGTGATATTATCTGCAAGGTTTCAATATGTAATTGTATATATTTGTCATTCTTTGAGATTTTTGGCCCATATGACATTTCTGTGCGAAATTGAGGTATTAATATTTCTGAATGCAGGGATATTTGTAGGTCATTATATAACACAATATATTGCAAAGCGACATGTTTATAGGGAATTAGATCTACAACAATTTTAATATTGTCATCGAAACTAGAGTTTCGCAAATTTAATACAGGAAATACATTTCCAGATACAATAATATGTTACAAATAAATGTATCATTGTTTACCGATAATTGTTTTGCTTCTGCTGACCGCTAAATCATATTTGTTTACTGAAATGTTTCAACTAGCTGCTGTTATTAATGACTTCATATTTATTGCGATTTTCTCGGAATAGAGACTCATTTGGGACAAAAATCTCAGAGACTGCCACTTAGAAATATGTATGTAAAAGTTCTAACCCGACAGTAAAATTTCATATAATTTCTGAAAGTTTCTACTAGAAGGTAAATCTTATGTTGATCGAATTAGCAGATAGCAGTATCATTTATTATTTAAACGAATTGAACAGTTCGACAAGGTTGTTGTAATTTTGTCAAAAGGACATTCATTGTTTCAGATCATTTTGTCAATTCATTTGAATGTTTATTGCACAATAATAATGCCACCGGCAAATACGCAAGAATCAAACATAATTTATATACAGCAGTATATGAACGGGATAAAGTTATAACTCAAATTCCCTGTTTCTTTCATTATCGACTTTACCTAAATATCGATTATTGGGGGTGTTGTATACACCATTTTCATTCGTTCGTAATTGTAATTGAAAATATGCTTTCAACAACCTTCCCACGATACATGTATACACAATAAATCGGATACATCGATAATGAAAGCCTGATCGATTTTGGTTTATACAAAATAAAGGTTCTACACGCATTTGTAAAATGATAAGAATGTGTAACTAGAATAAACAAGAATAAATGACATATGCTGTGTTATATAATCATTTTATAACCAGTTAATTCCATGTCATTTACATTATAGAAAATCATCTCTTTCTTTAAAGGCATAGTTACTATCTAATTGAGCATAGCAAGGTTTCGAAAATGGTCTCATTTTCACATAAGTTCGCAAAACGATATATTTTGGTATTACATGTCCTTCACTATTTAGCAGGTAAGTACTTTAAGCGGAAGTCATGCTATAGAGGGTAGACATGAAACTATATTCGTCCTCTGATTCACGCAAGGGCAATATCATAGAGCCGACCCGTTACAATCATCAATATAATGAGGTCCTAAACTGAGCAATAACTTTTCTGAATGTGTCAACATCTTTAACAGTTATATATTATTTACATCTTATAATTGACTTTGAAATTAATATAATGACGTAACTAAATAGTTACTTCATCTCGCTTATCATTGTGGCATGTTCTGGTATTTCAACATTTCAACATATTTGTATAAAAATAGTTCCGGATTAGCAACTTCTCTTTGCATCCCTTACATAACCGAACCATTAACACAAAAAGCTTAAGTCACAACCGTTTAGGAGACCGAGGGGAAAACTAATGCGGTCATTATGATGGGTACCATAAGCTCTTATGGGCACTATGCGGTACCAATAAAGTGGTCGCAAGGCGACAGCAAGATATCCATAATATCATCGCAAGACAGTTTCGAATACTTTGGCGAGAACAAAAGTCGCTTCTCTGGCACACATTTCTCTTGCGTACCTTTATTATAGTTCATAGTTTTATGAAGCAAGTAAGAATACATGTTAGCCGTAATAATCGCAAAAGTTGTAGATACGTTAAATGCACGGACCACAATGCATGTGCCCTTGCAATTTCCCGGAGTCGTTCTTTTCTCGCCACAAGCCCGAGCGGCCGTCTAAGTGCCGCTTGCAGAAACGACAATAACGCTTATCATCTGTCAATGAAATATTTAGCAACACCGTATACCTATTTCAAGACGTACCAATGACTTAATGCAACGTTTTGCGTTAAACCTGTGCTCTGTGCAGTTCTAAGACTTAATCCTTCGGATCAATATGACTAGTGCGTGGAATAGTTTGACAATGATTGTGAAAGTCTAAATGCAGTGAAGTGTTTTAAACTGCAAATATCAGTTAGCACTTTTGACCAGCATAGTTGCTAAACTTTAACTTAAATACAAAATACAACAGAGATCGAAAATGTGAACATAGGGATATGACATGGTTTTGGCAGTTTCTCTGAGAATGGATGTTATATAATTTTGCAACACGATAAGATTTATATTTCATATTATTTAGGTATTGATCCGTGTATCGATTTTAACATATAGTGTCATGCTTTATCGGGCATCACCCGGAGCGGACTGGACGTGGCGGTGATAGCCCGGATGGTGAATTATAATATTTCAATGCTGACTTTCTAACTTAAAGATTTCAAACTTGTTTATATCCGTCTATTTTCATCTGTTTTCGCAACAGTTTCCCAAGCTTTGCATGTTCATTGCACGTTGCTGAAACATTCAAATGCTTTAAATGTTTGTTTAACGTTAACAGCATATTTTGCTATATTTAAAGTCAATTTCACTGACATCGTCTGGTTCTTTGCATGTGCTATTTTGTGCGAAGTGCATTGCGGGAGGGATAACGGCTGTTACCAGACATATATTTAATATCGTTATAGTCAGGAAATAGGGTCAAACATATCTGGTTAATGTCTATATGATGACTTCAATAATGTATATATTGTTGAAAATTTAAATTTCAATCACATTACTTGGGTTTTAAAACTCGTAAATGTCGCATTATTTTATTACAAACCGTAAAAATGCGTTTAAGGGGAATAACCTTTACCATTATCTGTATAACTGTAGACATCGTTAAAACATAAAAAGCAAATAAATTATGACGAAACTTAATTATTTTAAAACAAACGCTCGGAAGGGGATTTAAATTTTTGAAAATACAAAAAGGCGCTTAATACAGGTTGCCACCAGTACATTGTCTACTGCCCATGTTAATATTTCAGTTTTGCATAATCAATATGCGACACTGTTGTAATTATCACATAACATACGGCTCGGGAATAATTATAACATATGCATTATCTCTCGTAATCCACTCGTCGATTACGTACGCAAATTAGAACCGCATCACATTTTAATACACCCAAACAAACATGACCAACTTTTGCGAATCAGTCAAATATGTTGCATTTTGTAATTTTCTACAGTCAAACAGCTTCCGAGTTTATCCGAATTCTAACCATTGCGAGCTGAACGCGTACTTCACATACTATTCGAGTGCATATCAACACTGTTCGCTGGTCTTGCCAAACATCCGGGTTAAATTGGAAATGTTTCATGTGAACAACGCTGATGTAATCCATCCTCCGAATAAATGAATATTTTTGATTGACAGCGACTCACAGTCACATATATCCAATTGTGGCAACGAAGATCTTGTAATTCAGGTTCAGTCATGTTACTCCGATACTTACGCTATGTAATTGACTCATTGTCGTCACTGTCTCATGTACTAATAGCTGCGCGTGTGCACTAAATTGTGAACTTCTTTAATTTGTTTCCTTAAAATTCCGGTAAAATATCGATCATGTTGTTAACTGTTAGTTTTGTGTTAAGTTTCAACATAGACCACAATTAAATCCGGTTTAATTGTCGGTATAAATCGTATTTTTTTAGTTTGTGCGAACATGAAGTCGTAAAACGCTCGTTTCCGTGATATCACGACAATGACGTACTATGTGGTTATGATACTGGTTAAAAGTGGCTTAAAAGATGAGCATGGACTACATATCTTTTTTTGCGTTATAAATACATTTTAAGTGTAAAGTATCTTTTTTTCTGCTTGTATGAAGTTTATTTGTTCTAGTATATGTTCTTCTTTTACTTTATTATACAGTTGGATTCATTTCAAACTTCCACTGACATTAAATAATGATATTTAAATATGACTCGTTACCATTATCGCCCAATGGTACATTTAATAGGATCGTCTTAGTCATTGAAACATGTACATAAGCTTCTAGTGATAAGTATCTCGCAGATAATATGTCGTTTCACCTAAATGTTTTGTTCATGCATTTATTTTTCTGTGTCAAATTACATTATTGTGCTTAGAAAACAACCTTTATAATACTGCAAATAAAAATCCACTAATTTCATTGGTTAAAGGCTCGCGTATAGGATTCTATATACACGGCGCTGACAGGGTATATGACGTCCGAACTCATTTCCCCTTCATGCGCCTCCCGACCATTTTCGCTGACGGCTCGACTCGAAAACTTTTATCTCTTGATGTCTGCAAGTTATTACTAGAAATTGACAATTGATCTTCACACATGGCTCAATAATTATTGAACAGATTACTAGTGTGCTAGTAACAATATTCAAAACGATATATTTTTTTAGGTTTGACCAAATTTCAGTTCGATAAAGTCCATGAGATCAGACGCTTGAAAATAAAAATTAGAATGCAAGCGCGCGCTTAACCATGTGTATTGAGGTACCTTACGGGGTAATGCAATTAATTTTCTGGCAATATCACGTGTGAGTGAAATAAAATAAATTTGATCTACAGCAAGTAATTCCCGATATCTGTTTAAAGGAATACGTTTTAATAACTGATATTTTACAAAACTAAAACACTCTAAACAATTTTATGAACCAAAAACACCAAAAATACACAGATCTAATTATTAGATCTAGAGAGCTAGGCATCGAAACATTGCTTGTTTAACTAAATTCGTATGAAAACATGGAGTTGCAGTATTGTAAATTCGTTATACAGGTTGTTGACAGGGTATATGGGGGAATATAACCAGTCTGCGATTCATATAACCCTCGGCTAACGCCTGGGATATATTGCACACAAACTGGTTATATTCCCCCATATACCCTGTATAAACCTGTATAACTAATAATATAAAGCAGTATTGGCGAGGATATTAAATCGAAACAACCATCACACACGTATACACGCTTAAGGTTTATACCAAATACATTGTGTAATTGATTAGTCTGAAGAAAGGAACCTGTGCTTATAGCTAATATCAAACTTGTGATTGTGTCATCACTACGGTCACATTTTAACGTATGGCATTGATTCTTTTCCAGACATATTTAAAGTACATATTTTCGAATTGATGAAAACGACATGGCGATGGCAGGTAGAGGTATATTGGACATGGATAATGTGACCGGCGTTGACCGAACAGAAATGTGCGAACTGTGCGACTTCAGAGCAGTCTCAGGGTATTGTTTAGAATGTGAAATGTATATATGTCAGTCTTGTTTTGATCGGCATAGAAGAAGTATGAACAACAGGAGTCATGTACTTCAGGATGTTACAGAACAGACAACAGGACTCACTCATATTCGTTTCGAGAAGTGTACCAAACATGTCCAACATGAGGTAACGCTTTACTGCACATATCACAAATTAACTGGGTGCGCTGAATGCATGCTTTTTGCACATAAAACATGTAAATATGAGTATATTACAGAAGCAGCAAAACGGTTTGAAGAAAGTGGTGAACTTGCTTGTGTGCGTGAAGATATCATAATGCTAGAAAACACACATGCGGAGTATACTAAAGCAATCGTCTCCGAAACTGTAGCCACTGAGATGATGACAAAATCTGCCACAAACGACATAAAAACTTTCACTGACTCAATAATAACATGTGCTAACGAGGCAAAACAGCGTGTGCTTGAAGAAGTCAAAGTTATAGAAACAGGAAATAAGCTTCTGATTGACAAGCTGGAAGATGAGATACATACCATCGGTTCACAACTTGACGAATTGAGTTCAGCTTTTCAAGATGAAGAACAAATACATAAGCTTTTCCTCTTAGCCATAGACACGAAACCAAAATTGTCTTCAATACGGGATGCGTTTTCAAACATTGATTGCAGTAGCATCATAACAGACTACACGTTCGAAACTAGCACATTTTTCAATGATATGGTATCAAACGCAAGACCATTTGGTAGATTTAAAGTTAACAGTCCAAACCAAATAGGTAACGACATGTTTATGTTTGATCAAATCCAATAACTTTTAGATCACGTCAGGTCAATGCTTCTGTAGCGCTGTATATAGGATACAATAAATTGTTCGCATTTATATTAGGAGTGAAATATTTAAAGCGCTGTGGTTGATGAATACACACACATATATATGCAGCAGCTTTGAACACACTAGTGTACGATATTAAGTATATGTGATCTTAATCAATAGCTTAGTCTTTATTTCACGTGTTATAAAATGGTAATTTTTTTTATATTATATGATCATAATTCTCTTTAACATGTGAATACATGTTTATAATGAATAAAATTATTCATATTCAATACAATTATTCCTTTAATAACGTAGATAAAGACGATGATTTGGACTTCATGCTAAAACAGAAACGCAAGAAGAGTCAGCAGACACAACAACAATTATCGCAACAAGAGAATGAGTTACAAGTAAGACAAACAATTACTAATAGTGATTTACTGTACATGATCATTGTTCATAAATTAATTTTGAATTGTCTTATAATGACCCAGCAATCGTATTTTATTATAACTGTTTCTTAAAAGTAAAATGACCATGCATTAATGCATTAGTGTTATTGTCTCAAATATATTGTTATTACAAGTGTCTACGTAGTAGGTTCTGTCAAGGCATACGTATAAGTGTCCGGACTTTCAAATAGTAGATGCTCTTGTGTAAAGAAGGAATCTGGTGTACATTGGGACGCATTTTGGTTTCAAAATAATTTTACCCACTGATTTATATGTTATGCATTTTGAGTATCATTAGTGCAAACATATATTTGATTCAGAAGTTGACATCCAACATGCGAACATTGGAAGATAAACATGCCACTCTGAAGAAATTAAATGCTGTAAGTTATGTTGCTGTCTTTATATTTTGACGGATACTGTTTTATAAAACAGACTAAATTCATATCATGTAAATTGAAGTAGTATAAGACCACTGCGAACGCAGAACCATAGTGTTAGTTCGCATACGAGTGGCATTCAATAAATTATGTCGCTCGTCTTCGTATATTTTTTTTAAAAGTTTTACTGCGGAAATTTGTTCACGTCAACCCTTCACAATATTCCCCCTGCACAGATACACTCTTTTGACGTCTTGCTATATACGACCTAAATGCTGCAAAGTATACTGTTGTGACACTAAACAATTGCAGAACAAAGGGCTCTTCTAGAAGCATAGCGCTTACCTGAGAGCATTTCTTTAGCAAGGTAAATATGATAAAGTCACTGGGGCTTAGGTCAGGGGAATAAGGTGGGTGTTTAACCTGAAACACATTTGCTTGTTCGAAGAACAATTTTACTTTTGTGGGCTGAAGCATTGTCATGAATAAGCTGTATGACATTCAAACCTTTACTTGGCTTTTATTTGATAGAATATTTTGACAGATGTAATACTTTATTTTTGTCAAACTTGCCTGTGATTGTTCTACCCTCTTCGCAAGGAATTTGTACAACAGGGCCACTGGAATTGAAGAAAATGGCATATAAAACCTTTAAGCCCTTCTTGTCCTCTGCAATGACCGGCCTTGTCTGACTTTTACTAAGCCATCTGGGCCTCACAATACTACACTAAAGTTTCATCCCCACTGAGCAATTCAGAAGTTTGACTATGATTACAAATTTCAAAAGTTTGTTGGCACCACCGAATCGCTTGGCCTTCTGGTCTGGTGTCAACAAGTGGGGGATCCATCTGTCACAAATCTTCTTTATTTTCAAACCGTCAGTCAGAATATGATGGACGGTCCCTTCTGAAATGCCTGGACTATTAGCTATATTAATTAGTATATCGGCCATATTTATCTACCATAGCTCTAAAAACAGCAATGTTTCCCTTTGTGGCTGCAACAACAGGCCTACCAGGACGTTTACTGTCACGGAGGCTATGTAGACCCCTTTAAAGTTTTAAACCCAGCAAAAAACTGTACCTAATTAGAACTATCATGTATGCGGCACAATTCAGAAACATCTCTTTTGGAGATACCCGCAAAGAAACTCGGGCTGTAATGTAAGCCCTAATTTCTAATTGTTCTTTCAGTTTCATTATAGCATTGAAATATAGCCACTATATGTGAGTGTGTATAATTCAACAATAACTATCTTGATCATTTTTAAGCGGAAGAAACATCCGCAATCAACTACATGAAATTCCCATGCTCTTATGCAACGTGGTTTCTACGGAAGGCCATTTTGCCATAATTTATTGAATGCCTCTCGTACCATCTGACTGCAACTAGGTTGATTTCAGTTATAGAAATACATTAAATGCGAACGAATCAGATAGAAATGTTAATGTACTTACATGCGAAATTTGTAAACTTCATGTAAACTTTAAATTGGATCACGAAATGAAATGCCTAAATTTAAATCACAAAACAAAGACATATTCGACAATAGCGTATTCACGTAATTCTAATTGATATGCATTTCATCCTTTAGTTATGCATGAAAGGATTTGATTTACTTAATGTATTACCGTTTGTGATACCGAGCTCTGCTGTTTTAAAATCATCGGAAATTTCGTTTAGTAACGTATAGCATTCGTTGGTCAATAATTAAAGAATATATATATATCTGGTATTGTTCGTTTCGCCATGACATACTTAATTTGTTTCATATTTTCATATTTCCTCTTGCAATTTCATAGACTATTTGTTAAGCGGTATGTCTTGATCGATTTGTATATCTCCACTTTTGTGTGACAGAAAACAGTACACGAAAGACAGCAACTTGAAAGTGAAATCACGAAACTGAAACTGGAATTTGGTGTAAGTAGTGTATTCAAAATACCAGCAATATATTTAAACGTATAAACGGATGCGATTATGAGGTAGAGAAAAAACGCATTGTGACTGAGCTAGGAGAAAATCGTAACAAAACAATTGTACGATTACAATAAAGGGGTTTTACATATGTAGCTACACGTTTTGTGTATGGCATTTTGTGCAAGAAGACTATAATATCATTTTTATTATCCAGAGTTCTTTGTTAAACTATTCTATTTTAGACGGGAGTTTCCTTTGCTGGTTAATACTGCAATTGAACATTTAATGTCCACGTATTGTGTAATGCGTCTAACTCGCCCATTTAGTGACATGCACGTCTAAATAACTTTTATAATGCTCGTAATGTCACCGTGTTCACAGTCTTTGGAATTTACCGCGTTTGATGTTGATTTTGCAGCGCTGTGTGTTTAAAAAGCAATTATTTTTATTGAACTTCTACGTATCTCGAGAAGCGACGTAACTAGTACGACGGCATTATCGTAGAAGTTTGTCGTAGTAATGAGAGTTTGCCCTGCAATACTAGTTTCTCCAACCATACATTGTTTGTGAAAAGTATACCTTTTATTTTTATATGATGGTATATGTCTGTTTGTTGAAATTTTGAAGAATCTGTAGTGTTACTGGCCAAATTCACTTGCGCGCATCCATGACCTGTCGTTCTTACTCGCAATGTCGCTTATTTCAACACGGATACTGACTCGTTTTGATTGCGTTGTATATTGGTACACAAGCAGGATTATCAAAAGTATGATTGATTGTGCACTTAGAATTAAATATGTTTATTAGTGTTGTTCTATGTACTTATTTCATTGTTTCTTTTTATTATTGTTTAGTATCATGATAATTTGTTTTGACAGAAAATGGAAACAGAAATGCAAAGAATGAGGGTAAGTAATTATACACAACCTCCTATGGTCGGTCATGGTCAAAGGTTAGTGGCTGATTTAATGTATTTGGTCATGAAGTGATGTAAACGTGCGCAGGTGATATGTGAACTGCATATCATGACAGAAGCTACAGCATGATTTTATTTGAATCTCTGTGATTAACGGCTGTAGTTGGCTCTTATTACGAACACGTTTTGTTCTCATGTCAGAAGTTAAAGGGCGGTTCAATAGTGCCAGTGTTAGATAAAAAAGTATTATAATCCTGGTGTAATATTTCAAAACAAAGAGTACTTAACGCGTAAATAAAGGTCAGACATAAATGAACGACGAGTTGTCGTCGACAAAACACGTACAAAAATTATACACATAGTTAAGTGTCATATGCTCTTTATTTGGATGGACGAGGTTTTACTTGAGTAAATGTATGGTTAAATGCATCTAACGTTTATTGACATTCGTATGACTTCGCAATCACGACGTCGGAGTGCTCTGGGTCTGTCGGACTGATCCACTGCCGACAGTTCCTGCCAGCAATGTAGCGATGGCAACACATTTATTTTGCAAGTTCCGGACATGCCTCGTTTTGTTTAATTCCTTGTATGGCATATAACATAATTTCCTAAAATCATTAATTTCGGGAAATAAATAGTTTTAGCTTGGAATAAACAGTAGATAAAACATAGCGTAGAGTTTAGCAGTAGTACTATCCATCTGGAAAAGTACTGATGGTACTTTCTCACAGCAAATCAGTACACGCTCTTCACGAGGTCAAACTAGAAGTACCTCGCGCCGTTCCCCAGTCGTCTGTCGAGAAACACAAATATAACCGCCGAACTTTCTGTTGTCATTAGGCAAACTAATTTCTCAGAGGAAGACGAGCAAACTTCGGTGGACAGCTTCTTCAAAGAACTGGGACAACGCAACAGTATTCAGTAAGATATGCCGGCAGATATGCCTGCCAGCATAAGTTATGTTTCTTAAAAACATCATGGCCGGGTGATCAGTCCCCGATCTCTCAACTCATCTCAAATAAAAATCTCAGCTGAATGAGATTTTGCTCAAATAGAGACCGAGGATGAGACAAATCTCATTCGAATCCCTTGAAACAAAACTGAGAACAAAAATCATCTCATTGTTCTCGTTTTGTAATACCTATTTTGAGTCTGGTCTCAGATGAGGAAAATCTCAACGAGTTGAGACAATGTTTGAGCTGAGATTGAGCTCAAATTGAGATGCTTCGGTAGATCGGGGCCTTTTTAGGTCTGATGACTAACATGCGAATGTTTACCAAATATAATTTAGCAATAATCAAATAATGATAATTAATAATATTTAATTTTAAAAGTTGAATGACATTGATACTGTACTTTAAATGTAAACCAAACATTTTAAGTCCATGTACAATACCACATACACTCTTATTCCATCTTCAAATTTCCTTTTGATTGTCAGAAGTTTTACTTTGTGACCTATACTAACTTTAATTGACTACTGTATCAGCTAGTATGTATGAAATCATCTTATACTTTAAAAGATAACACTATATACTTAGTAATGATTTAATATAACAATATATACTTAGTAATGATTTTCGGGCAATTTCATGTATTATGAAGTAGATTAATTGATAAAAAAAATCATACATGTAACTGTTGTTGATTAATGTGAAATAATAATATCATTTGTGTTACGAACGTTACGCATGCATATAACCATTTGTAGCATTTGTGTTAAAACTTACGAATTCGTAGCGTCTGCATGCGTACGAAAATATTGATAAAACGCTCTTGCGATCGAAAGAACGTCGTAAGAAGATCTTACGAAATTTTCGTGCGTAAGAACGTTGATAACACGGGCCTATTACCCAAAGCAATGTTATGCCATGATCAGAAACAATATCAATATTTCATATGCTACTTGATATTTTCAGAAAAGTTGAACTTTTAACATTGAACATGACCTTTGACCTTGAATTATAGTTTGAATTTGGTTTTGACACTTGTAACCTGAATGCAAGTAGTTTATTTCTAGTTCAAGTACGTTTTGTATGTTTTAAATACTCACGTAATTCGGGCAAAACTTTTGCTTTTTCAAACCTTACCACGTTTATTTGTGGCATTATGACATTATGGACGCCATCTTCAATACCAGTGTTGCCATGGTGACAATTCTGAATACTTTTATATTGTACAATAAAATCAACATGTCCATTTTATATTATATGTTTCAAGTGTTCACATACATGTACCTTAACCTTCAACACATTTATTCATTTTTGGTAGAGCTACAGCATTTTTTCAATGGTTCTTTTTTCACAAATCTGACATTTGACCTTGAGTTTGACCTTGACTTCCAACGTTTTGGATCAATCTGAATATGTACCTGATTTGCACTTTTGTAGTGAAGGTTGGTTTTCTTAGAAATATTACCACATTTCTTTTCAGAATATACTTACAGTGCCTTTTTCATATTATACATTTATATTCAAAAACGGCCGTTATATTGTACGCCATCTTATATTTTGGAGGCGCACCAATTTTAGAAAATTTAAGCCAGTGGTCTGATAAACTACAGACAATGACGAACATGTTTGTATTTGACATTGTTTGTTTTACTCTTGTGGTTACCTCACATTGAGTTTACCCTGTAAAGTCACCCCACTACAATAAATTTTCTCATTTACATTTAGGTTGAAGTTACTTTATCGTGTGGACACACGAGCAGCATTGATAAGATGGAGAAGAACAGGTTAATTAGATGTTCCGTTTGTAATATTATATTTGGAGGTAGGTTTCTGTTATTTAAATGTACTAACCAACCTGATTATTGTTCAGTCAGAAGAGCTCTCGTCTTCCTTTCTGTAGGTCGTAGATTCGAACCGGAAGTGATGGGAATGATATCCGTGATAATTGGATTGAAGACAACTAATCTAAGTCATGTGTCCCCCACAATTATCTGATATGATAAGTTTTATGTTGGTTAGAACTAGATGGTCACCAACGCAACTGAAATACTGTTGACTTATTGGTTATAACACATGTAGAACCGTGTGTCTAATGATGATGGTTCATGATATGTGGGGTATATTGGAAGGTATTACAACTTAGTATACGTTGTGCCACTGTTTGTTCTGTCATTCTGAAAGCGAACCTTTATTTGTTATCGCAATATTTTGCTGGCTGAAATAGATGTGCTTCTGACATTACTGACAATCGAATTTAAACACAACAGAATAATAGCCAATTTAAAGCGAAGAAGATTATGTATAATAGCATTAGCTCCTGGTATTAGTAACGAACCATTATGCATGTTTGTATATATTCAGATCAACCTCCAGGTACAATGGATTACACTATCAAAACTTATGACTATGGTGCACAGTATTATGAGTTACAATTTCAATTTCCACAGGGAAAACAGTCGGTGAGAGAAAAACTAGTATATTTATATTTCCATATCATATCTGTGAATGCAGTAAAAGCGCGAAATGATTTGTGTAAAACATTCAGCACAGTCATATTGGTAGCCTTCAAGCGGTGCAGATATATTTTATATACAATATGGTTCAATGTGACTGTTTTTACGTAACTGATATACACGTCATTGATGACACGTCGTACCTACCTTTCCGTAAAATGATTAGCAAATATAGTGATCATTATGTGTGTACTTGTACACATGTAACTAGATGTTTCAAAGCTACCATGATACTGCATATACTATGATTATTTAGCACTAAAGAAGAACTGTAGTTAAAGAATAACTATACTGCACATTTGTACATTTGTTATTAGAAACACAAATACATAGATATAACATATGTGACCGAACTCACGACCCTTTGTTTACAATCTGAAATGTGCAAATTTCACAGTAATAGTATATTCGTATACAGAAACATTACAATACATACACATATTACCTGGTTACATACAGTGGTATGTGGTTTCAAATTGAACTTGACACGTACCACACCAACATATTTCACATTGTATATTATCCTACATTCAAACTGGTGCTGCATTGTATTATTTAACAGTATTGATAGTACCAATGGACATCTGCGTTAAGTAATTACTCTCTAAATCATATGAATAATTGAACGTTTCCCAAACGGAAATTACAAATGTCGTGATTTGTAACAATTGACGAGTTCCCGAGTATAACCATATTCAAGTGTTTAATACCAATTAACCACATCACTATAATACATCAAATATGTACTTAACGGATTTACTAAATAATATCAATGATATACGCTACAGCATTACGACAACTGCTTTGAGAGTGTGAAATGTACGAAAGGAGGCACAATCATAACATCTGTCATGTAACAAATAAAATAATACATTCTTGCCACATATGTAAACATGCTCAAATTATAACTATGCGCCATGATGATGTCAAACTGATCCCCAGTTCACTGGTTGTGGAAAAACGTTCAAATTGACTGAATTCTCTCCTTTTTCTCATATCTAATTGTTGCACAGTATTACACAACCATAATAACTATAATTCATTCATCCATACCTCCGTTCATTATCAGCCTGTACATTAAAGAATCTGCGTCGGGAGACCAAAAGGTCTGAATATGGATTGTTTTAGGCGATTTGTTTTCCAATTTGTGTTACAGAAACTAAATTGCAACCCGGGTAATTCGTATACCGAGACCAGCATGAAGGGTTATCTATGCAATGCTAACGAAGGACGTGCTATCCTGAAGATGTTGAAAAAGGCATTTGACAGAAAGTTATTGTTCACTGTTGACAGCAGCGGTAGAATAACTTTAGGCGGAATAGAACTGTTCAAGTAAGTAATGTATATTTCATTATATCACCGGTGTAAATCTAATACATTTATTTACAAGATTAAATACGGAGATTATACCACTAGTGTTGGTTTATAAGATTGCAGTTAAACTAGTATAAAGAGTTTATGTTAAAATTAATTAGTCGCAGACATATAATGGTGAGACATGTTATACAATTATGTTACACAGATTAGTGGTATCAGGTGGTATTTACCAAATTGAATATGATTGTATCTACACAATGTACAATATTGTCATCACCCTCGTCTGATATGTTATAACATATATCTAACATCGTTGTTTAAAGAAGTTACATAATGTTCTATTTTACATGTACTTGGTAACTGCGAATGTAGTCCAATAACAGTTTATACTATGTTATCCGATCAACTACCGTGTGATAATCATTTATTGTTCATATAAGTATTCATTTCTTAGTTCAATGCCTTAGTTCAATGCAGCTAAAGTCATGTAGTTGTACAGTCCATTGACGTATTTAGTCAGCAGTTGTATGCTCTTCTTGTTAATTCGTAACACATGTAAATAGAAGCACTAAACTCGTGCCATGGATTCTTTCTGTATTCATGAGTAGCAATGTGAATTTACCATTTCTTAGTTCATCACGAATGCATTTTGATTTTGTTTCTCATTGTTCGATCTATACAGTAAAAGTACACTCCCGAATTGCATTATAAACATTTCTATAACTACGATATTCCATGCCACAATAACCGACAAGTATATAGTATGCATTTTTACTGCAATATTTGTATTGAGCACAAATCGATAACCATTATAGCGAATTGAAAATGTTATTGCGAGATAATATGAATGCAAGGCAAAACAAAAAATGAAGACACGTTTTATAATAAACATATTGTTATCTTAAGCGTGAATCTTTACAATGCACAATGTTTCTATTTCAGACAAAATCCGTATGTTTGGTATGTATATGGTTTCATACATTTTGTTATATTTAATCACGTATGCTAATGCATACTTAACAAACAAACACACTGGTGCTTTTCAGGCAATTACTTTTACTTGTCGAATGACACGGTAAATGCAAAGTTGCGAGAGTACGAGATAAAAGTGTTCGCCTACCATATATGAATTAATCAAATTAGCGCGTATGGTAATCTAACATTTAATAACATTGTACAAACATTGTGTCAATAGGTAGACGACGTAGACGGGATTTAATCAGTTAAGAATTCCACAAAATAAATTCAGGAAAAGTTGGATCGATATATGTACTTGCTTCTACTGAGGCTATTACAAATCATATCGCATCAATGTTATTTTACAATGTAACATTGTAAAGTTTGCCTGTATGCCTTTATATTATGATTGTTGAATATCAGGTGTATATGGTTATATTTCCGTTCGAACATCGTCCTGATACAATGCTGGATACTTTTTCTGATTCTTTTAAGTTGTAGTTGTGTTTAATCCTGTAATACGTACATGTAACTGGGGATTGATAATAACATGACTCTTATACAAGTTATTGTTTAATGGGAATATGTACAAAATAATGTGTATTTACTTGGCACTCATCATTATTATGTTCATATTTTGAAGCAATATAATATATTACTACAAAATGTTGCTTAAGAAGCCTGAAGTATAATACATGTATATCATTGTTTTATCACAATAATAATACGAAATGTTTAATCAATTGGTTTATGTTAAATAAGCATTTCAACGTTTATCATCAATTAAAAGATAATACATGTAGTATAGCAATAAAACAATGGTAAAGGCTTAAATCCTATTATCATATCGTTAACGCAGCTATAATGATTATAACACATGGGTTAATTATGTTAATGTTAGTGGATATGTTGTGTGAATGCGCAATGAACGCGTACATATTCGCAAGGTCGAATATAAAACCTGATTGTACTATATATACTATATACGTACTTACCAACATAGGTCCTTATATTGTTTGACTCCTCCTACATACTAGCTCAAACAATGGTGACATCCAATGTCAAAGTTAACGTAGACTGAATGTTATGTAGATTACGTACATTTGGGAAGAAAACGAACGGCTTGTTGGAAAAGAATATACGTAAATGTATTTTATAGTCTATGTTATATCATTTCGGGATAAATCGGAACATTTACATTGTATATTATTTTTGCTGAAATCTGAATATATGTAAGCAAGGCATTGGTCGAGTGCACGACTGAGTCCAGATAAAACTAAATATTTTTGATGATTTGATATGAATTATTGTTGTAAAAACGGAGTAACGGATCTACAGTTATTTAGAATAATATATAATAAGCAATGTACACTGCTTGTTATCACTTGTTGGTTACTTATTTTTGTACATCAGGTATAAAAAAAAATGATCTTGGAAAAAAGCTACGTCAGTTGCCACCTTACTTTGTTTTACAAATTGGCATTATGAATTTCAGATTTTAAATGACGTCGCTAGACTTGTCTTTAGAGGCTATAGACAATCACATTATGTTGGTTTGCATAGAGAGCTCTTTAAAATATACTTGCGTAAAATCGTGTTTTGATAATGGCACTTGGTAAATTTCAGCTACATGCATTGTAAAAGTGTATTTTTCGCGGATGTTAAATATCATATACTACATGTATTAACAATTGAACTACGTGACTAATTCACGACTCCACATGATACTTATGCGTGATAACTATAAAGATCTCGTTTATAATTCCAGGACTCTGTAATGGATTAACTGTATCTTACGCGAAATTATAGCAATTTAAGGTACGCATCTATCTATATGTATATATCCAATAATATAATGTTTACATTTTCAGGGTTCAGCCGAAGTAAGTACATTATTACTTACTTAAATTATTGAAGCGTTTGATATGTGTGAATGTATTGTAATTTAAATGTATTTTAGACAGGCAAGCGTTATGTTTAATCTTTGTGATCTTTTGATATTTGTTTTAATTTCATTTAACCTAATTTAGAAAATCAACTTGCTTTCTTGAAATTGATAGATGATATTTTCCCCATAAAAAGTTGACATATCAATACAATTCAAGCATTAGCGTACTTACTGTAGATGTTTTAAGTAGAAAGTGTACGTGTACAGTACACATGGATGGGCTTAACATATTAGACAATGTTTTGTGTATAGTGAAATAACACTGATATATTGCAACTTTAAACAGATGAACATAATTATCTTATATTCAACATCATGATCATTACTGAACAAATCTCAATCGTTTTTCAGCATTGTTTAGATGTTGTATTGCCAAATAATATGTAATGTATATCCCTCTTGACGATATAGTGTTCTTCAAACGACATAACCAATACTTGTTATATCGGGTTATACATGTGTTTGGTTATAGGTGTAATATTTTTTTTACAGATATCCTGGTTACGTAGCTCGAGTGAAGAAGCAACTAGCTGCTGTAGGAATTGTGAATTGATTACACCATAAAGCAGTATGCTTCAAAGTTTCCAAACAACACATCGGAACAGAACTGTGTGTTTTCAATAATAATGATCATCAACTGCTCTCATAATAATGTTCAGTATTAACATATATTAATATTGAGGAAACCGTGAATTTGTGATTATTGTTATTATTATTAGCTTTGCGTCAACTTTTACCGTTGATGTTCATTACTAGAAAACGTAATGCTGTAAGAACACTGACATTTACCAGACTTGCATTGTCAATATATTGAATGTGGTTTATTATTGGTATGCACGATGCAAAGCAGTGTGTGGGTTGTTTCTCCTTTCATATGACGTAAAACATATAGTTACTAAAATAGATATAGTATGATAAGTATTGACTGTTAATAATCACGTGTAAGTTCTTAACCCTCCCATTTTGATGACTCATATTAAACTTCGGCGCCAACGGTAGTGACAATGTCCCCAGTACAAACGTGCATCGCAATTGCAGTTCAAACATGCATCGTGATGACGTCGTGTGAGTACAACACCAACACATGGCCGGATACTACGATGGAGACGCCACAGATCGGTGTCCCTGCTGATACTTCTTTGCTGTAGCGGAAACGAAGTCTGAACTAATCTGACGTTAGTTACGTTGCCTGTCGGCGAGCGGCGTTAGTCCCTATATATTATGCTTACTGTGTTCCTCTTGCAAGTTCATACGAAGGTAACAGCAGCAAATGAGTCAACACGAGCAAATATTATTGAACATTGAGAGCGTCCAAACATTGAGGGTTTTGGAATTTCTCAAATTGTAGCGTGATAGTCTTACTCCAATGATATGTATCAAAGAATTGGAAATTGTTTGGCTAATTTCACATTTGTTTAGACCTGGCCCTGCAAAACCACCAAAATCACATGCAGGGATGCTACGCAAAATTAGCACAGATTGTCCTGTTTTACCACATTATGTAATAAGCAGTATGCATTCCAATACATATGTTGTAAAATCTGAATTTCGAGAATGGCTGAATATTGGTTTCAGCAATGGAAAGTACTTCGCGGGGTTTGTTCTGCATTTTGGATGAATCATTACATAACATATTATTTTTAGTAAAACAATGTGTAAGTAATTGTCAAGTATGATATCATACCTGGTTATATGTAGATCTTATCATGTATGACCGTAATCATATTTCGAAGTGTGTGGGAGTGAATTATAATAAATTCATGTTTTATTGTAGGGATAATCAGCAGCCATTAAACAATACATCTCTTATTTTTGTATCAATTCACGAGAACGTAGATCGTACTCAATGAAGAGTGGCAATGATTCAAAGCCAGTACAGTGTTGTTTAATTAAGTAATAACTATGACCAATATTGGTGCCGTTGGTGGTAATATTACCAGAAGGGAACTAACAATATATTCATTAATCATACTTTCATGATTCTTCAAATAAGCAACATGGATATCGTGTACAGAATTGTACATAAAATAAATACAGCACTTTCACCAACACGACTATACTATACTTATAGAACAGCATATACTCGCAAATCGAATTCCATCAGGCATAAACATACAATAGCATTTCCCATAATTCTGTGTAATTGATTGGTGATTGAGGAATCAGCTTTACCAAAAATTAGACATTTAAAACCTCCAACACGTTAACGTACATTTTCTTACATATACAACAACATAAACAAACATAAACCAACATTCACCTACAAAGAATTAAATATACTCGTACACACAGAACGAGGGGGATGCAAAACCAGTTGATCTCCCCTGTAATTCACATTCAGGCAAGTTTTGCTTTCAGTCCTGATAATAGTATATACCATTTATGCACCTATCAATATGTTACCCTTGGCAGGAGGGGGTGCTGACACAGGAGCAATAAACAATTTGTTTTTGGTGGAGTCTTATATTTTCCATTCCAGAGCCAAGAATTTGTCTAATGTACGTAATGGTTAATTGCTTTTAATGATTAGTTACTACCTACTTAGTCAATGTATGTATATATGTTGGAAATCAATGACCATATAGCGATTAAGTGTGAGGTTAGCTAGCTGCTGTTAAATCGATTTATACTGTCAGTTCCGAGGCTGTAGATGGCTATGTGATCATTATTTCCACGTAATGTTGGATGTGTTTTAAGTTCCCATATGCAGTTTTCTGACTTTATATAATATTCTCACATTGAGGCCATGACCATTGGCTTTCTTAATTTGTCAAATGATCAATTCCATCCATTAAATCCCTTCATTCCTTGTTGTCCCTTGTACTTCTCTTGTTTTTGACTCCCTTACTTCCCCATTCCGATAGATATTTGTCCTTGCCAACTCGATCCGAATTGTTTCGTATGTTGGCGTTTCCCAATACCAAGTTAACCTTTCTTTCCAGCTACTTTCTACCAGCGTCCGTTTTTATTTTGATGTCATTTCATGCCTGTATACATGATTTCGTCATTAAACGACAACGACAATTGTTTCTCTTGATACAGTTTCAAACAATATTCATGCTTCCTTAAATACCAGAGTCTGACGTTAATTTGCTTCTCCGTGTATTGATTTAAATTTGGTCACTTTTTGTCTAGGCATTTAATTTCTTTTGTTTATATACAATTGGTAGTGGTTTTTATGGACTAAGTCGGCTTGTGTGTAGATCAATATGTATTTTACTGACAGTTCCAATGCTGTAATTCGATCTATGGTTATTATTTCTATTTCTGTTTTGAATGTGTGCAGTATTTTACTTTTCCCTTGCGCAATTATGTCACTTAACATAGTGTTCAGGTTAATTCCTGCCCATTTTGGCATATTGATGCCAGTTGTCTTGTCCTGTGATCTTATCCATCCATTTATTACCCCCCTTCACTGTCCACTTTGATACTCATAGTTATTCCTTATGGTCTGCCAGGCCATTCAGTGTGTCTCTGTTCCTTAATATATATACCATTTAACCTCCTTGAGTGCCTTATTTAATATAATGTATCATCATACGTCGGTCACAAGTTAACGCTGTACTTTTCTGTCCTGCAGATTGGTGAAACAATTGTGGGTTTGATGATAAAAGCATGAGACTTTGCACAACTGTAAACATGTATATGGTAGTCATTATTAGCTATGGACCCATTCTGAAAAATCCAAAATGGCAGAAATTTTAAATTAATATTGTTTGTATAGGGGTTAACGCACCCAATGAGTCAAATAATAGTGTTTATATAACGGATTAACACACACAAACAGTCAAATGTCTAGTGTTTATATAACCGATTAACACACCCAATCAGTCAAATAAAATTAAATAACTTAAATAAGCACCATTCCTGATACAATTTAATATACAATGAATACCAATAGCCATTTCGAGGTTAGGTACATGTACCATGGCAATTAGTTGGATGCAATATTCAGACATATAAGCCAAACTCAAGGTAACTGTATTATAAGTTTACATTGTGTTTGTATTTTGTATATGTTAGCAATTTGTGCAATTAACTAAATAAATATTTATTATGTGCTGTTTTCTATGTAATTGTTTTTTGGGCATTTACTTACCATTTGATATTTGCCTATTTTCAGTGACATGTAAACTATAGAATAACAGAACAGCTTTTCCATACATAGGCAAGTTCTTATTGATATAGCAATCAATCACACAATGCATCGGTTGGTAAAGGTTTTTAAATCAATATTCACCCTAATAATTTACGTACTTTGGCCTTGTTTGCACAACATACACGCATTGTGACGTCCGGTTGTGAAGCATGTAGCTGGCAATACACACGAAACACTTAAGCTAAACATAAATTCGACGTGTTCACAACTGAAACCGAAACTACAAAAAAACGCGATACTCTGACTTGTATAAAATAAGATTTTCCTTCATTCCTTGTGATTTCTTTACATTTAGCCAGCATTCAAACTCGATATATTGTGTGGCATGCTAGGACACGATCATAGGGCATTTGTCATGGTCACTGATTTTAATCCGTTACCAAATATAATATCAGTCATCGTAATGTGTATTTGTTTGCACACAAACATTTGATAAGACAAGTTATGTTTAACATTACGTAACTATATAAAAACAAGTTAGAAGCAAGATATGAAAATCCGTCCGTAACATAAACATCACGACTAACAAAAGGCATTGGTCCAGTAGGCTTTGTTCTATTAGCTGAACAATTGGAAATACAATATTGTATACAAAACTAGATCTACATAAATTGCATATGACACTGTCTTGTCCTAGACACTCACCTTGATTAGCAAGACTAAACTCCGTTGTTCACCATGACTTTATATACTTTATGACAGGCATATAATAGGAGGGAAATGACCGTTTGTGCCCAGTACGTACCATTGCCCCGAACATATGGGTCATCGCATCTTCTGCCATCTTACTGAAGGTATATTCAGAGAGTTTAAATGCTTAAACAAGATAGCAGTACATAGCTTAATCACAGAAAGAAGAATGTGTGCAATATGTTTATCTTGTAGGTGAAAATTTTCTTTGCTCTGGAGCAAACGTATTACCTAAACCGCTACATTCATACATGTATTAATATTTAATAATTGCAAAGAAATAGTTATACTCACTTTTCGTGTAGAAATCCCGCGCGTAACAAACAAATTGTAAATTGAAGTTCAGGCGTCAAAGCCCGGCATGTTGACGCATGCGTATTTTTGTTCGAGGGGTGTTCAAAAAGCTCTTCGAAAAATGCTGTCATATCTTTATTAATATTAAGACTTTCGAATGTCATGACAATTTACCTTCATATTGGTCAGGATATTGTTTTTTGTGCAGAACAATAATAAGTCTTATTAAGAACAAATACGGCTAATACAGTCTCCATGGCAACTTCATTCAACATTATCCGGTCCAAATTTCATTGAAAAAGATGGGCATCTTGTTCGCTTAAAATTCAAGGTATCCGCATCAAATTCACCATCTAAAACGACACGAGGTTCGTGGCATCAAATAAGATATGACATCAATCAATCGTTAGGGACCATTTTATTCAGGTCGTCTCCAAAGAAGTTTAAAGTCAGCCAGTCTTCCAAGAATCAGATATTCATGGTCATTTTGATGTCAATGGTGTGATCCCAAGTCACGTCGTACCGTAGCAGCAAACAATCACAGCACAGTATTTTGATAATTATTTGTCTGAACATATTAATTTGACTATGGATGGCAAAACACAATTTGAATATGCTCTGTGATAGAATATACAAATGTCCCTTACAAATATTGTTGACAGGTCCTTAATCGGAATTTCATGAGAGCGATGAGGATAAAGCGATAAGTGGAGCTTCCAGTCATGATCATACACCAGGACAACGCACAAGTCTGTGCATCGGTCAAAGCGACCCTGTGAATGGCAAACAGCCGTTTAAAGTGCTTGAGCATGCACCGTATATCCCGGATTATACCCCTACCACTTCTTCTTGTTTTCCCATGCTGAATGGTTGTCTGAGGACAAGCCGTCGATGATATCAGCGAGTTGCCACGCCCAGTTCATTTGGCAATTCCATCTGCATCTTGTAAAATGAACAGTTACCTTTCGTAGATAGATAGATGCAATTAGTGTATAATGTTCCGTGTGTATTCCGGAGTATTTTGAAAATGACTGAGCATTCCAATCGACGTAGAAAGTCTGACATTATGACGACGTCAAGATGTCCTGATGACGTAGGCCCGAGGTACGGCATGTGTTCCTTAGTAAACATTCATAGTTTAAATTTTAATTGTCTCTGAAGTAATTTGTAATTTGTTATGATCTTCATGTGTGTCACCGGCAGTGGGTTTGGTAGGTGGGGGCCAAATCAATAACAATACAATAGAAAGCTTCACTAAAACTTTATGAAAGCTATATATTTACCATAATGCATTACGTATTTTGCAACATATGACAATACGTTTCAAGGGTCACTACTCTGTATAGATTAATCCGGTTACGGTTGCAAGGCTTATCTTAGTTGTTTTGATAGAACCGAAAATACCGCTTAAACCATGTCATTTAAACGGCAACTCAATGCACCAAAGATCTCGGTTTGCGTCCTGTATATGTATTGGTATTAAGTGAGCAAATGTAGCAGTAAAATCTGTAGTAGCGGTATCACTACTCTAACTGATAGTATAGATAGACTTAAAATAATACTGTAACTGTTCTAACATATTTGGCAATATTAAATATATATCAAGAGCACTTGCCGAGTGATTAATGATTCAAGGCGTCGGTAACATATTGCGATGCATGTTTACGATTTGGTTAGTGTGGTATAGACACGTAATAATTAAGAGCATGCTTAAATCATTGGAGAAATATATTTAGAAGCTTCATGGGACATAAATGGAATACTTGTAGAGTTTAACGTATTTAGTTTATATCGATTGTGAAAAATATTCTGACAACATCTACTAAGCTTTTTCGAGGACTGCTTCTATGGTAACTGTCCAGTACTCTGAATTCAGGGATCACCATAATTATGTACAGTACCTGTATACCATCCTAAAAGCTCAGTCGGCACATTGTAATAGTGTCAATTTCAAATATGAACGGCCGATAAGTCTATTCACCATGATATTCATTATGATACGTCTATTTACCATGAAACGTTAGTTGAAGATAATACAGCTAATGTCATTCATCATCTGTCTATGAATCAAGCATAGCATATTTCGATTACTTGCGGTTGATAAAGATCATCTTTGGTACTCCTGGATGCCGATTAGATCAATACTGATGAATAGTTGACTCTAATGTATTTTTTGCGGCACGTTGAATTGAATTGGACCATTCGAAATATAGTTTCGGACGCGATGAATTCGAACGAACGCGGACCGACTGTACATACATGCATGTATGTGCAATTCGTATTTCCTGCTCGACTTCTTTATTCTTTATAAACAATTAACACAATACACCCAATACAAAGCATTCAGCATTCACTTCTCGTATTGTAAACACAATCTATGAGTCAAGTTGAATGAAACTACGTTTAGTCAAAATTATGAAAACATATACATGATAACAGAAACATGTATATCAATTAAATGAATAATGCCAAAATACATGTAAAGGGCAAAGTCCGTCAGATAATTATCCCAACTAATTTCGGGTCAATATCTGAAATAAACGGTATAAAAAACGGTCGATATTGTATTCGTCAATAGCTTGTATTTTGTTTTATTATATTTTTATGTGAACTATGAAAAGAATCCGTATGAATGTTAAGATAGCTGCATGTACTCTATTGTTTTTTTTGCTGTTTGATTGTTTTGCGATGTGGTCCAAACATTGAAATTTAGTGTATAATGCTAGAGTACATGTATATCCTTATTTTGACTCTTATTCGTTACGTGTTCAAAGGTACATTGTAACGGATGTTTAGTTTATGTCAACATTCTTTTCTTAAACCAGTGATGCAAATTTCAGTTATCTCTACCAAACATATGACAATCTCAAATAGCTCTTCTAAGTAATATATTCGTTTGTAAACAAAACAAATTATTTCTGTTTCAACCTGTTCTTTCAATAAGATAAATTATTATTCTGAAATACATCAATCGCCTTTTAAAAGGGAGACAACTATATATAACATACGTTATAAAGATTTAAAAGATGTATCTTATATTCTCGTAAAAACAATTTGCGTATTTACAGACTTTACAATAAACTTTACTTTTTGAAATAAAAGAAACGATTGGATGGAAATATAATAATAAACTTATTACATCCTTTGTAAAAAGAGCAAAAACATTGTAACATTGGCAGTGTTGAAAACATATTGAAATGAGATGGGAGTGGCCCAGGAAGAAATTAAAGGTAACAATGAGAGACATGGTAAATATTCAAGCTGAACAGACAGCTAATAATCCAAAACTAAAATGGAGGACATATACAGCACGTTATTACAAAAAAACAAGAAAATACACGTTGATCTCCTGGAAGTCTGAACATTTAAAGAATGATTTCGTGTCGGAGATAACGTTGCACAACATGCGTATGTTATAGAGGTGGTTTTTTACGACATTGGAGTCGACATTATTGCATATTTCAATACCCGGTTCTGTACAAAACATAACAACATCAATATTGACTTCCTACTCATAATTAATTGACGTGAAATGGTACCGCAAAGTAATACCATAGTATATGCATAAACCTCAATCTGTCCTGTTAATAATATGTAGGCTCGTATCAGTCACAGATTGTAAAAACTTGTTCGTTTTATTGGAAACAAAGTACGATAAGTACCACTGACGTTATTGCGTAATACGTTTATCTAAATATCAATATCAAAGATTAAGTTGGCTTAGGCAGTTTACACAATGTTCTTATCATGCTTGCTTTCCGAAAATGCAGTGCTTTTGGTTTCGTGTCATGCATGTATAACGCACTATTGATATTTTCTACATATATCACATTCACAAACTTATAGATGGCAACGTATCGCCGTTATTATATATATAAATATAATCCACACAACTAAATATGTACGCCTATACTGTGCTGAAGAGGAGAATTCATTGTGTACTTATTGCACAATGAATTCCCAATAGTGTTTAAATATGCTGCCTTTATATAGTCATGGAATATACAAGGACGAACACACACGTGCAGTCTATAATACATAAATAAATTTCTTATAACGTTTATGACTGCTGTAATACAGGTAGATGACTTCACTAATTGATATAAGTAAATACGCTATCCAACGTTATTATATGCTGTTTAGTAATCATACATGTTCATCAGGCAAGTTGTAGCTTACGACATAATGATAACCTTAATCGCCTGTACGATAACACGTCGAACATATACATATCTCCTTGGCTGCGCGAGTTATATTTGTATTTTGTTTAAATCCCATGATACCGAGAGGAGTACATGGGTTAGCACCGGGAGAAGTTTTATTTTATTATCGCATGACTTATCAGTTGAAGTGATACTTCCATTTTTCAAGTAGAAGGATAATAATTTGTCAATAGCTGAATCCCGTTTTTTGCTCTTAAGTCCAAATAGTGTATTTTTTTCATTTAAAAAACAGACATAGCGTCATATAATTGTACAAACATAATCACACTTGTACACTTATTTACTTATTCTTACATGTACTGGCTGATGGTGATTTAGAAATTTCTATCTCAACCAACAAAGAGACGCCGAAGTACAATTACGACAACACCATATATTTGTTTTATCTAGCTAGTAGTCAATTAGTTTTGACATTCAACTGCTTAAAGTGATGATTACTGTTTGAAGAAAATGACGGTTGTCCATCACAAACACAGTCGTAAAGTCCCTCAATCAATTTGAAGTGTCTTTCTTTAGGTACCTTCTTTACTCTTAATGTCTGATATATAATCAGAACAATGTCAGCATCTAATGTATCAACATATCACTACACGAAATAACTTAATATAGTTATAATGTTTGTGAAAACAATGTATTGTTTAATTATTCTGGATATGTTTTGGCATAGCATGGAAAACTGACCGTGTTAAGATAATTCAGACACATGCATGAATATGGAAGCTTAGGCTTATTTCAATTGTCTCATACATTTTCATATGAGTAGATTGTTAAACCTACTGTTCCCAGTTCTACAGAATCTACAAACTCAACTTCATTGTTTCAAGATGGTACTATGCATACCTCACTATTCAGTGAATACGATTTTATTGTTCTACATCTACATCTATGTACTTTCCCACTACATCGCACAAACTTTTTTCTGGTACCGGTTTATATGAATATGATCAGAGCCTACATATGAGTCTGTAACACATAATACATTAATATGACTTTAAACAATGGAACACGAGTTAAAAAAAGTTTGTAACTCGCCTATAACTCAAATGTCATATATATAAGACACTGGAGGATTTGGTTCATACATGTTCTGCATTATACCCAACACTTCCGAACCTCGCCGTACCGTACCGTATCTTATTATTTATTTATGAATTGATGATAAATTAAAATTTCGTAGCATGTCATTATACAGCTTATTGTATCGCACCGTTTTAGACAATACCCAAAATATCGCGCAGTATTAGTCTTTATGTTATCATACATGTATATAACATTATCGTAATGTACCGAATCGCCCAGGATTCAGTCGTTCACATCGTTAAAGCATAATGATATTACACTGAGACAAATTAAAGTGACAATATTATAAACAAAACACAATTCATGCACAAGTCACTGGGAACCAAAAATATAACATAAATTGTGAAACTATTCTAAATACGATTTTGATAAGATAAATGTGTTACAAGTAGTTGAACCATCAAAATACGGGGTTAATACATACATTGAATAATAATATAAAGGACTGGTTAAGTTGTTATAGGGAAGGCCACATTCACAAGACAACACCTCACATATCCCAGGGAAATACCAGCACACGAAACATTAGGAGTAAATGAGGTGTAAGGGCAAACATCTGTAGAATTGACGTTTAAGGAATTGTCTGGTTAATTATTAAAAATATCTTGGAGAATCGGAGGGGGTAACGAGAGGGTTGGAGAAGGGATGGTACTGAGGAATATATTACAAGACAATCTAAGAATGAAAGTTGGCCACATACAGAAACAACACGAACATTATATGAGGCCAGGGAATTGTATAAGGGGAAGGGGAACTTAATATATATCTAAAACATAAAGAGAAATAATAATCAAATAGCGATTTACCGTTTAAAACTGTCAGTGACAATACTGGGGGTTTAATCAATTAAACAGCTGGCTTACCTCCAATTTAACCGCCAAGTGATCATTCATTTTTAACATATATACAAGCATTGACAATAGCATAAGTAGGCCGTAGCTAATCCATAAAGGCTATCAACCATTACGCACATAATAAAATACACACGGTAAATATATGTGTACCAATTAAACAAGCGGCATCAGTCTAACAATCGCTAAGTAACTAACATATTTATACCAGAATACAAGAGAAAAACACAGTGAAATAAATCACCCCCGTTCTATCACCAGACTTCTGTATAAATACTTCCTGTTTATAGGGCCCTACTTCATATATGTTTCTTCCAACAAATCTACATCTAACAACAACCAGCATGAACAACCAACAACTGAGGCTGGCACTTAACTGGCTAGACCTGGACATTGATATGGCACAAAATGCCAGGGCCATGGTGGAGCTCTTTGATGACAGAATGAGAAGTGACCGGAGGCAGAAGAGATGGTGGACCAGGGACTGGCTCCGACGACGACCCATCCACGGCCAGTATAAAGCACTCATGGCTGAACTGAGTGTGGAATATCCAGCTGCATTCAAGATCTTTGTGAGAATAGACCCACAGATGTTCCAAGAACTGTTACAAGTAGTGGGTCGCATGATTATGAAGAACATTACCTGGTACAGACAGTTCATCGAACCTGGAGTGATGCTAGCAGTCACCCTGCGATACCTGGCTACGGGGGACATCTACCGGACCTTGATGTATGGCTTCAGGGTGGCGCACAGTACCATCTCTGGTATTGTTCGGGACGTATGCGAGACCATAATTGCAACATATGCTGGGGATGTTATCGACACTCCTACTGAGCCTGAACAGTGGCAGGCAATAGCCGACCAGTTTTCTGCAAAATGGCAGTTCCCACATGCTCTCGGTGCTCTAGATGGCAAACATGTTGCCATACGGTGTCCTAAGAACGGTGGCTCCCTATACTACAACTATAAAGGATATCACTAAATAGTTCTGATGGCCCTAGAACACCAGGAGTGGCAACTTAGACACCTTGGAAGCGAAGCAGCAGAGGTTGTACCTAAAACACTACGTCAATTCACATGTCGGGGCGGTGCCATGGCAGAATAGGATAGTATAAAAGATTATCCTTCAGAACGGTCGAATTGTGTTGGATATTTACAGATCATGTTTTATTAAAATTATTGGACTTTGGAATATGTATTTTTATTTGTACTTACATAAACACAGACACTAACATCATTTACAAATGTTAATATCAACCTTTTATTTCTGTCTTTATTTCTCACTTTGTGAATTTGAAACACAATATATTCTTGAACAAAAAAAATGGAAAAAAATAGATGAACAAGAAACAAAAAAAAAATGGAAATATTCAACCCAAGCACCATATTAAGGGGTCTCCGGGTAGCGTAGTCGGTTGTGCGCTCGCATGTCACCATTACAACCCAGGTTCGATTCTCGTTGGGGTGCATGTGATAGGGTACGATGGTCGCCCACTCGGACACGTGGGTTTTCTCAGAGTACATCGGTTTCCTCCCACAATAATAACAACAATTTACGCCGCGATCTGTGCAATCGAGATTGTGTTAAATAAACTTCGCTTTCTACAAAATCGATGTCAAATAAATAAAGTTTAAACTCTAAGCACCCATCCCACAACCGAAAAACAATAAAACTGAGTACATGTACATTTGTTTACTGACCGTCGCAGATGCCTAGCTCTTGTGCTTTTTCTCTCCAGAGGGCGGTCTTTCTCTCAGTCAGCTTGTAGTCAGCATGGCCCTTGTCGTTTAGGAATTCATGTTCCTGGAACCATTGAATGACATCATCCTGTTCCTCCGACGTGAGATGCAGGGGCTGTTGCCGGTTTTTCTCTTTCATTTCTGCTCTCTCTCTCTCTCTGTCTCTCGTACAGGAGAAGGGTGGTGTAAAGTCAACTCCCCAACATTACTCGCTTCGTCAGACCGTGACTGTGTGGTTGTCTGGGCCTTGACCCCAGTTGCTGGACGCTTGACTGCTGCTCCTCTCTTTCGTGGTGGCATTTTGAAGTTGTGGAATGAACACGCGAGCGCTAGAGTTTATGTATACGGATTGCTAATCATGGCAGGTCCGTGTCGCTCCGTGAGAGGTCCGTACTTATCCGTGCCAGACCGTTCTATTTCGTGCTAACCCGTACTAAAATCGTAGCGAACCGTTGTTAATCCGCGGTGTATACGCCGTGACACGTGTCATTCCGCACTAAACCGTACCGAACCGTAGCAATCCGTATCACTCCCCTTTGTCAACTAGCCCATTTTCTG
Source organism: Mactromeris polynyma (assembly GCA_032209605.1). Lineage (NCBI taxonomy): Eukaryota > Metazoa > Mollusca > Bivalvia > Venerida > Mactridae > Mactromeris > Mactromeris polynyma. Next base: position 420,851 of record JASFXZ010000004.1, on the reverse strand, counting down.
CATTATTCTTCAGTTGGTTGATCCGTCAAAACCCGTATTCAAACCGTGGTGCATCCGTAGCGGACCACGGATATAGTCTTTTCCGGGGTCATCCATGAGTTTCCATCCGTAGTGGATCCGGCAAGACGATCCGTGAATGTGTGACCGGGGCATTACCTGCAAGTTCCCAAAAACAAATGAAAACTATTACAAACTTCATTTTACTATCCTATCAATTACATGTAATTAATAACCCATCATTTGTATGACACTCTGACCTGATCTAACAGTTCTTCCAGTTTGATTAATTGTCGCTTTATAAGGAAAGACATTTTCCTCATACTAGATATACCGACAATGAAAATACATTTATCCAAACGTTTGTACCAAACAACAAAATGGTGGTCTTATTTTTAAACATTAAATATATTTTTCTATTAAAAGCTTGTCGTTATATAGACAACGCTACAATGACATGTTTAACTATACAAAATTACTTAAAGAGACACAATGAAGGAAGAGTAGCCCAGGGCGAGCCAAATTCATATAACAGACCGTCTAAACACATATAATTAAGGCACGTAATATATCAACTTCTCGTTTGGACAATTCTGCAACAAGGCGTCTTGCTAATTTCCCATATTGATAATACCAACAATGATGATGAATATTGCAGTATTGAATTAAGTTCATGAACTCAGGTTAGATTAAATGACCGCCGTACTGTACGAATGATGGTCACAATACATTGTGTATTGTTGTTTGTAACCTTCTACACTGATCGAAACGTACAGTTCATACCCTCAAAGTACTCACCATGGTTAGAAATGCATACTTGCAGTATATGGATTCATGTACGAAAAGCATCATGGTCAGTGGATTTTGGTATACTATCGAAGGTATGTAGAACTGCAAAGAGCTTGGTGTAATCGATTTTTTTAATTTTTGAAAGAGATAGAAGTTGCACGGTGCCAGTTCTGGGAATAAGGAGTGGTACTGTACTAGATGTGTGCGCATGAGCATTGTCATGCAAAAGTCGAACATGTTTTTACTGTTTTACTCACAATACAATATCACGGTGGTATCTTCCAGTCCAGTTTTTACTGGTATATGTACTGCTATGACTTCGCTATAGAATGATATGGCATACAAAACCTTCTTTGCACTAAAACTGCATTTTGCATTGTTTTACCATGATTGGTAAACCCATATTTTATTCCCAACCTTTCGAACTGGTTCAAAATACTGTACCCAGGTTTCATCATCTGTGACAACAATGACAACAAGCCTTTTGTCATATGTTTGGAACATTTTACCAATGATGTGGCAGTTTCAGCTTGTACATACTTCTGGTTGTCAGTCAATAGATGGGACACATGCCTAGCAGAAATATTCCTTACTTTAATATCACTCCCTGTATATCTAGCATCATTTCGAAAAAAAATTGTTATATTCATTACATAATTGTCACACATTGCTGTTTCGGACGACCTGATTTTGTTGCATTTTCAACAGACTGTACCCCACAATGGAATTTCTTTTCCATCTACGAACCGCCCCAGAAGATACCTTACTAGATCCATTTACACGAGTTATTTCGGCATACATTCATTTCACAGAACAACCGACCTTACTGCGAACTTTTACGTAAGACTGAATGTCTTCAGTATTGGCTATTCGTTTCCCAACCATATTTGCAACAGTTATCAACGGCTGCATAAATTGAAATGACAGAAACTATACAAACCGGTTATTCATTGGATTCACGTTGATACCATTGTGCGGATACTGGACAGAGGTGTTCAGTTCTAAACATCGACGTACAAATGCCTAATGGAAATAGCTTGTTATCACAATGCACAATGTATTTCGAAAACCCTCGTATGCTACATAATTATTGTCATAATTGAACAAATAAATAATCTATGTGTAACACATCAAATTAAGATGTTCAGTAAGCCTAGTCTGAATTACATATCGTTTATGTATTAATGTACGTGTAAATGATTAAAACATGTCATTTGGTAATTTTTGTTTTATATTGTCTTGTATTGTCAGATATCTGTCCAGTAGATTAAGACCAACGAAGACAATATATGTCAGTGTAAAAATAATTTTAGCTCAGCAAGGAATTTGTCTTTCAGACGGTTTTCTGATACAATAGAAATGAATCTTAAATATTGTAATCTTAATAGTGTACTACGTACATGTACATACTTCCTGATCGTGAAGCAGAAAAAGGGAATCCCCTGATGACGTCATGATTGAATAAAGCCGACCAATATATGGAGAGCATCTCTGAGATAAATATATCGGCTGCATTTATAAACTATTGTGTTTTTGTAGTGGCCAATAGCTAGGACTGCTTTTGGTTTCTGACGATATGAAACAACTACAAATAACAAATACAGTCACTTACAATCACAACTTAAAACATATCTCAAGTAGAGTTTTCCTACATATGAAGTGATTCGTTATATGTAAGTTTCATTGCCTAGCCTATAAGTTATTCGACTTGAGCGTTAACATGAATGACACTTGGTAGTTACATCCAGCTACTTAAAACGTTTTCAGTTTCATAGTATAGTAATTATCAACTATGGACACAGTCATGTCCTTGTCTGCGCAATGCTAGTGTTTTCTTAATAAATAAAGCAATATCGTTTTCAAATTCAGTGTAGCTGTAATATTTTAGTGATACTGAAAATGAATTACACATTCGTGCTGGAAGAACCCCACAGACATGAAACTATAGACATAAATATGTATACACGTAATGTCTCACATTAGCGTTTACTTTCATTAACTAGTAATTACTGACACGAATATAAACACCCGCGCAGCCTAGCGATAAAGGTTTCAAACCTTGTTGTCAACTAGATACATTCAATACTGTATACTAGAAAATACACATATGTGAAGGGCCTAACTACTTATTGTTTTAAGAGGTTTGGTTAATTTTATCTCTTAATTATTTAGTAAGGAGGGTAGCAGAGTTCTCGATGGGATGTACTCCTGGTCGGAAAATAAAGTTAGGGTTCGAATCCCGGCTTAGTCGAGGTTGAACCACAAACTTTACAACTCATTGCGAGTACTAGTTAGTAACACATGTTACAGCCGTCAAGAGTAATTGGTATAAATGATCATACAGTTGTATCAATTCCAGTTACATTAAGCAACAAACAATAGTTTAAAATAACTATTTCTGTAAACACATGTATTTCGTTTGCTTTTTTAAAAACGACATTGTTACGGTCGAAACTACTTTGTTAAAATTTATTCAAATACTATGCATAATCATTATTTATAATACAGATAGTTGAAATATTTGTAATGACAAAGACACCGCTTTATGACAAAATAAGTTTTTGTTTTGAGTACTTTCATGACATGTATGTTGACGCATTGCAAGAATGTATTGAGTTTCCATGGAAACAAGAAATAAATATTGTCACAAAAGAAATCTCGTTTATTTTGAAGACTCTTCAGTTGAAACAGTGCCATTGTAAAATTGTTTTCCAAGTTGGATGCACAAATGTCTTTTTTTATTTCAAAGCTACAACCATGGCAACCAAAACTGAACATTTGTAAATATTGTCTGTATCATTTGTGTGTTATCATTTTGTACAAACAAAAATACTTATGTTCATTAATTTTAGAAAAAATGTGTTTTTCATAATTTTGCAAATATATTATTATTGCCATGGTAACAGTTTGAATACTACAGTTTAAAAAAAGCTGTTTTGTAAACTTCATCAACAGGTGTTATCATATCAATGTGTTCAAGAGAATTTGACACACGGCCGATTTATATATTAATCAAACGTACCCCTTTAATATGTACCACCTTGGTATATAACGATTTACCGGTATTACGATATATTACAATACGAGAAAATATCCAACAATAGGTATTGAATACAATAGTAGCAGTGTAATACTAATAATAATACTAATATTAACATCTTTATTTTGAGAAGGTAATTACACATTATGACATAAATATAAAACTATAAAAACATCATATTTTCAATATGGCCTTCTGCAAACAAAAACATAATAATAATTAAAAAACATGTTCACACTATAATCACATGTATATAACTAAGATTGTCACACAGTAATTCAATATAACAATTTAATTCAATTAATTTACTTACCCACAGACACTCGATTTATTACATTATATAAATTGATGTGAACATAATATCACGGACATATAAACGGTTCATATGTCCGTGATAATATATATATTTATATTTTATGTCACAATTATTAAAATGCAACCTAATTACTGCGATTTAAAAGGTGAGTTTTATACTCGTGTTTGAAGGATGTCCGTGATAATATATATTTATATTTTATGTCACAATTATTAAAATGCAACCTAATTACTGCGATTTAAAAGGTGAGTTTTATACTCGTGTTTGAAGGATGTTGACCTTTCCGCATGTCTTATGTCATCTATAATGTCATTCCATACCTTCATCCTGTAATAAGAAAATTAAAGTTCAAAATAATTAGTGCTTGGTGTTTTCTTTAAAAATAAGTCATGCTTTGAAGCCGATCGAAGAGAACAGTGTTCATTATTTGCAAAAACAAGTAACTCAGTCAGGTAACAAGTATATTGTAATACTGGTCTTTCATATTGCAATATGACATAGTGTTACACCCCCACTACCACCACTACAGTGAAAATGTATTTTGTCACAAATACATGCACATCATATTGATAAAATCATGCCCTTTTGTTATATATACATACTAAATTACCGTGACTTGAATACCATAATAAATATCTGACTTTACATTCCTGAATATGAACGCGTATCACAGTGTCACAAAATACAAAATATGAAAGGACATGTTTATATACATATCAACGCAAACAAATGATAAGCACATCTACACGTGCATATTTCATCTATATTCGAATATAAACAGCATAAATGTGTTGATTATGATATGATAATATAATATTTGCTGCAAAGAACATTGAAATGATATTTTGAAGTTGCAAAAAATCGCAAAAAATATGCCTGAATTGCCAGAAACAGTTTGACGTATTGTTTATGATAAAACATGAAATAAATTGCCTTAGAATTAACTGTGTAAAATGTTTATGTCCAAGTCATATATTACTATAAGACACTAAGTATTGTAAGGGACTGTGCATCCGAAATTCGTACTGTCCGAAATATAATAGTTTTATACATGTCAAGTTACCTTGTTACATTCTCATCAAAGTTGCTCCACTTATATCATAATAAGTATTTATTTGTTAACATATTGCATGTATTCATTTACCATGGCGATGAACTTTAGTTACAGTCGTCCGATGTTCATCGGCGCGTTAAGATAATCATTTGTTCACGGCCATTCACAATGTATTAATTCCGTCATATGTAAACTGTAACAGTCAAGTATTATTGTCGTCACTGTTGTAATCTGTTTCATGTGATTTGTTCTTTATCGTTATTTATTTGTTGTTATATGAATATTATTGATGATTGTTGCAAATTATGATATGTGTATGTAAATGCAGCAACAATTATTTGTTCGGCCATATCGCGTAATGCTGGGGTTATGTGGTGCCAACATTTAAACATGTTACTTCGTCAATTGTAAATGAATGTTCTTACTTGTACATCCGATTGATTCATTATCATATTGTCATTGTGTCGGAAGCACACATAGTACGAAAATCTTGTTAAATTATTAGTTATAACTTAAAACGCTACACTTAACCGCATTACGCATTTAATGCTGGCATTTATAACTCGTTCTGATTGGCTGCCAGCATCCCAGCATAAATGCCAGAAATACGGAATCTTAAAAAAGGCAGACGATACAGTATAGCGCCAGTATTCAGTGACACAGCCATGTCTTACTTCAGTCGTACATTCAAACCCTCATCAGGTAGAACAAATCTCCAAATGTAGTATATTTATTTAATATTGAACTACACTACGAGTTACCTGCTTACAACGACGCAACTGAAGTGAGACTACACTACTTATAAATATGTTTTCGCGACTTTTCGCAACTAGATCTTCTGAACTATATAATAAGAACTAAACCCGTAGGCGTGTCCGCTGTTACTCTTTTACCCCCATTTTTGGTTGTCACTTACATAATACCGGTTGTCTGTTGTGACTGTCGTCAGTTTAAACGATTATATATTACATTTGTATTGTTATTTACATATATGACACACATAACTGAATATAATCTAGTAGTCAGTGAGATCACAACAGGCAAATCAAGACCTGTTAATTAAACCTCTCATCTCTACAAACTAGTTGTTCGTTGTATTTAATACGGTTCTGGTTAGTAAGTATTCGAACTAGAGGTGGCTTGCAGTATACAGTTACAGGAATGCTGAAAGCGTATTCAGATAAGATAAGATAAGTCAACGTTTTGAACGAGGTAAACAATATTTAAACAAGTGCTTTCTCTAAACCAATAAATACCCGATACACGACAACAATGGACTTCTAACACATATTATTAAATATTGAAATGGCTAGGAGTGCAACTATATGACACATGACAGCTAGTACGTGACGCCCCGTGATAAATTAAAATACACCGGCAAATGTTCCTCTCGATGTATCTTATAGGAAAAATGCAGACTTGTCTCATTCCGTAGAAAAAAAATCCAAAAGCTTACCAGATTTACACAAATCACCACTATATCCGGATGAACATCCATTCGGACATACTCCAGTGACCTTATCACAAACAGTTCCATTATTGCATCTTCCGCAGATTTCGGAACATTTCAAACCATAAAAACCATTATCACATTCTGAAACAAACATGCTTAAAGTATTGAATTACTTAATCACATGACACTGCACTACAAACAGATACCGGAAAAATATCAGCATACACAACTCTAGGCTTTGATGAGGTGTAAGGGACGATTATCAAAGACAAATCAGGACGGTTGGAGGGGGGAAATGGGGAGAGATTCCATCTCATGACATTTTTTGAAACAAGGCTTACCATTACAGAGCCTTAAAAAGTTACACTTAAATATATGAAATACAATGTTATATAATCACTAAGCTTTATATGTCCGTTATATACATGTACGTACATTCAGTTCCACATATGAAGTCTAAAAAGCAACACTCTATGAGTTTAGAATGACATCTTAGAATAATTCCTATCAAATAATAATACAAAACTATACAATTGACGTATAGTTATTTGTGTGATGTAATTTAAGACTGTTATTGTTCTCTTTCTTTTATGCTATAAACATTTCTGATCAGGCCGTTTCGGATTTGTATCGGGTTTAACACCATTACTTCCAGTTACATATGACGGTCAATTGACCTAACCAGTTAGATTGACTTCAAACTTTATACAAGTTAAATTTACACGAAAATGACGTCAGGTCGCTGTGGTGTAGTGGTTATCATAACGGACCTGCAATCCGTAGACCCGGGTTCTAATCCCGGTAGCGCCATTGACCAATTTTCGTATTCCTCAAACCGTGACTTTATTTCTAAAATGTATAGTTAATATTAAATTTTGAATTTTAACTTTACGGAAAAAGATCTATCCACTGCTATAAGGCAGCTTAAAACAAATAAAAGTGGTGGTCCTGATTTGTATATAAATGAGTTTTTCATTCACGGCCAAAGTGTTTTATCACCATTCCTTCTAAATCTGTTTAATAAAATTTTTGAGACTGGTTATTTTCCGGAAGAATGGTCGGAGGGTTTTGTTGTTCCGCTCCATAAGAAAGGCAATATTAATGATGTAAACAATTATCGGGGTATAACATTATTGAGTGCACTAGGGAAACTTTTTACTAGAATGATTAATAATAGACTGAGCAAGTGGGCTGAAGAATATGATGTTTATATTGAAGCTCAGGCAGGTTTTAGATAAAAAATGGGTACTGTAGACAATATTTTCGTGCTGCATGGGGTTATCACGCATTTACTAAATATTGGCAAGGTTTTATACTGCGCATTTATAGATTTTACCAAGGCCTTTGATTATGTTGTAAGGGACAATTTATGGTTAAAAGTAATTAAATCTGGTTTAAGGGGTAAAATTCTAAACATTATGCGATCAATGTATACTACTGTAAAGTCAAGGGTTAAATATTACAACGAACTTAGTGACCAATTTGATTGCATGTTAGGTGTTAGACAAGGCGAATGTTTATCGCCATTTCTATTTTCCATGTTTTTAAATGACTTAGAAGACACTTATGTATTAAATGGCTTAGATGGAATTGATATCGGCACTTTTAAACTATTTATGATATTATATGCAGATGATATAGTAATTTTTGCTACGTCACAAAATGAACTACAGCGTAGCCTAGATGTTTTATCCGAATATTGAAAAAAAATGGAAACTAATAGTAAATGTTAACAAAACAAAAATATTAATTTTTAGAAAAGCGGGTAGATTACCGCAAAACATTAATTTCTTATTCAATAATAGTCCCATTGAAATTGTTAGAAAAATTAGTTATTTAGGCATAGTGTTCACTCCTAGCGGTTCATTTTCTGAGGCTCAGAGCACTTTAGCGGGTCAAGCTTTAAAAGCAATATTTACTATGAAAAACATTTATCAAAATTCACTAATATCTCAATTACACATAAACTTGACCTGTTCGATAAACTAATCACTCCAATTTTGAATTACGGAAGTGAAGTATGGGGTTTTACTGCAGCTGATGCTATTGAACGTTTACATTTAAATTTTTGTAAAAATATACTTGGTGTTAAGAAATCTACACAAAATAATTTTGTATACGGTGAACTGGGTGAATACCGCTAAAACTTAACAGATATATTAATATTTTAAAAGTCTGGATAAAATTGATAGAACTTATATAATAAATATGCGAAAAAGATATATTTACACCTTATCAATGATATAGATAACCACCCGAATCACAAGAATTGGTGTTCATTAACACGAGACCTACTATGCTCTCTAGGTTTCCACGATACATGGATTTTTCAAACTGTTGGAGATTCAAAAAAAATTCTAAGATATGTTAAACAAAGGATTAGAGATCAATTTATTCAAAAATGGACTGGTGATATAAACGATTCTAGCAGAGCGAATTTATACAAACATATTTCTCATTTTCAATTTCAACCATATCTTGATATTTTAAACATTAACAAATTTCGTATTAGCTTAACTCGATTGAGAGTTTCATCTCACAGACTGAGCATAGAAACAGGTAGATGGTCTAAACCACATATAACTCCTATATCGGAACGACTTTGTAATCAATGCTCATTATTAGAAGATGAATATCATTTTGTTTTAGAATGCAGACGGTTCACTTATATACGTAGAAAATACTTACCAAGTTATTACTGGAGGCGTCCTAATATGTTGAAATTCATTGAACTATTAACAACAGAACATAAGTAAATTTTGATTAGGCTCAGCACCTTTATTCATGAAGCATTCCTATATCGACATCAGCAAATTTAAGAAGCACACACTTTACACTATTTTACCATTTGAATTGTTTTATATTGTACATGTACAACCGGTACTATGACATTACCGTTTTGTATGTAATCCCTGTCCATTATATCCTACATTTCGTTTTCGGTAGGATGTGTTATACATGGGGATTAATTTGTAATGGTTCATTATGTTGATATAAACGTGTATAGATATGTCTTGTACTATGAATATTTGATTGTTGATATGTTGATAATTACTGTTGTGTTTCATTGTACATAGTATGTGTACCAAATAGATATCTTAGATTATGTATACATAACTTTTTGTATAAGTATACCATGAAAATTATTTATCTGATTGAAACTTTCTAACGTGTTTTGACATACATAGTATGTGTACATCTTTGTTTATATAAACATGAATATGTAATTTATGTACCATATACATGTGTTTATCTGTTGATACATAGTATGTAGAAAGAGATAGAGAGAGACAGAGAGAGTGGTGGTAGCGAGAAAGATAGATATAGAAAGAGAGATGCATATAGATAGACAGACAGATAGGTAGAGCTAGAAAGTATATGTGAGCATGTGTGTGTGTGTGTGTGTGTGTGTGAGTGTGTGTAGGTATATGTTTATATGCATATATGCATGTGTATATATATTGTATTTTGTATTTCCTCATGGGTCTATGACCTTCTGGATTCTTGAAAATAAATTCTGAAATATTAAAATGGCCAGGACTGCGGCCTCATGACTGTGAGTAATGAATTTACACTGACACAACACGCTTGTGGTTAAACCTGTTTTAAGGGTCATCCGACGTCATAACGACCTTAAGCATGTCATTGCCGTATTTAATGTACATTCTCTGAACACGTTTGGTTACATTGTATACACGGTTACTTACATATGGTTATTACAATACTGTTTACAATATAGCCATCTACCGACCGTGATGAATTGTTTACATGATAATATGAAACAAACACACTATCTAGCGAAAGTGTTGGATAATGACGCGTTTCGATACAGAATGTATTCTTTTTTAGACATCAAACGAAGGTAGAAATGTTCTGTGATCTTACTTAGGAATTCTGAAAATCATATATACGAACATAAAACGGCTGTATGTATATTATAAGACTGAAACCGTTAATCTGTATTTGAATAATCAATAACCATTATCATATTAAGTAAACAGACCCCTCTAATATCTACCAACTTTGTCTGTTACGTTTTACCGGTACACCGATATATTACAATACGAGACAAGATATATCCAACAATACGTATTGATTACAATAGTAACAGTATATTGTAATACGGGCCTTGCATATTGCAATCTAATTTTTGCCGTATTCTTACATCCCTATTACCACCACTAAAGTGAACATGTATATTGTCACAAATACATGCACATCGTATTGTTAAAAGCATACGCTTGAGTTCTTTATACGTGATAAATGACCGTGACCTGAATATTGTAATAAATATGTGACTTACAGTTCCTGGAATATAAATGGTATCACAGTGTCACAAAATATGAAAGGACATGTACAATGCATATATACAAATCAACGTTTATAACAATGACGAAAATTAAATTCGAGAAGGGAAATGTCAAATGTTCTGTGATCTCAATAAGGAATTATGAAAATCAGATCAACGAACATGGAACGGCAGTATGTGTTTTCCACACGAGTTTTAATTCAGAATTTGTCCTACCCAATAGCATACGCGTTAAGCAATGGTAATCCAGACGAATATCTTGCAGAATATATCGAATTTTGTCGGGTAGGATGTTTGTAAAAAAACATATTATCTACTATCGCTGTAAGATGATAATAAACATACCGCAGCAGGTTGGTTAAAGGAACTCATTTTTAATTTAACTGTACACCATTTATGTTTAAATGTCTTATAAAAGTTATTTAACATCAAGCAAACTGGAATAATTAATATGTAAATATATGACTTAACCATCAACACATAATTCCATAACCCGCTCAATTATTACACTTACTGCTATCGCACACACCGCCTTGCCAACCAGCTTTGCATCCATTTTCACATTTTCCGTTAATATGATTACACTTGCCATCTATGCAATGATAGTTGCATACTCTAAAACATCTATATCCATATTTACCAGCGGTACACTCTGTAAGTAAAGCGTACTATTGCAAATTTTCCATTCACTGTAACTGTTAGTAATTTGATGAATCACTTAAACAATAATTGTATTGCATACTCATAAGGACCTTAAGCCTGTCATTGCAGTATTTACATAAAATAAGTTTTTAAAATAATAAATATGAAAGTAAATATAAGTTTAAAAAAGAAACAATGTAGGCGTCTGTCGTTCTGATCTGTGTTCTAACCATTAAAGAACCAAAGACAATAGTATGTGTATGAAACGCTCAGGGCTAAGGAAAGTCATAGGGAGGACAACACATTCCTGGGTTTACGATTAATAATATACCTACCATCTTCACACTTTTCACCTTGCCATCCATTTTTGCATCCATCAACACAATTGCCGTTGACATTATTGCATCTATATCTTCTACAATTTTTACTGCATGTTGTTCCACATTGATCGCCATATTTGCCGAGGTAACATTCTATAATATTGTATAACTTAAACGTACATTCTCTAAACACGTTTGGTTACATCGTATACACGGTTACGTACATATGGTTATTACAATACCGTTAACAATGTAGCCATATACCGACCGTGATGAATTGTTTACATGATAATATGAAACAACCACACTATCTAGCGGAAGTGTTGGATAATGACGCGTTTCTTAAAGAAAGTAGTCTATTTTAGATGAAAATTGTTATGGGCATAATATCTTGGCCAAGTTCGATAACCAGCCACATCTCCCCAGGCACTTCTTATGGCCCTTGAATTATCCAATATTGGCCAAATAAGCCTTGTCCACTCTCTAAGTCAAGGAGTTTTCATCCGATCGTTGCCAAACTTGGTGAAAATGTTAATGGGCATAATGTCTCAGCCAAGGTCGATAACCAGCCGTATCGCTCAAGTCACTCGGGAGTTATCACCCTTGGATTTTAGAAATTACTGTACCTAAAATGTGTCTTTTTTTAACTCTGAGCTCTGACTTATGATGTGCGTATTTTGTGACAGTTTGCCACTCTTGTTAATTATGCTGAGTAATATGGCCACTTGTAGTGTTGATTACATGCCTTCACAACAACGTGGACATTCTACAACAGCCACTAATATATTATGATCATTAGTGAGGGCTCACAAACGAGCTATCAAACTCTGTTTTAATCATACAGATCATCATTAACTTGGATTTGCAACATTGACATTTTGACGCATCATCGCATTTATCAATTTTCTTTCTTAAATGTGTAATTACATGTAAGTAAATTAAAAGAAGTGAAATATTATGCAATGTACCTAAGTTATAATTGCTGTAAATTTAAAATCAGACCAATATTGACTGTGATATGGACATTTGTATATGCGAACACATATAAATTGTGTTAAGTGTATTCTGTGATCAATAACGAATTCTGAAAAATCGGATAGGAACTTTCTACGAACATGGAACGGCAGTATGTGTCAGTATGCATACATACAATCCAAAAACTGTTGTCACTCGAGTTTATTTTGAGAATGTGTCCCACTCAATAGCATATGTGTTTAGCAATGAGTAATCCAGACGAAAGTTAGGAGTCCAATATCTAATTATTTCAAAATATATCAAATTCAGTGAAATGAAACATATTGTTTGAGCTAAGATGAAATTTGTAGAAAATCGTATTATTTACTATCGCTGTGAGATGATAATAAAGACACCGCAGTTACATGTAGTTGGTTAAATTGACACATTTTTCAATTTAACTGTACACTATACATGTTTAAATGCCTTAAACGGAATTTAACATCAAGCAAACTGGACGAAATACTGTAAATATATGACTTAAACATCAACACGTATTGCTGTAATCTGCATAATTATAGACTGCATATAGTGACGGCACTATTTTATTTCAAAAAAGATACACTCATCACAATTAACTTACCGGAATTGCAGAATTCACCTTGCCAACCAGCTTTGCATCCATTTGCACATTTTCCGTTAATATGATTACACATGCCATCTATGCAATGATCGTTGCATTCTTGTCTACATTGATATCCATATTTACCATCGGGACACGCTGTAAGTAAAGCGTATAATTACATTCGATTGTATCCATTAATTCGAATACTACGAAATCAGCCTTGATATTCTTATTCAGTTGTTCATCGTAAATTGACACACGACTGTTACATGTATATGAACATTTGGTCAAAAGTGTTTATATTGCTTACTTATACATACGTTATTTGCTACTATTAGTATGAATAACACGAATAATGTGTATGTACCATCGTCACACTTGTCACCGTTCCAACCATCTTTACAGCCGTCATCGCAGTTTCCACTCACATGATTACATGTTCCATGTTTACAATTCGTACTGCATGTCTTTGCGCACCCTTGACCATATTTGTTATTAGAACATTCTACAAACATATATTTTATTGATACCCATAATTGTATCATCTGTCAAAAGATGAAAACAAAAATCAAACGAAAAGAGAGAGAATAAGCTGCTACAGGGAATGCCACACACATAAGACAGTGCCTCCCCTCACAAACCTCCGGGAAATAACAATCCAAAAAACATAGGGCACTTATAAATTAAAGATGTACGTGCTTTTACATACGTTGTTTGATCGGTCACAAACTCCAAGACGCAGCGTCCCTATCGCTATTTTCCTTATGTCCGTTCGCATACACATTTTATAGCAAAACAATGCATAGGATTGACTAAGTTGGCACATAATTGCGTCTACCAAATGGCGTCATATTTATTAAATGACGGCATAATAAAGCTTGGAGGCATCAAACGGATAAACATGTTTCAATGAATTGATAATTCCCAATTCATAGAGAAGTGGACGAAGTTTGTTAGAAACACAAGCTGGCCAAGCTTATAAATGCTCTGACACACACGGACAAACCATGTACAAAACAACATGAAACAGTGACAAACATCAATATAAACCTAAAACATCACACTCCACCGTATCACACAACACAAATATATGTATTTCGTAGTATGTGCAATTTGTTTCATGATATAGGTCGATCATAAGGTTTTATCATTCATTCTATGTAATATTCCTGTCGCTTTTTTATTAATCAGTGACTTCTATCAAATCAAATATGAACCTCGTTACATGTTTTCATAGAGTAAGGAGGCAATTGTATGTTCAAATTGCACGAAATCCACGTCAAACGACATATACATGTCGTACTTTTTTCAGACCTTGTTAATATTCACATATCAGAAAGTATCGAATTGCGTACCAGTCTCACATTTGTCCCCTTTCCAGCCATTTTTGCAAATGCCCTCACAACTCCCGCTCACATGGTTACAGGTATTACCACAATTATCGCTGCAATTCATATGGCATTGATTCCCGTATTTGCCATGTGGACATACTGTGAATATACAACTCTTATCAAATTAAATATTATAAAAAATACAATCTGGTTTTTAGCCCTTGTACTATGAATACAATACAATGACATACAATATAAACTGACAGTACAAAAGCTGTACAGTCTTTGTCTTCATGTTTAAGTGTTGTGCAGTGCTATTTCAGTCCCATAACTCACCCATTTACCCATTTTACTTTGTGCTCAGCTCTCAGTTACAGTACCGCCAGCGTGACAGTTCCGCGTGAAAGCGTTTCGCGTTCGTTTCTAACGCGAGAACGTGTTAGCGTGAAAGCGTGTATGCGTGTATTTTCCACTACGCATGCGCAGCGTGTAAGATAATTCACGACTGCGCATGCGCACCGTGAAAGCGTGAAAGCGTGAATTTCAAAAGCGCATGCGCACCGTGAAAGCGTGAAAGCGTGAATTTCAAAAGCGCATGCGCACCGTGTAAACGCGTACCGAGAAAGCTATTCAAATTGTCAGGTTTTGTTTACATGGATGCGTTTGATTCATCTAGTATACATTCTAGCTCTAATAGCGTTTGAACTATAAATATTAATTGGCGTATATTTAGTTATATTTCGATATTGATTCTTAATTATGTTGCCTGTTCCTTTACGAGCTCTGGTTGTTGATCTTGGATCAAATGGATATTCTTCCGTAGCAATTTCTGGGATTTTGAAAATTGATCATGCTTTCACCATTACTGCTCGTGGTGTGAGGAAAATTTTGTGTAGGGTTAAATCTAGAGTCGGAAGTGTTATGCAAGTGTCTAAACGTCGGCCTATTCGATCTACGAAATTGGACCCAGTTCACTTGGAGTATATTAATTTTTGCTTGACTAAAGATGCTAATGTGACAGCAGTTGATCTGCAGAAGAAAATTTACCAAAATTTTGGTGTGAATGTGTCAATCTCCACAATTAAAGCGAACAGGGCGAAATTAGGTTGGAGTTGTAAGCAGACAGGATACTGCCAAATGATATCACAAAAAAAACAAATCATTCCGGAAGAAATGGGCTATTCATATGTTGGCAGTCCGTGAGGATTTTAGAGATTTTATATTTACGGATGAAACTACGGTTGAAATGAATTCCTCTGGAAGACTTTCTTTTTATCAAAGACAGGCATCTCTCTCACACCTGCCGTGCAGAGCTCCTAAGCCGAAACATTCCAACATTCATACAAGGTGAGTACGAATCGTTGTTTTTCACATTGAATGGTTGAGAGAAAAACGAATACTTAGTCATGTATTGTGACGATGATTTATCTGGTTATGTTCAAATACTGTCTCTAAGAACTGTATGTCGTTACTCTGCGTATATACTGACGTATTTTCATTTCATTATTTGCTGTAACGAATCACGGACCTGTATATAGGTCCGTGAACGAATACATGTCGTTTCGTACTCTTGCCGTTTCGTACTTGTCGTTTTTTTTGGTTGTTTCGTTAGTGTTGCAAATTAAAAAAAAGAGCATAAAGATAGACAAATCGCCAACATACCTTTCAATTCATGTCATTACTGCTCTAATTTCAAAATTGTTAGATAGTTCATGTACATAACGTACACTTAATCTACACAATGAGTGTGGTTGTCAGTGGATATTAACCTTAAAGCATACATGCATGTGCTAGCCTTACTCATTCCACTTCTCCATGCAGCCGTTGTTACAGTTATACTGCAACTTGATATTTTACAGTTATAACTTACATTTTATATTTATAATATGTATTACAATACACTGATATCATTTGGAACTTGTGTATTTGTTCACATTTGTGATTTAGTCAACAGTAATTGTGTCCTGGAATCTATGAGGATTTCCTTATGTAATTAACGAGCAGTTTGCTAGCAGATCCAAGGGAGGCGCCCGGTGCACACCCTGTAAAATTCCCCAACCTTACATGTATGGCTGAGTACAATTATAAATACGCAATTATACATAGATCTTTAATGATAAGATTTTTAAATAAGTGATTCTGCCTGATTTATTGTAGTATTATAGTCTATCATGATGATGTTTAGTGACAGTCATTGCCGTTGTATAAGGCTTGAGCAAAACCAAAAAGTAACGCCCCCTTGAGACCAAATCTTGGATCCGCCCCTGCAGAATTCCAGACGTTTCACCCCCAAGTCGTTTCCACCCCAAGACATTTCACCCCGTAGTCATTTCCTCCCGAGACGTTTCATCCCCAATTTTAATAGACCCTAGACTTTTCACCCCCACCTTTTAATAGAATTATTTGTGTGTGATTTACTTTTTTATTTGATGTTTTTTCAAATTAAATTGTTAAGTTATAGTTAAAAAACCCTTTATCTTCATGTTTAATGACTTTGCAGTAATATTGTGATTTAATCAACACCCTTTTCACTTTTGATATAATTCTGTATTAAACAATACAAATATGATTTGTAAAAAGTTGTGAAAAACATAACTGATTTGAAAAAATAACTGCCTTATCATGATTAAAAAGTAAATTAGTAATATTTATTCAATGGCAAAATTATAATAAATGTTTAAAATAAATAATATAATACTACTAATTGTTGCCATATATATCGGTGTACACTTCTCAGTAGTAATATTTATAAAAATTAGAAAGCCTGTCTAACAGTAATAATGGCTATCTGTTAGTTTTATACAACATCATCTAAGATTCTAAGTTATACATTTGTAGAACTATCAATTTGAACTGATAATTTGTAACACATTCACATAATGTGTGCACATTTAATAGAAAACTGACAGAAAATATTCTAACAATTTTATAAAGTTATAGAACTAGACATGTGGGTGGTTACTGTTCAAGTCAAACACTTTTTTGAACAATATGTACACCAATAAATAATCATTTAAGCATTAATAATTTCACAACCATACTCGTGAACATTGAAACTTTCTATAAGTCAATGAAGTGCAGTCGGTATAGTAGCAGACATGAATAAGTGCATGTATGGTATATATTACATGGTATGTAATTGTGTTTGAGCCTCAAACGTGACCACTTTTTACAACATAATCATATGTTCATGTAGTTTTGTTGTTTTACTATAAAAAACTTAAACCAGATCGTTTTAAAATCACCGTTCTTGTTTGAAACCTCTACATCGGACATTATAAAATTTGTCTCAAAACTCAATCTTAGTCTGAACATAATTAAAATATTGTAATGCCCGTGTGTGTGTGTGAATATCACTAGTGTGCAAAAAGTAAACCTGCGGGCTTACATCCGCAATCTATTTTTAAAGATTGCCATAGTTAGTTAAATATAACCAATCTCACTAAGCGGGACCGGTAGAAGTAGCGTAATAAACAGCCTGGTAGCGGCCAACAAATGTCAAACTATAAATCAAAACAACTAAAATCCTTTCGGCTTGATGTAATTTATTTTGTAGCCTTAACTAGGAAATATTAACTAAGTCTAAGTAATAATAGAATCTACTTAAAATATCGAAACAAACTAAGTCTCGGTAGTCGCCAGATAAAAAAAATACGAAAATGTCGAATTATATTTAAGTA
Source organism: Mactromeris polynyma (assembly GCA_032209605.1). NCBI lineage: Eukaryota > Metazoa > Mollusca > Bivalvia > Venerida > Mactridae > Mactromeris > Mactromeris polynyma. The sequence continues at coordinate 402,341 of JASFXZ010000004.1, read as the reverse complement.
TGCACTGTGCCCAAAACGTAAACAAATAACCGTTCTCAATAGTGAACTTTTTAAATTTATAAATATAATTTATACCTGATGATAATAAGATAAAAGTTGAATTAGAAATTATTCAAGATGCAGAGGAAAATGAGAACGTAAGACAGACACGTCTAAACTACTCTGTCGACTGAGGCAAAGTCAAGAGTTGGTACTATGAACGCTTGTATGCACATTGTTATGGTATGCAAATTAGTACACGATATGCAAATGAGAGTTTAGAGATTAACGTCTAAACCAACCCCATTAATAGCTACAATGTGTGTCTTAAACTGAATCCAACATAAATACATATTAGTAATATATGATTGAGTAATTACAGACAAGAATGCTACGATAAACATTAAAAGTATTTGATCTGACTTCGGATAGAGATTTACCGGTACTTACCGGAAGTGACAACAAACGTGGCGGATAAATGTGAAATGCAGTTGACAGTACAAGATTTATCAGAAATATTACAATACAGAAGTGTGCTAGCATGTAATTGTTACGGTAAATAACTAATGTATATAAATATTGAGTGATTACTGAAGTATTTCTGCATGACATTGTAAAATATAGCGGAGATAGCTTTGACCCGGTGTTGATGTAAACAGACACGCTTAGTTGTTGGCATTTAAGTTTTCAGTGCGTTTGACGTATGAAGTTAGAAGTGCTTTTGATGTGTAAGTTACAGACTACTGTAGATTGCAAGGATAATTAAAATATATTTTCGGTAAATTATTTCCGTATCGTCATTCTGTTATATAGTGATGTCTGTTGAGATTAGTGTCACCACTATGTGTGTGTAAGGTTCGAGACCCGATTGGCAATGAACAACTCCAGCTACTTCTACTTCCTTTATTAATACACGGATATAAATCCCAAAGCTCTGAAATTACATTTAATACACTGAATTAAAATAACGTTAATGATATATCAAGATACAATATATAATGAGTCTAGTGGCCGATTCATATAACAATTACACAATGCATTACAGATGCATTACAGTCTATTAAATATACATTACAATAAATTACATATACTTCACAATACATTACATATACATTACATATAAATGATTACATATACAACATACCAATTGTGGATTGAACTCCTGGTTTATTATCTTGCACTCTCTATCTCATCTCCCGGTGTTGTTAGCTATTGTTAAACTGCAATATTAAGAAACATGGTGAACAGATAGGGCATGGATAGTGGTTCAGTTTATTAGCATTAGGGATAATCTAAATCAAGGTAAATGAATATGCTGCCATCTTGAATCTACATGAACAAAGGAATTCATGCTATGAATTACAAAAGTCTAAATACACAAAGCATAACTCAGTGGTTCTAAATCTTTACATCATTAATAAATATTGAATACCTTAGGTTTACAAACCTCAAACTGTCTCCATGACATAATCAAATATAAAATGTTATTCAATTAATCTCTTTTACAATCACTTCCTCTCTATACAAGATCTTACTGTCCACTGACTATTTCTGCACAAATCTATCACATGACCAATTAAAGGATTAAGAAAAAGCGGCAAATGATGCCTGACTGAGTTCAACAAAATAGCAATGATTCAAGGGAAGTAATTCAAACATATTTAAACAAGTCACCTCCAGAGTTATCCTTCTTACTAAGTTAAAACAAGATTAATAAAAACACACCCTGTTACACACTTCCCCTCCACAAAAAATGACGTCTCGTCATTTCACCTCTGTCTATGTCATCAAAAAAATATTACACATTATATATAAATCAACATTTTAGTCATCACAATCCACTTAAATGCAGCTTCCTGCATATGTATAGTATACCTGCAAATGTATACTTTACTCTCACACAATATCATATAAAAACATTTTCCACTTACATTTAACATTTCAAAGCATTTCACTCAAAACAGCCTTACTTCTCTATAAATATATTCTAAATCATAGAAATAAACTATAATTCTCTCTCCCCTGTCACAAAAATTTGCTTCCACGCAACAATACTTCCAAAATATCTGTATAATACCTCATATTACAATAAATCTTTCTAAAATCTAAAATCATATTAATATTTATAAAGTCACATCCCATTATTCTCCCAAAAAATCACATATTCTCATAATAAGTCACATAACACTATTCTCACAATAAGTCACATAACATTATTCTCACAATAAGTCACATCACATTATTCTCACAATAAGTCACATAACATTATTCTCACAATAAGTCACATAACATTATACTCACAATAAGTCACATCACATAATTCTCACAATAAGTCACATCACATTATTTTAAAACACTTTTGATTATAATCTCTGCAGTTTCAATGTTTATAGAATTAAAAACTCCAGACATAGCAAGTGAAGTTAACGCCTGTACTTTTCTGTCATGATGACTTGGCTGTGCACTATACATGATATAGTCTCCTAATCTGGATGGCGGCTTTCTCTCTCTGCTTGACCTTCTTTGCGCAATTGGTGGCGTCCTTCTTTTTCTCACTATTGGTGGTTTTCTGGCTTCTTCTCTACTGTCTAACCTTATATTTACCCTTGTTCTTGGCGTTGGTTTCACCTCCTTTGTCACGCAAGCTTCTTCATCACTATCATCATCAGCCGTTACACAAACAACACCATCTTCATCATCAGCCATTACACTAACAGCACCATCATCATCCTCAGCCGTTACACGAACAGCACCATCATCATCTTCAGCCGTTACACTAACAGCACCATCATCATCATCAGTCATACTAGCAGGAACTTCACTATTTGTCACACTGTCATCATCATCTGTCTTTCTTGCAGCCACAACATCATCTTCATCATCAGTTTCACTAGCAGTGACATCATTATCTGTTGTACTTTCGTTATCCTCTGTAGGCAAACAGTCATCATCATTATCTTCGTCTTCTGAGTCGTCTTCTATCCTACATGAAGCTTGATCTTCACGTATGCTACCCTCTGTCTGCTTCCCTTCTTTCTCTCTTCTCTTCCCTTCCTGGGTTACTGTTTCTTCTAAATACTTACAGCTAGTACTTATATCCTCAGTACTCCCTTCATACTCCCCTTTACTACTCTGACTTTTCTCTTCTTTTCTTCGTTGTTCATCTCCTAAGTGGTTGCTGGTGTCCGGATCACCCCTAATCTGCCGTCTCGGTAGATCAAACCACTCGGGTTCAGAATCTGAGTCATCGATGACGTCATCTTCCTCTTCACTTCTCTCCCATTCTGATTTCTCTGTTATATTCTCTGTTGATTCTATAATCTCCTCTCCACGACTCAACTCACACTCAATTCCATGCTGATGATTCTGATCTACCATTTCTTCCTGATCTTTCACTGGAAACAAGTGATTTCTATGTAGTACTCTGTCTCTTCCCGTATTACTTCTTACCTTGAACACTGGTATGTCTGGTCTGGGTTGTTGTATTACAGTGTACAGTTCTTCTTCAAATCTGTCTGCTAGTTTATGTTTTCCCTCACCGTGCGACAGGATCCTTACCAAGACCTGGTCTCCTATGTTCACTTTGGCCCCTCTTATCTTCTTGTCATAATATTTCTTCTGTTTGTGTTTTGCTTGTTCTGTATGTTTGGTTACAATTTCTTTTGCTTTCTGTATTCTTTGCTTCAGCTCTGCTATATACTCTGATGTTGTTGTTTTTGTTGTTGTTTCTGTTGCATTTTCAAACATCGTATCTATTGGAACTCTGGGTTTTCTTCCGAACATTAACTCATATGGAGTAAATCCTGTTGTTTCATGCGGTATGCAATTGTAATAATACACTACTGATCCTAAATACTTTTTCCAATCAGTTTTCTGGTCTGGTTCCAATGTGCCTAGCATGCCTAAAAGTGTTCTGTTCATCCTTTCAGTAATTCCATTGCCCATGGGATGATACGGTGTTGTTCTGCTTTTTTGAATGTTGGTGAGTTTACATAATTCCTTGATAATTTCTGACTCAAAATTTGCACCTTGGTCTGAATGAAGTCTTGTTGGAATCCCGTAAGTTAATATGAAGTTATTATAGAAGGCTTCTGCTGTCGTCTTAGCTGTTTGATTCTTGGTGGGTATGGCAACTGCAAACTTGGTGAAGTGGTCTGTTATTACTAATATGTTACCGTACCCTCCTTTTGATGTTTCTAAACTCAGGAAATCAAAGCAAACCAGTTCAAGTGGATAGTTAGAAGTCACGCTTATGAGCGGAGCTCTTGTATTAGTGCTGCTTTTTCTTCGCAAACATCTGTCGCAACGGGACACATAGTTGTCTACCTCTTTCGTCATGCATGGCCAAAAGAACCTATCCCTGATAAGTCTAAGGGTTCGTTCTATGCCAGGGTGGCCCATGTCTGAATGTAGTCCTTTCATTATATCTGCCTTGTAACATTCTGGTATGACTAGCTGTTCAGTTGTTTGCTCTTCTGTTACAATTTCTCTGAATAATAGACCTCTCTTCATCTTTAGATGTTTAAAGTTCTTTCTCATGACTATGTCTTGTTTTCCGTGGATCTTAGATGGTAAAACTTTGTCAATGACAGCAATCCTCCACTTCTCCACCAGAGGATCACTTCTCTGTTGATGTCTGATTGTTCGTAACTCCAGTTGTGCTAACACTTGGCCGTTTTCTAAATCCATAGCTTCCATTATGTTCATATCTTCTGCTAGCCACGTTTCTATGTAAGCTGGTACTATGCTGTTAGAAAATGCTGTCTTTACCACTTCTTCATCTATCTTTTCGTAGTCATATGGATATCTGCTCATACCGTCTGCATCAGCATTTCTCAATCCTGCTCTATAAAAGATATCAAAGTTGTATTGGCCAATGGCTGACGCCCACCGTTGTCCTGTAGCATCCAGTTTTGCAGTGGTAAATACATATGTCAGTGGGTTGTTGTCGGTAAGTACTGTAAATTTGGCTCCTGTTAAATAATCTGAAAACTTTTCAGTAACCGCCCATTTCAGCGCTAGATATTCTAGTTTGTGTGCTGGATAGTTTCTTTCGGATTTGGATAACGCTCTGCTGGCATATGCGATTACCTTTTTGTGCTCTCCCTGCTGTTGGTATAACACCGCTCCCAGTCCTTTGGTGCAGGCATCAGTGTGTAGCTCGAAGGGTTTGTCAAATTCTGGATAACCTAATATCGGTGGTGATGTTAATCTCGATTTTAAATGTTCAAATACTTGTTGCTGTTCCTCCTCCCATTTCCATTCCTGTCGGTGTTTCTTTATCCCTTTCTTTTCTGTAGTTGGAGGTAGCAATTCAAATAGTGGTCTGGTAATTTTGCTGAAATCTTTAACGAATCTGCGATAATATCCGGCGAAAGCTAGAAAGGATCGTAATTTGTCTGCGTTTGTCGGAGTTGGCCAGTTCTTTATTTTCTCAATTTTGTCTGGGTCTGTTTCTATGCCTTCAGAGCTAACAACATGTCCTAAAAATTGTACTCTCGTTCTAAAGAAATGACACTTTTCTGGGGCTAATTTAAGCTGGTAATCTCGTAGTTTGTTGAATACTAAGTCTAAATTATCTAAATGTTCTTCAAAGGTCTTGCTAAAAATGATCAAGTCGTCAATGTACACCACACAAATCTTCATATTTAGGTCACCGAGGCATTCTTCAATTACTCTCTGGTAGGTAGCCGGACTGTTTGACAAGCCAAATGGCATCTTATTGAATTCCCAGAATCCTAATGCACCTACAGTGAATCCAGTCCTCTCTTTGTGAGATTCTTCAACCTCTATCTGGTGGTAACCTGACTTCATATCGATGGAGGTGAAGTACTGTGCCCCATTCAAACAGTCAAATATTTCCTCTATTCTGGGCAGTGCATATGCATCCTTCACTGTCTTGCTGTTCAGTGTCCTATAGTCAACACACATCCTAAGTTTGCTATTCTTCTTCCTCACCAATACCACTGGGGATGAGTAGGGTGACTTTGACGGCCTTATCACACCACTGGTGCGTAACTGGTCTAAGTGCTGTCGTACCTCTTCAATCATACTAGGTGGTATTCTTCTGTGTCGATGTTTGAATGGAATATCATCTAGCAAATCGATTCTATGTTTAACTGCATTGCATTGTCCTATATCAGAGTCACTTGTCGAAAAGATGTCTTTATGCTGCATCAATAACTCATGTAGTGTCTTCTTCTGTTGGTCATCTAGTATGTTGTCTTGGTCTATGTCTAGTTGATTTACTACCTCTTCTTGTTTCTGTTTCAGTATCTCCTCTTCTTCTCTCTCAAATACTTCATCAGCAATGCTTACAGGCTGTAATTCACCTATGACAGTTCTGGGTTCAATAACAACCGTGTTAGTAGTAACGTTAGACAAAGTAACATTAAATCTATGTCTATTATCCTGTCTAAAGTTAACGATTCCTGGTGTGATATCTATGTCTCTTGGTAATCCTGAGTATTCTGTTTCTTGTATCAGTGCAGTGGTATTAGGGTGTCTTACTTCTTTGTCTGTGAAAGTGGGAATTTCTATTGTCTCATTTGGTTTCAGTATAATCTTATGTGTTGTAGCGCTTCTTATAATGGCAATCCTATTCTTGTTTTTTCTTCATTTCTCTTTCTGTGATAACTATGCTGCGAAATCCTAAGTACCATGGTACCTTTAGTTTAGCTTTCTGAAGAAACTGATCTCCAAACTTCTCCTTGCATCCTACCATTAAACTATTGAGTATGTTTGTTCCTAAAATGATTGGAGTACTTTTGGAATAATTTGTGTCAGGCACAATCAAGAATAAACACATGTGTGGCTCTGATTCAGGCAAACTGTTTGAGGTATCGACTGCTGCCATAATGTAGCCCAAGTATGGTAAAGATTCTCCATCTGCGCATTCAATTCTAAGTAAATTTTCTAGTGGTTTTATTTCTGTGTCGAAAAGATGTTCTTTATGGAATGATTTGGATATTAAACTAACAACGCTGCCTGTATCTATTAACGCTCTGGTTTCTGTATTGTTGATTATTAAGTCTACTTCGTTAATTTCTCCTACCATTTGTGGATCCTTATTATCATTCAAGCCCGTCTGCGATCCTCCAACCCGAGCTCCTACAAGTTTGGGCAATCCCTTGCTTTGTGCCCAGTCTTCTTACAAGAGAAGCACTTCATCTCTGTTTGCTGAGTGCAATCCCTTGCCAGGTGTCCTTTGATCCCACAATTATAGCATGTTGGTTGAAACGTATTGGATGCTAGGGGTCTCTGATAGTTGTTGTCTTCCCTCCCTCTTCCTCTACCATCATTCCAGCCTCTATTACCTCTGCCTCTGTAGTTTCTTCTTCCTCCATAGTATCCTCTATTTGCAGTGTAATCTTCATGATCTGTACTTTGTGGAGCACCTAGTTGATCAATTTTTTCATTAAGCTTTCTCAGGAGGTCCGCTAATTCAGAGATTCCATCGTTATTTGATTCAGAGATTCCATCGTTATTTGATGATTTTTGTGGAATAGTCGGTTTGCATGGTCTTGTCATGGGAACTGGTGTGTCATCTTTAAGGTTGGCTTCTAATTTTCGTAATTCAACTTTGAAGCGATCATAGTCTTTAATATGGTCGCATTGGTAAACTGCCATTTGCTTCAACTCCCGTCGTAATCCTTGGTATAATACTTGTTTCAATATGTCTTCGTCAGTTCTCCTTAATCCCTTCACCTCGCACGCCCTACTGAACAGTTCTTCTACACGTAACGCGTACGATGTAACAGATTCCTCTAAGTTCTGAGAACAAGAATAGAACTTCTTTAGGACGTTCTCTCTTGTGTCCATCCTTCCATATGTACTTTCCAATTTCCTGATGACCTCCACTATATTAGCTTCAATACCAAGTCTCCGCACAATATCTCCCGCTTCACCTTTAACTGCTCGTCTGACACCTAATAAAATCTGTTCTTCGGTGAATGCTTTTCCCTTCCTCACTGATGATATCTCAAACTTGAATGTCTCCCATGATACATCTGATTTGGTTCCTTCTCCTGAGAATGTGGACAATTTTGGATATTGCCAGGAATTTCTATGATAAGCCTCTTCATGATGATCTATCTTTGGTACCGGTATTTCCTCCTTTGAATCTAACACAGAATCTGTTGTCATCCCAGTTATATGATGTTTCATGAAATCCTTGACATCTTCAGATGGCAGCTTATGAAACATTTTCAACAGAAGTAAGTCTTCTTTGGTTATGCTGACTTTTTCTTCCAATTCTTCTTCATCCTTTCCTCCACTTGCAGATGTCATCTTCCACCACTCCTCTTCCTGTTCCTCCTTATCCATGACACTTGTCACAATATTATCTCACTTCGATCACACAAATAGGTAGAATTTCACTATATGAGATATAAGTTCACGGAATATGACTTACTCCCTCACTATCACGATACACCTTCACTATATGAGATATAAGTTCACGGAATATGACTTACTCCCTCACTATCACGATACACCTTCACTATATGAGATATAAGTTCACGGAATCTGACTTACTCCCTCACTATCACAATACACTATATGAGATATAAGTTCACGGAATATGACTTAATCCCTCACTATCACAATACACCTTCACTTATAGCATATATGTGTACCCCGAATCGGTCTTATTCACTCATTATAGTTCACAGTATTAATTACTTATTCACTTTTTTTTTTTTTTTTTTTCTTTTTTTTTTTTTTTTTTTTTTTTTTTTTCACACTTAACAGTTTATATGTGTCTACACAATGCCACTTATTTCAAACGCTGGCAATCAAAATTATAACACTAAATAAAATATTTTCAATTTCCATATACGGATGGATACATATTTAACTTAGTTTCACACAAAATCTAAATGGCTTAATTACTAGCACCATGTATCATTTGAATTCAACAGGTCAAATAATCAAAAATATAGAACAGGGCACCTGTAAATGAAATAATAAAATACAACTTCCAAGCAAACATATATGTATATAACTGACAAAGTTTAAATGTATCAATCAAAATATCATAATCAGTAAACCGCACAAACTGATAAAGTCAAACAATTAAGTATGACTGAATACAACTGTTTATCACACTATTTCTAAGTAAATACTGATTTCAAAGATCAAATTCTGAAATAATAATTGTGAATTCAAATTATAATAATTTCTAAGAACTGTACAATATTTCCTAGAAATGACTACTGATGAACCATTAGGCTTTTAGTCATGTGACATCTATGTACTCGGTAAAAGTATTCAATTCAAAATAGATCGATAGCCTGTCTTGGCAATATGTGATTTGTTATGAAAATCTGTATGAATGGATGAATGGCCACTAGCTCACTATTTAGTCCTATTTGAAAATTAACACAAAGAAAAATTGTCACAGTTTCGATAAAATACTCGTCCAAAGTTTAAGAAAGTTCCATTATTAAACGGTGTTGAATGTTAATTCTTCTTCTTATAACGTTCCAACGACTACAGCTATCCACTATCGTTATCGTCTCCCTCAACTGTTCAAGTCTCAACAATCCCAACTTCAATAGATGAACACGATCGATATGTCGATTATTCACACTGTTTTCAACAATATGCACGCTGGTACTCAAGTTGACACGTTGAAATCGGGTCCCCCGTTGGGCTCCATTTGTAATATAGTGATGTCTGTTGAGATTAGTGTCACCACTATGTGTGTGTAAGGTTCGAGACCCGATTGGCAATGAACAACTCCAGCTACTTCTACTTCCTTTATTAATACACGGATATAAATCCCAAAGCTCTGAAATTACATTTAATACACTGAATTAAAATAACGTTAATGATATATCAAGATACAATATATAATGAGTCTAGTGGCCGATTCATATAACAATTACACAATGCATTACAGATGCATTACAGTCTATTAAATATACATTACAATAAATTACATATACTTCACAATACATTACATATACATTACATATACATTACATATAAATGATTACATATACAACATACCAATTGTGGATTGAACTCCTGGTTTATTATCTTGCACTCTCTATCTCATCTCCCGGTGTTGTTAGCTATTGTTAAACTGCAATATTAAGAAACATGGTGAACAGATAGGGCATGGATAGTGGTTCAGTTTATTAGCATTAGGGATAATCTAAATCAAGGTAAATGAATATGCTGCCATCTTGAATCTACATGAACAAAGGAATTCATGCTATGAATTACAAAAGTCTAAATACACAAAGCATAACTCAGTGGTTCTAAATCTTTACATCATTAATAAATATTGAATACCTTAGGTTTACAAACCTCAAACTGTCTCCATGACATAATCAAATATAAAATGTTATTCAATTAATCTCTTTTACAATCACTTCCTCTCTATACAAGATCTTACTGTCCACTGACTATTTCTGCACAAATCTATCACATGACCAATTAAAGGATTAAGAAAAAGCGGCAAATGATGCCTGACTGAGTTCAACAAAATAGCAATGATTCAAGGGAAGTAATTCAAACATATTTAAACAAGTCACCTCCAGAGTTATCCTTCTTACTAAGTTAAAACAAGATTAATAAAAACACACCCTGTTACAATTCTAGTATCGTTCTTCGATTTTTTGCCTCTACATACAATGACACAGACGGAAACCAGTACATTTGGCCTTCCCATGTTTGAGAGGAACCATAATATTCATGCTAATTCAGTCTTGACATCGGCATTATGATTGGAAAGAAAATGCCATTTACAGTTTATACGGCATATGTCCGTGAATGTGGTGACTTAGGTCACTTCCAATAGCTTTTCTGTTTGGCTAGCTCTGAAGTGATGCGGTAGAATATTATGTCCGCTTTAAATCATATTTATAAGAGGACCCGGGTGCAATCCCTGGTGGGATATGTTGTTTTTCTTGTGTGATTTATCATGATATGGTGTAGAGTCAGAAGGCCGTCCGGTTAACTCAGTTGTTAGAGTGACATACTAGTATTTAGGGGTGGTGGGTGTGGACCTCACATCAGGCACACTTTCCCCTTGACTTACTTCAATGATGGCAGTGGTGTTTGACAGCCCACGTGATTTTAGCCACTAATACCAGAATGGGGAGGAGTGTAGTGGTGTGAGGTTAGACAGTCACGTGGTTAGCTCAGTCGGTAGAGTGCCATACTGGTGTTTAGGGAGCCATGGGTTCGAGTCTCACATCGGACGCACTTTTCCCCCTTGATTCCTACTTATTGCAGTCTGACTAGTACAAACTTAGATGTTGTCTTCAGACTGTGACTTGTCGCATTCATATAACAATAATGAAACAATGCTGAAAACTTTCCAGGCATTTGAAGTTACATCCACCTAATTTCTGTGTGATTAAGTCAACAAAAGGATTTGGTTATACAGATAGAATTATCTTTCAAAGCTACATAACACAATTAATTGCAGTTCTCTGAAAGCTATTTGGTAATTTAAAACCATCAAATTGATGTGCTACTGAAACTTATTGAAAATGAAAGCAGGAATTTGTGTGATGGCATTCAGTTTTTGCCAAATTTATTAGATTAGTAACTTCCAAGGTATCATTTGAAATTCTGAGTATCATTTGAAATTCTGGGTATTATTAAACTTTAGTCTTTATATCGAGGGCTCAGCGCAAGACTATTCTATCTTGTTTTTTTTAGAAAGTGGTTATTTGACAGTTTTGTTCTTGAAATCTTAAAACACATAATCTGTCAAATTATTATGATTATATTGTGAATAGTTTTTAAAAACTCAAATGTAAAAAATATATTCTATCTCGGACAACTATTTTCTTGGCTCAAAACTATTCTAAGTTTAATAGTTAGAATAGTTTTGCAAAACATTTTTTCATTTAATACTGGAATTTGATTAATGCAAAGGTATTCTAACTTGAGTTTTTCACATTCTAATGACATCATCAATTGATGTTGTGATGTCATGAATCTTGTGGCACTTGTGATTCTGTTGGTTTCTGCATTGTTAAAGTGTTGTATAGTCAAATTATTTCAAGAAGATATTTTTAATGTAATTTTTTAAATATAGTTGTACAAATAGTTAAATGTCACATTTTAATATAGATAACATGTTTTATCAATACATGTGTTCACTATTAGCTGTGAAGAATGAGTGAATATGTTACCTCAACAACTGACTTTATTATATAACAGAAACGGTGGGAAGAGACATTACATATCTATCTTACACAATTATTATATTTTATTTGCGTTACATTGATAAGTATGACCTCTGTTTAAATACTATTGGTAATAATGGGATAGTTTATATTTATAAGCAGCAGTATTATATCTTGTGTGATATATTGGTCCTTGAGATAATTCTTATAAATATAATATAAATATAGAATGCTATGTTATTTTCTAATGTAAGTTTAAAAATTTGTAACCCACCCATAAAATTTTGGCAGGTTAATTTAACTCATGACTATGCATTGCATGGAAAGCAATGTTAAAAATGATTGATCATTATACTGCTTTTAATTTGATATTACACTAATAAACATGATATTGGAATGTAAATTTGTAATAATTATTTTAATATCATAATCCAAAATGGGGATACTGAAACTACATAGGCTGCAGATCTAATAATGTATGTAAGGTATACTATGGACCAAGGGATCAAACATTGTGTATGACTTCATTTCAATGCTGTGTTTTATCAAGGTACTGGTGCTGCCATCTTTACCCTGGCAAATGGCATTGCATGTATATGATATATTGCAATAGTGATGTGCAGTTTGTGGAGAAGTGTTGTAGAAAATGGGGTAACAGAGTTAGTGTGGTATAGGTAATGGTATGGTAGGTGGTGATAACAGGGTAACAGGAGTTTTTAGTGTGGTATAGGTAATGGTATGGTAGGTGGTGATAATGGGGTAACAGGAGTTTTTAGTGTGGTATAGGTAATGGTATGGTAGGTGGTGATAACGGGGTAACAGGAGTTTTTAGTGTGGTATAGGTAATGGTATGGTAGGTGGTGATAACGGGGTAACAGGAGTTTTTAGTGTGGTATAGGTAATGGTATGGTAGGTGGTGATAATGGGGTAACAGGAGTTTTTAGTGTGGTATAGGTAATGGTATGGTAGGTGGTGATAATGGGGTAACAGGAGTTAGTGTGGTAGGTAATGGTATGGTAGGTGGTGATAATGGGGTAACAGGAGTTAGTGTGGTAGGTAATGGTATGGTAGGTGGTGGTAATGGGGTAACATGAGTTAGTGTGGTATAGGTAATGGTATGGTAGGTGGAGGTAATGGGTAACAGGATCATATATATCATTAAGTTTTTTTCATACACCTTTCATCAGACTGCCATTTCTATTTGTTAATGCCTTGAGCTCATCATGGACAGTTTAGTGATTTGGAATATATTTTCGACTAAGATGTGGTTCTTGCAAAATATGTTAATTTTATTGGTAGTTCATTTTTATGCACTTTCAACGGTTAGAATGTCATTTCTTATAAGGTGTGTAAAATAAGTTTTTTATGGACATGCACACAACTTATCTAAAAATGTTAACTAGATATAATCATTATGTCACTTATGATTCGAAGCATTGTTTTTTATGGTGGCACCATGCAATTTAGCCTCATGGAAATATATTTTGTAAACTCAACTTTAATATATAATGCTTGCAAATCTTGTAAGTCATGGAAACATATTTTACATTTCTTTTGAATAAGGCCAAAAAGTCAGATGTTAGTACATGTGTTTTTGTAGCAACAACCTAGACTGAAATTCAGGCCAAAATACATTTTTCGAGTCGCATCAAGTCATCCAATCCCTTTTTCTAACTTAAATACTGTTAAAAAAATGCATATACTCTTTAACAAAGAAATTGCATTAAGCAATATTCATATCAGTATTTGTGCATACTAGGAAACCAAAGTAAAATAACTATTACTTTTTGAATTGTCTTCCTTTTGTAATTGCTAGGGGTTACAATGGAGAAATTTACTGTTCAATTTGTTAGCTCAGTAGTTAGAGCGCTCAGTGCCATCTTGATTGTTGGCTAGAGAGGTCCCAGGTGCAAATCCTGGACAAGTCTGGTAAATTCTCCGTGTAAATAATGTGTATGTTACGTGCCTGTGACAGTAAATAATGATACTTTAATTAATTAAGCAGTCTGATTGTCATGTTTCATTAGATTTAGAACTACTATTTGATTACCTTAAGAAATATACAGTGTTGCTCATATTTTGACATCTTTTATTCTTTTATGTCTGAGGTTCAGACTTGTATGAAACTAGGGGAACCAATATAGCAAACTGGATGTTCCGAGTTCTACATATATAAATATCGCACTGTTTTATGTGATTACTGTCACTCAAGGTGCAGCCAAGGGTGATGGTATTTCTCCAAAGGTTGACAATATTACTTTCCAACAAAAAGCTTCATATTTATTTTATAATTCTAAAACTACCATGTATAAACCTGTAACTGGTCATATAGACTCCTTGAGGTTGGACACAGTAAATAATGTTAACACTACCATGTATAAACCCCTGGGCACTATCAGACAATTTTTGTGTTAAGATATTTATCTGGTATGAAAATTTATCATGATACTTATCTAGTTAACCACATAATTATCTAGTCATTTAAGTAGATATCTAGTTTCTTTAACGTGATAACCAGATAATTATCTAGTTAATGAAGTAGTTAACTGGTGGCCGAAATATGCCACCATATATTGTCGAAGAAAAAGAAAGCGTTTGAATAAAAACGATCCTTAAAAATCGATTGGATTGAGTCAAAGAATACATTTTAAATAATATTTGTACTCTACCTACTTTACTTTTTGGTTAAAATGTGCATGTTGAATGTCATCATTGTATTCTATAATATTAAAGAATTCTTTCAATCAAAGACAATTTATAATTTCACATTGTGACACATGTAACAGTAACAAGACTGACAACTATTGTTTGTAATGATCTTCATTTATCAAATCTATGTCATTGTATTATTACAAGCTAGAGTTGCTGTGTTAGATACTTCACTGCTCAACAACATTCAATCAGCTGTGGATACAGGCAGGCAGTCGAATGTGACTCGGCAGCAAATAAAAAAAATGGAATTACGACTAAGTTAAACTGAAAAAATAAGCAAGAGTTATGAAAGATTCATAATTTTTATTCTCAGAAAAATGCCACAACAATGCTGTTTATTATTTACCAGTAGGAAATTGATCTCAAGACAACAACCAGCAAATTTACACAATAAAACTGGACAAGGTGTCTGTGGCTTATCTATAAAGGTAAAAACATTTAATGTTATTGCAAGTACAGTCAAACCTGTGTTAAAGACCACCTTCGAACAATGATCACTATTGTAAAACCTGTCGGAAAAGACCACCAATTTTATCTTCCATCAGACCATTTTCAATGATATTTAATCTGTTATTTAATCTTTTAATAGAGACCACCTGTAAACAAAGACCACATTTTGCTGTTCCAATGGGTGGTCTTTACAGACAGGTTTGACTGTATTACCAAATATATTTCAGAAAATCTAGATTTGAAAACTTATTTCATTTCTGAAAATCAACTTAAGTATGCGCAAAAAACGTTATAAATAAAATACTAACTTTAACAGAATTAAACTTACTTAAAGCTACTATTTATTTATAATAATTCAAATGGATAATTTCTGATGTAAAACTTTATCTATAATGAAGTAGCCGACCTAAAGAAAATGTACTGCAGAGTGACTTTCAAACAATGGACATGGACTTTTATACCCAAACTTCAAATAGTTTCAACAGTGTTTGAACAGAACAACGGACAGAACCAACATGAGTTCAAAATAGGGTTCAAACACCTCAAACAGTAAAATAAACATGCATGATAAATCACACAAAGTTTCCAAAAAACATTCGAGGAATATTTACATAATACAAAATAACAGTATAAGTCAAGGGCAAATGGTAATGTACTCAAATAATCATTTAACAAATCAATATTTACATCTAACAATCCCCTTCGGGGCCTCTATAAGAAAATGTACTATCAGACTTGTAAGAAATCTACATGATGACTACATCTATATACTGATGACATCACACTCACATGACCAATCAGTACCAATTATGACTACCAAATGCATAGATTAACTAAAAGTTATTGTTTAAATGAATATGTGATTTACTGAATTTAGAGAATCAAACTAATGAACAACATATAGCACAATATTTGCTTGACCAATAGATATATACAAAATAACATAGGTGGGGTATATTTGCACACCATAGTATGTTAAATATGCAGCAATAAAGCAATACATGATAGAAGGAATTCAGTACAAAAGTTGTCCTATGGATAAATTCACAATGCAATGGGTATTTGCTATTGACTTTGAATTGAATGGTGTCTGCATATCTTTTGTTAGTTTTGAAATATGTTGAGTCTGAAGGATTACTGTTGGCGTTATAGAGAATGGAGTCTGCATGTTATGTGTTTGTCCTGTAGTGAATGGTTGTGCATGTTTTACGTTAGTGTATTAGTGTATGGTATCTGCCTGGTTTCTGTTTGTGTATTAGTGTACGGCATTAGAATGTTTTCAGTTTGTGTATAAGTGTATGGTATGTGTCTGGTTTCTGTTTGTATGTAAGTGAATGGTATGTGTCTGATTTCTGTTTGTGAGTTATTGAATTTATGAACCTTGATTCTGTTTGTGTAGCAGTGGGTGGTAAGTTTCTGGTTTCTGTTTGTGTAGCAGTGAGTGGTGTGTGTCTGGTTTCTGTTTGTGTAGCAGTGAGTGGTGATGTGTGTGTCTTGTTTCTGTTTGTGTAGCAGTGAGTGGTGATGTGTGTGTCTTGTTTCTGTTTGTGTAGCAGTGAGTGGTATGTGTATGGTTTCTGTTTGTGTAGCAGTGAGTGGTATGTGTATGGTTTCTGTTTGTGAAGCAGTGAGTGGTATGTGTATGGTTTCTGTTTCTGTAGCAGTGAGTGGTATGTGTATGGTTTCTGTTTGTGAGCAGTGAGTGGTGTGTGTCTGGTTTCTGTTTGTGTAGCAGTGAGTGGTATGTGTATGGTTTCTGTTTGTGAAGCAGTGAGTGGTATGTGTCTGGTTTCTGTTTGTGTAGCAGTGAGTGGTATGTGTATGGTTTCTGTTTGTGAAGCAGTGAGTGGTGTGTGTCTGGTTTCTGTTTGTGTAGCAGTGAGTTGTATGTGTCTGGTTTCTGTTTGTGTATAAGTGAATAGTGTCGGACTGTTTTCTGTTTGTGCAGCAGTGAGTGGTATGTGTCTGGTTTCTGTTTGTGTGTTAGTGAATGGTATGTGTCTGGTTTCTGTTTGTGTAGCAGTGAGTTGTATGTGTCTGGTTTCTGTTTGTGTAGCAGTGAGTGGTATGTGTCTGGTGTAATGGTGTATCCGAATTTCCTGTACACAATGGTTTTGAGGGCAATTCAATTTTTATTTCCTTACACATTTTTAGTATCTCGTTTAATTTAAACTGTCTATCAACATTTGTGATCTCTTCATCACCGGCATAACCTGTGTTGCCACAGACACCATGTTTCTTTCACTGTATGCTATTTCTTGTAACAAGGTGTCTCTTTGATCTGTTGATATTGACCTAGTGTAAACAGGTTCTCTGTTTGGTTTCAATGGTTTGGCACTTCTCTTTGTCTTCTCCATCCCACCCTCAAACGAACTTTGATAGTGCGTCCATTTGTGCCCTAAAATATAAAATGCAGGCATGTTGACATAGGAATGGCTCTCTCACAAAATTGTAAATAAAACAAATTTACTATCATGACTACTCCATACTTTGTTGCTTGGATGGTATAGCGATGTTTTAACAAAGACGAGAATTTTATGCCAGGTCTCCCTCCCACGTCCCCTGGATTTGATATTGTAGACTCTGTCATATATTTGGTGTCTTTTATACCTAACACAATATTCATGCTTGATGCACACTATAAGGATGCGCTAAGTCTTACAGAGAACTTATCATATAACATTCAACTTGTGAACAGTCAATCATCAAACTATAGTGGGCCATTTGCTTATGTTTTCCTTACATTGGTATTAACGTTTGTTTAGGACTGCTTATGACATGTGGGTGCTAGCGTGTAAACTATCAAATTGTAAAGGACAGACAACCAACCAATACCTCACCATTGAACAATTTGTGCAGGTCTGTATGTCATTACTATAATATACCAATCCTTAATACAATTAATTTAAATGTGAAGAAAGTTTTGATTTCTGTTAGCTTTTCCTTTGATTTTCTTGTCAAATGTTCCAATATCTATTTGGCTATTCAGTAGAACATATAATATTTGAATACTCATAGCCACCTCTATGATAATTTTAGTACTTAATTTATACCGTTTTTACATGCTGCTGTTTGGTTTCCACAAGAATACTATCTGAATGTTGGCATTCTTCAATCTGTCTTACACCATTTTTCACAACCTGTAAGGAAAAAATAGTTTTAAAACATTGATTGAAATGCATAACTGTTTAATGACTTGGATAAACATCAGTAGAAGTTCTAGTGATCCTAATCAATGTAAATTACACTTTTAAATATAGGAACTAAGTATGCGTCCACTGGACACAGATGCCCCATATCTTCTCAATCTAGAGGCATAGCTCTTCCCTTACTAAATAAATGCTATAAAATTACACAATGCCTCTTTTCACTATTTCCAGTTATTTGCACTTTGAACTAATCATTTTACCTGCAATTGAGTATTAACTATTACTAATTTGGCCCTACAGAAGCAACCAACAACTACGACATAAAATAGAAGTTGAGGACAATGACAGTAGCCAAATGTCAAAGTAAAGTATAACATTGCAAGCCTGACAAATGAATACTATAGTCTTCCAGGTAACAGTCTAGCACTCTTCCAACTAAGCTGAATGGGCAGGCTACATCAGAGAAGAACAAAACATGTTTTGTACCTTTATGTTCTCCAATTGATACTGTAAATATCAAGCTGCATGACTGTAAACAGTAGTGTCTGATGAAACAATATGTACAAGGCAGTATCAAGGTAAAAAACAATATCACTTCCAAAAACTACTTACATAAGCCTTTCTTCGTGTAGGCAATACATCTTTCAGCTTCTTTGTATTTTCATTTTTGTCACATATACCATTCTGACCCATACCAGTTATACCATTCTGTGAACACTGTCAGACCTGTGAAACAAAGAATGTTGTGTATTACTTCATGTACTTAAGGCAAACAGCAGTGGGTTGTGGGTTTTCCCACCTGGTTTGATTGATTAAATCTTCAAGACAATCTTTGGATAACAATGCGCAATTAACTTCATGTTGTACTTTTTTACAGGAAAATCAATCCATTTGACTTTATCAATATAACTGACACCAAATACAAGAAAGACAGGATCATGATTTTAAGCGTCTTTAACTGACAGAGAGCAACAAAATATTAGGTGTGTGGTGTAGTGGTTAACATAACAGACCGGACCGGAGACATGTGTTCAAATCCTAGTGGCGCTATTGCCAATAAAATCAGTGGTTGAAAATGTTACTGGTTACATAAATTTATAGGAAGTGACTACGGGTACGGGTCCTAGGGGTACGGGAGTCCCGTACTCGTAGATATCATACCAAGGATATGCTACGGGTACGGGAGTTTATAAATATGACACATACTCAGATCAAATATAAGTAAAAGATATTAAAACAAATATCAGTATATACGCTATATAAATGTTTATATTTTGTTTGTCGTTAATTATACGACAAAACCGCCATTTTGGTTGATACTTAAACAACATTCGGAAATCCTCGGCCAACTACGTCAAGTGCCTCGGATGTACGTTAGGCACTACTTTCAGAAATACCATTCGAATGTCATGAAAACCAGATGGCGACATGAACGCTGGAGTGCTGATGAATGTAATATTTAAGCTATATGAAGACTGGAATATGTGAGTTTTTAACTAGAAATGTCAACGATAATCCATCTCTTACATGAATTTATCGAAATTATTGAAATTATAAATCCGTTTTGCGATAACTATTTCTTGACAGCACAAAATGTTGAGTTTTGCTACATACACTAGAGGGTGCTATCCGAGTAACGAAGTGGTACGGAAATACCCGAGAGCTGTCGACAAAACAGTCTTTTTGGCAGGATTTTAAAATTGTTAAATAATTATGTCTGCTGTATGACCCCCCGCCCCCCGATTATCGATGTTAAGGTGTGAACAATTTTATTGCGCTTCAAAACTGGGTCTTAGTTAGACCGGGCCGAAATGGAAAGTGGGCCGAGGTGTCCCTTTAGTTTACCGATTGGTATAGTTCAATAAACTTTGAATAAAGCACAACATTTGTCAAACTTAACTTATCTACTATTTTAAAACAAATTTTGGAATTTTAAAATTATCTTGATATATTCAGAAATGATAAGGATTTTGATTTACACAATTTAGACTTAATGTCGTTAGCAGTCATAACTTGGAAATTGAAGCTGGTCTACAACTCAGGATTTAGAATAGAGAAATTAGAAGATGTAAAATATGCACTCAGAATGTCATAGTTCTAAACAGATTATCATTTCTTATTGCGCTGTCTAAAATATCATGATTTGATAAAACAGGTCAAACAAGAATAAATGCCTTCTAAATAGTACCGGTAAATACTGCAAAATTTATAATTGAAGTATTTACTTTCAGAAAAAATACCTTGGAAAATAATAATTTACAACAAATATATTATACAATCAGCATTCACTTTTGTAATGAAACAGGAATAAAAATATAGAGTCTACAGCTTCTGGCCAGCGACTAAATAAAGCTTTGCCTTGATACACTAAATAGTTTTACTAAAAATAAATTACCATAGTCATCTGTATAACAAGCACGGTTCCAGATTTAAAAAATTGGCCATTAGGCACCCTTAACACATAAACCATTAAGGCTATCACTAAAATAATCAATTTTTATACTAAACAAAACATCATAGTTGTTCTACTATTCAGTAATTAATATATTTCTTAATATGATAAAAATCACACCATCACAGCATTAAATATTATGTTGAGGAAATCAGGTTTCAATATTTTATCAAACATAAAATATTATTGTTGATAATCTTTACCTTAAATCAGTTGGCACTATCAGTTTTCTTTGTTATACTGGTCAACTATGTATTCAATAATTTCGAATGAGACTGCTCTGCACTAAGAATCAATGATTAATGAAATTAACATTGACAATTAAGATTTTTCAATCAGCATATTGCCCTTAATCTGATAGGATGATTATAAAAAACCAACCCCTCTTCAGACACGATTTGCATATTGTCATTATCTATGTTGATTTATGACCATGGTTATATAATGTTATATAATGTCTCCTTTTATGACAGGAAGAGATTAACATAGTAGATGTGATCACCAATGTGTCACCACATATTGTATGTACAGTTGGCCCCAGTCTTATAGCAGATTGTTGTCATACACTACTAATCAATTTTGTCATTAATGGATGAAAATATATCTACATGACATTGTTCCATAAAATTATATAAAATAATTTTTTGATAAATTATATATTAAATAAAAAAGACGTCAGTAATACCACATAATACATTACATAAATAGCAGAAGTATTAATGAGTTCATTTTGTCACATTACGTCCTAATTAAAGGAGCAACTATTATAATATTTATTTTTAAAAGTATTCTGTTCAATCAATTACTTCTAAGTTTATTTGCAGAGTGAAATTTTGAAACATGCTTTACATATTGAAAAGGAACAAAATTAGCACCAGCATGAGTATAATTGATTTTTTAATTATAATTAATGTCCAATATAACTCAATAACTGAGTGACAATGAACAACTCATTTTTCATTGTTCATGACAGTGTTTTCCCCTGACTTAAAAATTGGGGGTCATTTTGACCCCCTCGTTTACACATTTGACTGTCATTTCTAAATGTCATACAGGAATACTTTTTGAATAAAACTTTGTTCTACTGATAATAGTTATTAAACAATGACTTACTGATTACTATTTGTCGTAATTGTAATGAAAACTACAAGTCGTACTTGGCTTATTAGTTACTGTATGTGACTGTGAGGGTTAACACACAAATGAACATTACAGATCATGATTTACTTTTATTTGAAACAAATGAATCTGAATTGTGACATTTGTCATTATCTTTTGAACTGCTATGCTCTCATAACTTGTAGCGAATGTCATAAACATCATCAGATTCCTTTGAGCACAGCGAGTGGTATAACACTTTGTTTTGCGAACTGTGCAACCGTTCAAAGTATGAATTGGTCAAATTTTAGACTGGTTACTATTTATGTTCAATTGAGTCAACGCTTATTGTACTTAATCTTTGACACAGTCTGCATGCAATTATCAAAGTGAAAGTACATTTTCGGAAAATTGCAGTAAGGTACAAACTGAGGTGATTTCACTTTTGAAGAAATTCTGTCATCCTGGACGCACACAAATAATTTTAATTTCTCAGAAAAATGAGACAAGATTTGTTTGTCAGGAAAAACACTGCATGGCATGTTAATATTTTTTATTATCTATCAAATGTGACAGAGCATGTTATCATTAAATATTTTTGACATATTATGCAAAAATAAAGAAAGTTAAATTTATACTAACAGAATTAAAATAATGACATGAAATTATTTTGATTGTACTGTCATGAATGCAGAATTAAATTTTATGACACCAACATGCATGTGTCAATTTTCATTAGACTTGACGATTCCCTAGACCGAGCATCCTTAATTCAGGATCTAACCAACAAATGCAGAGCTGTATCTGTATAATTATATATCTTACTGTATGCCATTGTGATATCAAACCTAAGTTCTTTTAAATGAACCTTTGTAAATGACATAACCAGCGTAATACTTGATAATTAGGTAAATCACATAACATTAAAAATTTAAGACTAATAGTACAGAAATGGTTTACTATTCTTCATAACATTAACTATAATTATGTACATATTTCCATACAGCTGAACTGATTGGTATACGGACAAAATCCCTTTCGGACAAAATCCCCTTGGCTCATTTTGCACAAGGCAGACAAAATCCCCTTCGTGAATTTTACAAGGTGGACAAAATCCCCATCATGAATTTAGGGGAGTGGAAATGTTCTGTTCCAGCAATGTATGGAGTTATTTATTATTTCTGGATGTGTAAGAAGGCCAACACTCCACATCCAGATACATGGGCATCACAATTACCCATCACCCAGATGCGGGACGAGGCCCTACATATTTAATTGTGATATTTTTTGCTATCAGTTTTGCAAAAAAAATGATCCATCACTTAGTCTCATTGTGCCAGTCAATTAGTAGATTTAATAAAAGTGGGCTGGTTTAGTTATGCGGACCCAGGGACGGCCAATGTGCTTAATCCAGTCAAAGATTATATTGTAATCCAGCACCCTGGTCAACCAAGGCCAACATACATGTAGTGTATATAACATTCATGAATAAAATCAACAAACTGATTAATGGTAACTCGCTAGTAACCAATTTTATTAAATGAATAATAAAAGGCCATTCTAAGCATCTATAGAAAATAATTATATATATAAAATTAGCCTAGATTTTGTATTGAAAGAAAGAAAAATCAACTTTGTAGTTTAGTGTCTTATTCATAAGGATCTATATTTTATACAGCTGTAACAAAAATGCACACAATTGGCATCTTTCTGGTAATATTAGGATATATAATCAATTATATCATCCAAATGATTTTATAATGAAGGGTCTGTATGTTACAGGTCAAAAAGGTAACCAAATCATTTTTTAATTGACAAAAATCATTTTAAAACAAGTAATTGTGTGGACAGACATTACAATGTTAGGATTGTATTTCTAATCTTCAAAAATGCTTCAACACAAAATTTGAAATATTAAACAAATTATACTTAAAATATAAGATGATAAAAATCAGAAGAGAGGCAAAAATAAGGGTCAATATTGGGGTGGACAAATTAGGTTATGCAATAAACAATATTGCCCCCTGTGTGCACTATCTAGATATCAATGTGTCCAGACCACTAATCAGCAGTTTTACAATGTCTGGCCCAGTGGGACTCCAATTATATCTTATCAATATGTGCTGTCACCAACTGACTCCTATTTACAGTGAAGATGAGAAGAGTCTACCACAATTAAAATTAATTAAAATAGTTTATACAAGATATTATATAAACATTAATCAATGTGGCATGTTTTGAATGTTAGAAAATATGTTTATCTTTGTGAAAAGATTTGAATGAACATAAAGATTAAATTTAAGGTTTTAAAAATGTTACTTACTCATTTCTAATTTTAAACAGTAAAAAATGAAACTATGAGGGAATAAGAACTTTTCTCACTCCTATAAATTACTTTTGAAATAAAGACTCAAATGTGAGTAGCCATTACCAGCATATCACTGGGATTTATTGTTCTAATTGCCCATATTTGGAGAATTTACAATTATAATAAAAGCTAATCATGTTTCTGCATCTAACTTTTTATGTCAACTATTATTGGTGTCTTGATTGATTATGGTCCAAACACATGCCTACCGGTCAATAAGTTATTATAACAGACCTAAGCTATTATTAGATCCAAGCTTGACGGCTGATGGAATTCCATTATTTTAGTTTAGAAAAAATATTTATGGTTTGTTAGCATCCAGATATATTAAAGATTTTATGTCCATTATCTATTTAAATTGCAACTGATTAAAACCAGCTAGTGAGAAAGAGACATTTTGGTAAAAAAGTAATGACTGCTTTCAGATTATTGGTTGGAATGAAATAATTAACCAAGTATTGTAGTAAAAACATAAATTGTATTCAACAGTATGTTTTATTTCTAAATAATATAAAAAGGTACATTTTAAGTCATATATACATTAGCATTGTTCATTTAATAACTTGAATTGGTTGAATTATTATTCACTGTTTACTATCATAATATATACTACAGTATGTGACACAACTATTATATTTTGAAACCATTGTACTGTATTGACATGTATTTTGGGCCGGTCGCCTTTATCTACTAAATAAGTCTGTCTTTACTATTAGGGAAATTAATATAGTTTCACTTTTTCCAATCGCAAATTAATATACCTTAATAAACAGTCAATCTGATTAGCATTTATACATGGTGTCCAATTCTGCAACAGTAGTAATAGGCCAACTCCTCTATGTTAGATAGTGATTGTAAATGCAATCATATATGTTATTGATAAGGAAAACTTCAACAAATTATGATCCTACAGTTGAGGATGACGTAATGAGACCAAGACCAACCCATTAATTCATGGATGCTGGTTCCTATTTCAAAAAGAAGATAAATGTATGTTCCGGATTGGTCAAAGCCACTTAAATACAAACCATGCAATTTCTTGAACCTAGCACATCAATAAAACAAGCTGATATATGTACAGCTTGATAAAACAAATTTAAGTACATGTAGTTAAAATGGAACACTACACACACACAACAATGCCTCCACACACATATCCCAGGGAAACTAAGACATGACACATCCAATTTGTAATGCTACTGTATTTTACGAAGATATTCAGGGCTTTTTCCTAGGGTAATAGGAAAAAGGTCCCTGGTAAAATTATATTTTAATCTCACTTAATTGTCCAAAATCGGGACAAATGTATCCAGTATTTTTAACAGTTAATTGCAATTAATGAAATACAACTTCATATTTCTAGTTTTACTGTCTCATAAGATATAGCAGATATTTATAGCAGATATTTTATAACATGATTAATTAATTGTCAATAATGATTTTGACTCGAGTTACTGCTTGTTTATAAATTCATTATTTTCGCTCAAAATCATTCGTTTTCTATTGGGAATGTTTTCTTTAGATTGGGAAAAAATGGACCAGGGCTCAAGAAATTCACTAGCCCTTGACAGGTCTGTTTTAAAAGGCCTAGACTCAATACTGTATAAATTACCCAAAATGGAATTAACACAACTTATCAGTTATTACATTATTCATGTCGTTGTTTATTGTGTGGTAACTAACACATCAGGGCGTCTGTCCAGTTAAAACACTTGATGATATAACTGTGGTTTTGAACATTGCCAATTTTCTTATATTCAATAATGAAACAAGAAAAATGTTCTCCAACAACTAGCCTCCCATGCCGGAAACTTTAACATATATATACACTAGCCTGGAACAAGTGTAACTGAATTTTTTTTAGAGCCCTGTGTACCCTACTTCGCAATTGGAATGTGGTTTTTATTACACTGAATTTCAATCTACTCCAAACTTTCTTCTGCAATACATTTTGCTCTATGCATTTACAACTGACTTTGTCAATCTCTGAACTGATACACATATGAAAAAACTGTTTGATGTACAAGTATGTTTAATAAGGTCATAATGCCCGATTTGTAAAAAAATATAATTACGTTCGCACACAATTCCTACTTTCGTTTTAATTTAATGTTTATAACAGGCTACTTTCGTTTCGGAAGGGTGTAATCAAATTTGTTCTGTAAAATAAATGCATTTTGGAGTTCTTTTTGGTGGTTTGGAAGGCATCCGTGACGTGAAAGAAAGATGCCATGGCCCCGTGATATATGAATATGTACTGTACTGTAGACGTGAAGCGTACATCTTAGTATTCTTAAACTTAAGTCATTTAGTGGCCGGCAACATATAAACACAACATCATTTTGAATCAGTTAAATAATTTGAACTGCACTTGAATAGTTTTACCTGTATCCTTTTCCACTTTGAACTCATCTTCCTTCCACACGAGTCTAGCAAAAATCCACTATTTCGAACAAACATATGCACATGTCACTACCGATGAAATCATCGCCATTCCATGTCGTACTTGATTGTTTTCATCGGAGTCGATTTAGTTGAACATGTGGAGAACATGTTCTTCTATTTCGCCAAATTTCTTAACCGAACGAATTTTAATTCGGCAATTTGATTGGTCACACGGTTAACGCGGCAATTTGATTGGTCACACGCTTTCACGGTTTCGCGTTTCCACAGAGGCGAAAATGCCGAATTTTCATTGGCTACACGCTTAACGGTTTCACGCTTCCCGTTTTTAACGATAAAGCGTTCGTGTTTCGTTTTGCGTTAGAGAAATGACACGAAAACGCGGAACTGTCACGCTGGCGGTACTGTAGTCCCCATTTCATGTACATGTTTGCGTTGCTATGAATAACTTAAATATTTTATTTTTTGTTGCAGATGGGATGACACGTCAACAAGTGTAAGTATTATTCATCAATTATCCTGCCAACAGTTTACATACTATTTGTTGCAAAAGCTGCTCTTTCAACCCTTAACATTCTATTAAAAAGTATAATGAAAATAAACTTACTCTTCATGAATAATGTAAAAAATACCATCGCTCCAATGTCTTTACATTCTGTTTTAATATATGACTATGCCAATACAAAGTACATATTACTGCAGCTCATAGTCAACTTGTTTACAAGAAGGGCCTTACGTTGCCTGTATTGTTAAAGACTATAATTCAAATATTAAGAATTAGTCATTTGATGTAAATACATTTGAATGTTTATAATATCATATTTTGAAGAGAATTAGAATACGAGTGTCTGGATTCTACTACAGCCAGTCCAGCGATACATTCCTCTCCTACTTCAATCGCAAGTGAGTAAATGTTGATATATGAATATAAATATTATGTTAACGGCTTTACTCATGCCTAACGTTAATGAACACTTTGTTAGTTAAATATTACATTATGTAGTAATATCTGAGATTGTTCTACCAATTACAATGCCCCTTTAAAGTTATTGATCAACCATTTTTGGGCTTTATCACTGCAACCTTTTTTGTTTCGCTACCATTTTGAAAGGATTACTGTCGCATAGTTCTGTCCATGATTCGGCGTAGTATGCGTCATTTCAGTTGTTTAAAACGCCTTGCCTTAAATGTAGATAGTCTTCTTTTTTGACAAATCATCCTTAGTCATACATATGAGAATATGGGTGTTTATTGCCTTCATACAGATGTACATTACAACATGAATTGTCATTTTTATTCTACGTTTCCTAAAACCACAAATACAAATGTCCGATTCCGTTATTTTCTATCTTGACTTACGCATATGGTGTAGGCAATATCTGTGTCGATTTTGTAGTTCCATGAAACTTTTAAGAAAGATTACGTTGCAATGTTTTAGTGTACTTCTGTATGAAGGCATTAGGAAGCCAATTTCTAAAAGTTATCACTTGATGGAAATTAAGACTATGTACCTTTAAGTTTGACGGTGAGTATGTAAAACGCCATTGTATATGTAGTTACTATCTATGTAGAAATAGGCGTTTAAACAAATAAATTACGTTTACGTTCACGTATAACGCGCTGAACAAAGATAGTTTAAGTTATAAAGCCGACTCAAATAAACATTCTTTTTAGAATTGATAGATGAAAATTAATGGACAAGTTTTTCAAAGAATTTAATTAATTATGAGGTAATGTTAAAGAATAAGATTTATATGAAATATGTTTACATGTGCATAGCAGTCTATTACACAAAACATGTGTACATAACGTGCATTCATTGCTTACATTGAAGACTGTTAATGAACTGTTGTATTTAATTATTCATTTTCAGGAGAAAACATCTATGAAAATCTTAAACTACAACTATTTACAACCGAACCGAGTCATTAGATACCTTCAAATTATGAAATCATATGAACTAACAAAGCGGTTATAAATGCCACGGGACATTACGTATGAAGCGAAATCAGAGAAAAATATAAATCATGACACACATATGATATTCTTGTTAGAACCAGTGATGTCAACAAGTTTCGGTGGAAAGTGCAGCACTGGGAAGGAAAACAACTTGTTGTTTCTATAATATATGTTTTCTTTGATTTCCCTTCATAGAGGATGGATGAAATATTATTAGTATCAATATTGGTATCAATATTGTCATGTGTGCCTTATGTATGTGCGATGAAAGTTTCGCAATATTCAATGTTTTTTTGGACAGGTATATTACTGTATATAGATTGTTGCGTTAACAGTTGCAATAGTCATCGTAATTGCTATGACAAAACAAGTTAACATTATTAAATATCGTATAGCTGAACCAGACCGTATGAGTATAACACTGTACAAAGTCATTTAAATGGAAAATAGGTTCGCGATACTCTTACTGATAGTATTGCAAGAACACTACAATATTATGTTCTACAGCAAACTATTTTCGCAATATTAGATATATATCAAGAACAGCGGTCAACTAATACATGTGTCAATGCTTCGGTAACTTATTTGGATATACGATTGGGTTAGTATGTTTTGAAGATCAGTCTGGTAATATTACACAGCACGTTTATGTCATTGAAGAATAATACTTAGAGACCTCTAGAGACGTAAGTTGAGCACTTTGTCACTTCAACTTTTTGTTTTATATCGACTGTAACACAAGCTCCGATATCTTATACTAACGTCTCTCGAGGACTGCTTCCATTGTGACTGAAGCCGAATTCAGGGATTGCGTGAAAAAACCATACTGCGTGAGAGACTCGAACTCACGACCACTGGATCAGAAATGAGGCGCTCAACCCTACGACAACTGCTACATGTATACATTACCTGCATTTATACCGTTCTGAACGCTCAGCCGATCAATTGTTATAGCGTCAATTTCAAGGGTCTGAGTTCGGAAAACGGCCAATACATCTATCAACCAAGTTGGGTCTATTAACCATGATAATTATGTAGATTTACCATGATAGGTATTTTCACCGTTTTGGGTCCAATTTATCATGATATGCCTATGAACAATGATAGGTCGATTCACAATAACACGTATATTCACCATTATACGACTATTCACCATGATACGTATATTCACAATCACAATGATACTTCGGTTGAATATAATACAGCCAATGTCATTCATTCTCTATCTATGAGCCAGACATGGAAGTTTAGGCTTACTTGCAGTTTATCACGATCATAACTTGTTCTAGATTAACTGCTACTGAAGTTTGTATTTGTTTAAACGGAATTGTGCCGAAAAAATGCATTTTATGTCGTTGTCTTTGTTCACATGACTACATGTATATATGTACATGTGCATGAATGTGCACTTCTGATTTCCTGCTAGACTTATTTATTCTTTATCAACTCATAACATAAAACATCCAATGAAATGCATTCAGCCTTCACATCCCGTATTCGACACACAAAAATACAAATAATTATCCATGAATAAATTAGAATGAAATGAAATACTTGTAGTCGAAGTTATTAAAAAGTAAATATATAAAATTCAATGAATGATACCAACATACGTGATAAAGGCAATGTTCTTTCGATAACACGGAACTGATAACTCCGTGATCTTTGCGAGTTTTGAGAATATTCTACAAGGTTTTAGCCTTTTGTATGCAAAATGATTAACATATGAGCTATACCTTGATTACCACTCATGACAATCAGTTCCACCGTGTGGTTATCGCAACCATTTTTTACTTTTAATGTATTAAGGTTGATTCTCAATTTACGCAAGGATCCTTGCAACTGATGAAATTGAATCGACTGGTAATTATCCTAAAACATTTCTCGTTGCGTAAAATTTACGATAATAAACTA
Source organism: Mactromeris polynyma (assembly GCA_032209605.1). NCBI lineage: Eukaryota > Metazoa > Mollusca > Bivalvia > Venerida > Mactridae > Mactromeris > Mactromeris polynyma. Next base: position 371,705 of record JASFXZ010000004.1, on the reverse strand, counting down.
TTGTTGTTATTATATTCGTCAATTGTTTGTATTGTGTTTTTGTAGTATTATGTTAACTATGATAAGAATCCTTTACGATGGCTGCCTGTACTCTATTGTTGTTGGTTTTCTTCCTTTCGGTTTTTATGCGATGTGGTCCATACATTGCAATGTACTGCATAGTGCGATAGTGCATTGTTACTTTTACGCTTATTCGTTACATTTAGTTCTCTACGAAATAGAAAATTATCATAAATACAACATATAAAGATGAATACCGAAGTCGAGTAGGAAATTCCATTCAAAAAGCTCACAGCAATTATTGTCACTAATACATACAACTAGTAGTAGAGCTGAATATTAGTTTAGCAACAAAGCGCTTAAAAGACAGGACAGGAGCAATCTGCCAAGTGTACTAGATTGTTTGTAATTATCTTTCATTTAGTATTTATTTCATTTATTTCATTTATTTCATTATTTCATTTATTTCATTTATTTCATTTATTTCATTTATTTCATTTATTTCATTTATTTCATTTATTTCATTTATTTCATTTATTTCATTTATTTCATTTATTTCATTTATTTCATTCATATATAATTGAAGATAACATAGCAATGTGGACGTAATGTTCACATCATAACAACATAGGCAGGTGTACAGTAACTGAATACTATGCATCGAATTGTGAATAATTTCAAATCTGTATATTTTTGTTCTGTGTAAATGTTTAATATGAGTAATCTATGCTGAATGTAACGTTATTGCGTCTATTGTTCTTGCCAATTTAATACACATGGTAAATGGCGTTATGTATGTGTATACTTGTGAGAATTGTACGTACTTGTATAAGGTTGTTCGTATATTTAAATCGTTCCATTTATAACAAAAATATATAACAATAGAAATAAAATAAAACCATATAAAAAAACTAAAGTAGAACCTCATTTAATGACCATCTCAATAATAACAAGACCACCTCAAAATTAAGGACACACTTTTTAAGTCCAGTTTCATTGTTTTGCACTTTATTCAACCTCAATGTTAAGACCAATTTTCAAGGGTCCCGAGGGTGGTCTCATTATTGGGGTTTACTGTTTATAAATGGTACGATTTATGTACATACTGGTTCTCGCTATGTTATTTATTGTAGATAGATACATGTATTCATTTTTCTTTTTGTATATAATTTCATTAAATTTATTTTTTGAAAGCATTGAAAATAATTTTATTTTAGATATTAGATCATTCAGATTTCCACAATATTTTATACACAGTTTTGGAACATAAATTTCTTTCACAGCGGTGTAAAGGGCAAATAATGTTAAGTGAATGACCGTGACTACTATGAAGCCATTGAGTTCCTGTGTATACATATATACACTTACGCTATCAAACTAAAGGCAGTGTATGGTAATTATTCTTGTTTTTGTAGTCTACTCGTTGAAACATTATGCTACAATAATACAATTACAGAAATCCGGATCCATTTTAATACACTTCATATCCTATTCGAAAACAACTAATACTTGTGTTATAACTTGTTATCTGTTTCATATTATCAGTTTTGTAAAGGTATCATCTTTCTCATGCATGTGTATGTTATTTTCATTTCTATAATAAACTTGTATACATAAGAGAGTGTTTGTGGTCATTAACACATAACGTAAGAGCTGAAATCCTTGGTGCCAAACCAGTGTGGTGCTTTGGTTGTATGCATTAGCAATATGTAGTTGAAAGGAAATATGAAGCAAAAATAATATAGTGTTATCAAATTAAAACATGTAATGGTACATACCTGAATTGTACACTATGGTACAAACATTATTTCAGATAGTTAATGTTATCTGCTGAATAAGCAATAAGTAAAAGCGAGACAATGACACAACACTCTAGCCACTCACGGTTAAAACAAACATACTGGTTTAAACGCGAGTTCCATCTTCATTGGAATCCAGTGTCGTGTTACAATCTTGTGTACCGTATATTATCAGTAATTTACAAATAACTTTTGTCGAATTAATTAGGAACACTTATAGGTATCAATCACATATTGTCAATTTTTTATAATGTGCCCTTAGTTTCATTAGCCGCGGCCGTGGTCCAGTGGTTAGTGCGCTGGACTTGTAACCCGGCTATCCGGGTTCGATTCCCGGTCGCGGCAGGTCATACCCTTCCATAAAAAATTGACAAAAATGTCGATTTACCTCCACATGTGGAGAAGTTGCCGGCTCTTTGTGGAAGGGTAAGTTAGTACTGGTAAGAATTCAGTCCAGGAAAAACTGATTAGGTGAACCGGCCGCCGTATATAACTGAAATATCGTTGAGAAACGGCGTTAAACACGATGAAACAAACACACAAACTTAGTTTAATTAAGCGAGACAATGTAAACAACAGAGACAAAACAAACGTGCACGCTGTGTTAAATAACGACATACACTCACTGCCATTGTTTTCAGTCCTACAAAGTATCGCAAGTGACATTTCAAAACTTTGCATACCTTCGTTTAAGACACCCTGGTAGTAATTATAAAGAAACTAATATTAAGCGACTATTTCAACAATAGGTACACATCATGAAATACGTAATATGAATATTCATTCGTGCAAAACAAATAATTATTTGCTAAATGAATGCTAATATGTGAGATTGGAAAACAAACCATTTACAACCACAAACTGAGGTACGAAAACACTTTGCTTATACTTTTCCTGCGTTTACATGTAGAAGTAGAAGTTGTCATTCCGCGGTCGATATAGACTGAGAAAGGTTACCGATGTGTTAAAACATAAACAAATAACATGTAAACAGATTGTATAAACAATACAACAACAAACGAAAAAAAAAAAAGATGTATTTTAGTTACGGTTAAAATCAGTCTATTATCTTTAATATATAGGGTATCTCCCACAGTACATTTGATTTATAGTTTCCTACCAACACGTTTACGCATATTTACATCACTGAATGCATTTTATCATCTATTTTATGAGCAGCTCATGAAAAGGGAAACGACTCTGTCACGTATAATAAGTATTAATCGTAAGATTTACAATACTTCCATTTTAATGACAAAGTATATGTATTTATTTGTTGCACATATGTTAGAATCATATTGTGTGTACTATTCTAATGTACACCACTTCAGTCAAACATCGGTGAGAATATAATATAATATCATATTATATAATACTTATTATACAGGTCGTGATTACAATTTACAAGGATCAAACTCAAATGTTATACAAAAAAAACCTAAATACATTCGACCACAAAATTATACAGTTATTATAAAACATATCGTGGCTTAACATCATGTCATTGGAATATTATGATATTCAGGTTATCAAATAAGACATTAAGTACAATGTATATAATCAATCACACATATTACAACACAGTAAAATCAGGGAGAAGTGCAATGTGTTCCCACTAAAGTTGTCTTCTGTTTGGCTACAACGTCTACTCAAAAACAACATCAAGTTTAGTCATTGACCTTGTAAAGACGTATCATTTTCTAAATTGCAATATAACGTGGAGGTTGAATCATAACACCAAAACAGTATCCTACATTATCGCATACATAGCAATATCTCCTTAGGTCAATTTATCTACTTCACAATGTAAAGGTAAACATTGAATGATACTGTTACGGTGAAAACAAGGATAGTATAACCTGTCTCACCTAAATCTCATATATCCTGTAAAATCAGTAATCTAAAGATAATTAATCATTACATACAATATTACACACAAAGCGCACAGCCCCTCACCCTCACCCAAGAAGCATATTGACATAGAAAAGGATAAAGGGTTGTGTGAACCATGACAAAAAAATGTGTACCGCTTTGGAACGTTACGAAAAAAATAAAAACTGTTGAATTTATTGACAAAAACGTAATCCCTTATACATCCCATAGCTTGTACTCTCAAATCCAATTCAACGAAGATTTAACAAACATAAAACTGATAAAAGGACTGGTCATTAAATGGTTCATTTGTTAGGTACAGGCGATTTGCAACAAAATCACATCTTGAAGGCAAAGTCTCAATAAAATGAACTCATGACCTGAGATAATTATGAATGCATTTACACTGAAATAATCACCAAGTCACGTGCACGGATATATTTATATTGCTGATTATTTCTTATCGCATGTTAGTCATTCATTTACTAACCCAGTGTTTGAAATAATTATGCACTGGTTTAATACAATTGTACACCACGTACATGTACAAGTCTCATTCAGATAGTCTTTGGTAGAATTTTAACTTTTTCCGTTTTTAGCATTTGAGACACTGGTTCATTTAATACATTCACATTGTTGATTCAATGTATTTGGTGCGTTTGTAAATAATTAAACACGTCATGCATTCCATTAAATGTATATATATAATAATTAATGCTTGGAATTCAATTCACACACCAGACATTTATATGTTTTTTGTGACAGAATGTGGTATATTCTGTAGTAGCGTCCCGAGGGATTTCATTCAACATTTTCTTAATTGTATTCAGCTCCATGCCAAAGTTCGTTTATATACTAATTAGACCGGCTCTGCGTGTATTTTTTCAAATTTTACATTTGACGTATTTCTCTATGACAAAGTTCATTTGTTTATTTTTTGTCGAATAAACATACGAGTATATTTCTGACCACATGTGTCTTTGAACAGTTTTGTTACGAGTATTGTTCCTTCTTTTAATTCATCAAGAGCTTTCACGAATATTCGCAATGTACCACTCCGTACTCTATCTACATACTATATCGTGTCGTACCATTCGTTTAAAACTTAATCCTAATAAAGCCGTATCGTACCGTTCAAAAAACATCCGTTGCATACCGCTTCGTACCGTAATCTTCACGTTCCGTACAATGCAAAATCGTAACATCAACGTACATTATATTTTAGTATCTTATCACATTTTATCAAACTATATCGCATTGTATCGTGATGTATCGTATCATATTGTTTCGTATCAGACATAACTGTATCATGCTGTTATAAATCAAATCATATCGAGTAATTAGGCAATATATTGAATACATCAAAGTAGGTGTTATTAAACGCGAATTTTTTTAACAACGACATACTTATTTTTGACTTCGACCGCTATCACATTGTTACCCATGTAGTTTAAACAACTTTAAAAGCTGAAACATAATTAAACAGAAAATTCAAAACAAATATTGTGACCATACCACATTATAATCTAATAAGATACATGCGTCTACTTCACAATGCAAACACATAGCTTGATGTTCAGTGATAACGCTGATAGTATTATATAGCTAACCTAAATTGCATACGCCTATCTACCAAAAAACAGCAATAATTTATAAACTGAATAAAGATGTAGAGCCGTAAATGGAACCAGCAAAGCACACAAAAAGCACAAGGAGTAATGACATACTTCAGGTAAACAAATGACTATTGCAAAAGGTAAATACATCCAAATAAAATGACGAGTGAAATTTTTAGTACCGCTTTGGTGCGGTCATTTGCTTTAACACCACATGCAGATTCGGTTCGGGTATCACTATACAGTGTAGTGTTTTGCTGTGTCGTTCCCTACGCAGTCAAACAACATCGCATATTATTGTATTGCTAAGAATCGTATCATGGCTGAACAACAGCATTTTATCCTACTGTATTCCCCATTTTGGACCGTAGCTCATTGTAGAGCATCGCCTCTCCCCGTTATGTACAGAATATTTCATGAACATAGTGTTCCCGGTAATTGGACAGAATCATATTCAGGGTATCAAAAAAAGACATTATAAATATTACATATAAGACACTATATGATCATATACATTCAATAACGAATACTATAATATAGTCAAGAAGCGGAAATAGAACAATGTGACATCTGCAAATATGTCATCTAATTAGCAACAACCTCTCTTCAACAACGGTAACACTATTTCCTGTTTTAAGGTATTAACAATTTACTATCAATGAAATCTTTCTAGAGCATCGGTCTTTCAACAATAGTCAAAGTTTGCGTTTGAAACGACAGTGTTGTATCTTTCTGTAACGCAAACGTATTATTTTGTATTTTTCTTGGATCAAGTGTGAGACTGCCTAATTAATGATGCGATTGGCATTAGTTCGACACACGCCTATGGGGAGTTTAAAGTGCAAAATTACAATACCAGAATATGACGCGACTACTGGCTAGTACATGTAACACAAGAAACAGTCGTGGAGAGCAGCAAGAACTGATTTCATAACACCGGTAACATTAATAAGTTTAAATCCAAAAGTTAACTTCCTGATTACTGATGAGTGTAATAGTAATTATCAGACATATACTACTTCTGTAATGTGCAATACACTATATATATATTGTGTATCACAGTTGTTTGACATTCGGAATAATTTAAGCCTTCTAGGGGAACTTAATATATATCTGCAACATAAAAAAAAAATCGTATAGCTATTTACAGCTTTAAGACTGTCAGTGACAATACTGGAGGTTTAAATTCATTAAACAGCTAGCTTAACTCACATATGATCGACAGTAGCATAATTAGGCAGTAGCAAATCCATCAAAGATATTAACCATTACGCACATCATAAAAAACACACGGATATATATTAGTACCAATTACGCAAGCAGCCTCAGTCTCACATGCTCTAAGTACATGTAACTAACCTATCTATACGAGAAATCAAGAGAACAACACGGTGAAATAAACACCATTACATAACGGTTACAGAATAAAGGAAGTTAAAAATCTGACATGCACCTTAAATACTGGAAAAGGATTTGAATAAAAATATCAGAAAAAAACACTAATATACTGAGACACGAAGCACATTTACGTCTAGATAGGATATAGTTGTGTTATGAAACAGTCATATAGATATATATGTATCGTTGCTGCAATGACGTAACCTAGCAAGTGATATGATGTCATAATAAAAACAAAAGCTGGGGGAAATATAACAGATCAACGATAAAATATCCCAAATCACCGATGATATATATACAACTGAAACTTTAAAAACTCTAAAGAAGTCTCAGCAAAATACAAATACATATTTAATATGTTAATCTTGCTTTATGTTTACCTGTGGGAACGTATGACATTCTAACACTCCCTGACTACCAACACAAATTGATGGAAAATATAGCGAAACAACGCAATACATGACATGAAATAATCAATAATTCAATCACACTGAATAAATCACTGATTCCTTTTCTTTGATGCATTTACATTGTTGGTTTCAGTTTATTTCATATCATCTGTAAGCGTATTCATCCAATTACAATCACATGTTCGAAAACAGTTCATTGACCATCAATGTGTCTCATCGCGTTATTCTGATTTTATTTGGTATAGTTTCAATTTTCTTGATCCATCCACACAATTTGAGACAGCAAGCCTTCTCCTGTCCTTAGATACGGCAAGATAACACGGGTATTTCAAATCTACATGATATGAAGACAACACACGACCACCGGAAGTAATCTCAACTACCGAGTTTGTATCTTCGCTAGTCACAAATACATGGTCATATGGACCAACAGCTACACTACGTGGTGCCTTGATCAACTCGTTAATGATGACAACATTCTCACCTGTCTCAACGGCGTATATATATACAGTGTCTGCATCTCTATCAGTCAACACGATTTTATTCTGACCAGGAATATACGTAGAGGAGCCAGTTGAAATTGGATATTTCTTAGATGGAAACTCAATATCAAAATCTTTCTCTTCACCAAACTTTGATACAATACGAACTGGTGTGTTGTGATCTATAGTACTGACAACAAAGTTCTCTTCGTCCTTCATACTTAAAGAGTAGTATCGAACATTGACCTTACATGTTCTATTCAATGTTATTTCATTTGATTTACTTACATGAAGAAAGTCTAGTCTAACGCCCGATGTTATAGCAACGTCATCATCAGACACAACAACTACTCTATAATGATGTTTGCATGGCAATGTGTATGCCGACTTCAAATTAAGATTATCATCATAAACCAAACATTTACCATTATTATTATCCACCGCAACTAGTCTACCATCAGGAAGAAAATCTAAACCCGTGTATAGTGGCTCCCTCTCATCATCATCCGTCTGCTTTAAATATATGGAAGCGATCGGTTCAAGCTTTGTTTTCTTAGGTACGCTATATTTCATCTCAAACTCACCAGGCTTCATTGCAGACAGCATACTTGACCTCAAAGTATCAATGCGTTCTTCAAAATTACAGGAAACGTTCAATGTCTTTAGGTCTGCGCATAATGAGTTCGAGTTCTTCATTTCGTTCTGTATTGTTTCTGTCATATTGTGCGCGGTTATGAATTGTTGCGATGCTGTCCCTCCTTTAGCTATATTGTCAATTGTTTTTAGAGACCTTTTCATCGTCTTTATTTCATTTTCACATTCAATCTTTGTCTGGCTCCAATCTTCTGTAGTAGCGTCCCGATAACTTTCCGCGTCCTCAGTCACCTTTTTGGCGAAGTCGTCAAATATTTCATTCATAGTTTGCTTCATAGTATTAAGCTGTTCTGGTATACGTTGACGGTCGCTATTTACATAGGGCTCTGCTTCTTTTAGGTTTTCAACTGCTTGATTAGTCGTTATTATAGCGGTCTGTAACTTTTCTCACAATTCATTGCACTGATCTTTCTTTGCGATTGCTGCTATCTCGACAACTGTATCACATTTTCTGTGATCTAAGATAGCACAAGAACTGCATGTTAATGTTTTGTCATCTTCACAGTAGAACTCAAATGGTTTCTTGTGTTTTTCACAAATATCAAGTCCCTACATGTCGACACCATCTGTATCGTTAGCAGCAAGTTGGGATACACCTTCGTTAACACTTAACAGTATGTGATTTTCCATTAAAGTGTAAATTTTATGACCGTTTGTGCAATCAATGCATCGAAATTCCCTGCATGTTGGACAAAACGAATCAGCTGTACGCTTGGTGTCTTTCTTTAAACATGGTTGACACATTCTATCCACACGCCCACCTACTTCCGGATTGCATTCCGCCATTTTAACTACGAGGCATGTATCACTAACTATAATACATACTTAAGTCATAAGCTTTAAACTCAAATGTACAACAATCATCTTATATATTAATCCATTAATATTTATTCCGTTCACTGTCATAATATTTCTCAATATGTTCGCATCAGTATTTGCCTTAATGACACTATATTCGTACCGTTATCATTTTGTACAGGTCCGTACAATGAAAATCATTCGCCTAAACTTTCATATCGAAATTCAATAAGTCTTCATTTTACACTCGAACACACAAACGACGGTTAATTGGTAATTTAATAAAATCTTTTAACGACTTTCAGGTAAAGTTCAATGTCATACACACTTTAAACACTGTACATCTGTGTTATTTACGCATTGATTCCTTTATAAACCTATATTGTAAAAACTTCCAGTGGCTAGAGTAAATAACGTTGTACCAGAGACCGTATTGCGTAATACGAGTATCTAAATATAAGATGACACAGTTTTCTTTGTCATGCTTGTTTTCAGAAAACGAAATCTACTTTCGGTTTCATTTTCGGCATGTATAACGCACTACTGATATTTTCTATATATATCACTACTAGATATCGACAAGTTTATCTGTATGAGACAGTCACACATTCATAAAGTGTAGTATATCACAGTATTAATTAATATATATATATTATAAAACCGTAAAAAAAACTCAACGCAACATGTACGACTATATAGCTTGTACTGAACAATTTATTATGTACATTTTACGTATGTAGAATTCGATTATTGTTTTGTTACAAATTAATAAATCGCTTTCCAGGACATTGTCCAAGACTAAGTCTTGAAATCAAAATGTTGTGCAGTGTATGATCTCGTATATGCGAGTGTAGATATTATGGCATGAATGGTCTGTTTTCTAGAACATTTGTTAAACGAGGTTTCTCCTCGAAATACATTATAATCAGACTTTTACCTGGTACAACGCACTTCACAATTAGATTCCGCAGGAATATGTTCATTAAGATAGTATATAATGTTAGTTTAAACATATTTATTTGTCTAAATTGTCGTGTTATATACAGTAAATGCAAGATTACAAAGTGCATGTTATAGACAAGTGGATAGAATTGGAAGCTAAAGCTTATTGAAATTCTCTCAACTGCATTACTTACTATAAGTACATGATATGGCGACTTAGTTTCTGAATTTGACAAGATTATTACAAAAAACAACAACAAATAGTTCAATGAATATATAATGTTGCTGTCTGTATGGTCATGGAATAAAGAAAAACGGTGATTGGTAGTCATCTATTAAATGCAAATCTTAGTTTATCATGTTCATGACTGTTGTAATGCAGGTGGTCGACTTCAATAAGTGATCACATTAAGAACGCTATCCAACGTGATCCTATACTGTTTAGTTATTATACACGTATATTAGACAAGTGTAGCTTACGATATATTGATAACCATTATTGCCTTAACGATAAACATCGACCATACACGCTACCAGACTTCTTCCTTCTTTTCTTTTATAAATTACATTTTAAAGAACACATGGGTTAGCACTTGGTGATTTTTAATATCGCATTACTTACTAGTTAAAATCATACTTCTATTTTCAAGACGATATCAATAAAATAAATGAAAATCAAAATAAAAGTGCCTGACTTGATAGGAGTTGTAGAAGACATCTGTTATTTGTACAAATGTTTAAAATTGATACCCTAGATGAAGTCATGCATTAATGTAGAAAATGAGTTAATTCAGATTCACGAGACCGCCGAATGTTTATCAAATTTTGTTCGAAGTAGGAAATGTTCTTCGTGGGTTGGGGTTTTCAGTAGCAACACGGATAAATGGGCGAATACTTCCCATCCAAAAACAGCTAATTCATTTTATGGAACTCAGGTTATCAAATAAGACATTAGCAACAATATCTCTTCAACAACGATAGTAATATTTCCTGTGTGAAGGTATTAATAATTAAGTATCAATTTAATATTTCTAGACACTCGGAATTTCAATCAAATTTTTATTTTAGTATATTGCGTTGTTCTGGATAGGTTACACAGCACAAGTTTATCACAAGTTGGAGAAATATGCTAGTATTAATAGCTGGTATAGTTACTACATGATCCTGGTTGTAAGTTACATCATACCCCATTACATAGTTCTCCCCTTTTGTTACCTCGACATGAGCGCGCATGCAAATCTAAGACTGCTGAATTCATTGACACAACGTAAAATCTAACAAATCCACACAGCTTTCATTCTCCAATTCCAACGCAAAGACAATTCATCAAACATAAACACGGTAAAGGAAAATGTGTGGCACAGACGATTTCTCATTATCCACCAGCACGACCAGGTAGGAAATCTCAATCAGAGTATACTGGCACCTACATATCTCCACCCGTCTATTTTAAATCTATGGAAGCGATCACATCATGCTTTGTTTTCTTAAGCCCCATTCCCATTGTCACGACTTTGGGCACGAATGAAGGCGTATAGGGAAGATAGTGTACGCATCGGTACGAATACCATAAGAATGCAGCGAGATAGCAGTAAAAAGAACGCGCTACGCTTCCAACAAGAATTAAGAAGAACCTGTACGAACCCACGTGCACTCACTACGATCACAGTAAGAATGCCGTAGGAATGTCCACGAATCAGTACGAACCACCACGAACCATTACGAACCACTACACCACCACCACTACATTCGTACCCTTTCGCCATACAAAGTCGTGATGGTGGGACTTAGGCTTTAGGTACGTTGTAGTTCTTCTCATCGGATTCCATTGCTAAATTCATTGATCTAAATGTGTCAAACTGTTGGTCAAAATTAAGGAAACGTTTAATGTCCTCATGTCTGAACATAATAGGTCGGCGTTCTGCTCTTCCATTGTTACTGTTTCTGTCATACTTATGTCATGCCGTTATGAATTGTTGCGATGCCGTTCCTTTCCTAGCTATATGATCATTCTGTTCACACACCCTCCTACTTCCTGATTACAGTCTGCCATTTTAACTCATGGGAATGTAAACTCTAATAGTTTAGTGTCACAATGTTACATTCAAACGAACAACAATATTATATACTATAATCCGTTAATGTTTGTTCCGCTGTATAACGTTTCTCAATATGTCCACGTTAGTGTACTCTTATGGGGTGATTATCAACATTTATCATTTTGTGCAGGCATGTACACTAACATTCATTCGCTTCAACTATCATATAGACATACAATAAATCTTCATTTAAACTCGAAGACACCAACGACGCCTTTCCAATCAAAATAATACAGTAAGACAATTTGGCCCGATGAATTACAAATACAGTTTTTCCGCAGATGTTTTCCTCAGATGTATTATTGCGTTTTGCAGCTTCACATAAGATTCCCAAATGTCCGCTAACAAATAAACTCGTTCAGTCTAAGATACTAACAATCGTGTATTTTGTGTTTTAGCAGTACACATGGTGTTGTTTACGCATTCATACTTTTATAGTATAAACACCTCATACGTTTATTGTAAAAAAGCGTACCATAACAACAATTGACTGTATTTTATTTAAAAATAAGTTAGCATAGACAAGGTGACACAGACTTCTTATCAAGCTTGTTTTCATAAAACGATTCGTTTCTTGCATGTACAACGCACGATTGACATTCGCAACATATATCACTACTAGTGTACTGCTGTTCAAACATAGAAAGATTTATATGTATGAGATAATCTCTGTACGACGTCTGCATAACCCAGCTAGTGTGTGTAAATATATTTTATCGCGGAAAATTTATTGTGTACACTTCGCAATTTATTCAGTTACAAATGTCTTAAATCGTCAAGACTACTTTTTGAAATCACTCTGTTCTTTAGTGTATGTTCTAAAATGTATAAAACGTAAATGCACAGGCATTGAATGGTCAGTATGTTACAAAATGTGCTGCTTTATTAAATGCGAACGCATACATGTAGTACCTGGAGCATTACAATTCAAAATAGGACCTAAGTTAAGTGCATTGAAACATTCGATGTCCGTAATATTGCTTTAGAAAAAGCCACAGTTGTGTTTTGAGAGAAAAATGAACCAAACAGCAGTTAACGTGTTACCCACGAGATCATTTCCTTATCTACATTGACATGGATCGGTCCAGAAAATGCATACACCGTTTCGTCATAAATCTAACAGCACTATTGAAACATGTATGTGTCAGATATTTGGCCCAAATGACATATCTAGGCAAAATTGAGTTATTAACATTTCCGAACGCTGGGTTACTTGTAAGTTACTTAATTTTTTCAGGGAATTACAGCACTTTAAATATGGTCATCAAGACTACAAAAATGTCTGTGTTTCACAAATTAATAACAGCAACTATGTTTTTAGATACAATCATATTTTACAACTAATGTATATGTTTAAAATTATTTTCCATACAAAAAGGGGCCATCTCAATATTTACTGATGATTGTTTTGCTTCTACTCGCCGCTGAATCATAAATATGAAATGTTTTAATTAACTGTTGCGATTAATGTGAAAACATGACGTCATAACGAGAAAACATGACACCATCTTTATTGCGTTTTTTTCAGAAACGAGGCTTAGTGCATTTGGGCCAAACATCGCAGACACAGCCACGTATTTAGTATTACATATAATCCCATTTATTTTGATACATCCCTTTGCTTGAGCAGGCATGCACCATGCAATGTGTTGTCTGCTTGGATCTGTATTGGAAAGTAAAATCTGCCCTTAAGTCAATGAAAAACGTTGTTGGTGTTTATATCTGTGGTCAAAATACACCAACATTCTATCATCGTAGTTTTTAAAATGTACGGATGCGAGTTAAAATCCGATAAACCTCGATAAGATTACATGCGAACTAAATTGAGGTTTATCGGATGTCTAAGTTATAAATCATATTATAAACAAATTAAAGTCGCAAACCAGGAGGAGTTTGTGCAACTGATCATATATACCTGACTTAATATCGAATTTAAACAAACAGAAAGCTGTGCACGAATATAAAAGGTGTCATTACGTAATTGTTTCTTAAGAAGGTAAAGACGCATTTGTAATAAGCGTACTTAATAATAGTAAGAAGAAGCTAAACTTGTGCGCGGCTAGAATTCCTCTTGGCAGGATGGTAGTGCTTCATATGGAGCCAATAGTTTGGATTTATTTGTGTGTGTGTAAGTAATAGTTGCATTATTTCATAACGCATGGTGATTTAAAGGCTGATATGGGGGATTGCACATATTAAAGCCGCAAACACTGATGCTTATCAGTAATGTTTATTGAAATAAGGTCATGTTTTGAGGAACACGAAAACATTCGGGCGATGGCGCTACCGGGATTCGAACCCGGGTCTTCGGATTGCCTGTCCGTTATGCTAACCTACTACACCACAGCCTACTAACGTCATTTTCGTGTAAATTAACTTATACAGTGGATCAAGGTCAACGACACTTTGGACGAAGAAGACATGATATGTTGTTATAACTACTAATCATATCTAAAGCTGCCACCACGTTATGAATCGTCACCGATTAAACTGCGCCTGTCGGATGCAATAAGGAACATCGAAATACATCGAGTGTCCTTATCCTTGTCTTGCTAGTTCTATTATTAAATGACTACGTGCGATGAATGTTGCACTATCAGTTGGACCGCAATATTCATTTTAGTATTAAACAACTACAATGTAAAATGATACGTAAGTGATGTAGGTATTGATATGATGGGTGTTGTTTCTTATTTTGCTTTTTGTTGGTGTCACCAATCATTTAACATTAATTATATGTTATGTGACAAAACGTGTTTGACATCAATTATATCGACAAACTAAAACATAAAATGGTTAAAAATTAAAAACTACCGAAGTTAATCAAACACTTTTTTCAGATGATGCCAGTTTCTTCCTTGATGGCTCCGAAAGCTCCTTTGTGAATATAATAAGAACGTTAGATAATGAAATATCGGGTCTGAAATTAAACCCATCTACATGTACTGCATGTACGCTTGGAGTCTACTTCTCAAATGACACATCTTACGCTCTCAAACAGCGCTTTGATTCCACTGCCGTTACATTCGCAAGTATATTTTGATACTTGACTTTATTAACCTTTCTTATATAGCCATTGATTCAGTCGAATAAACAAAATTACCGTTTTTCCATGATACTAAATTTCATTGGTCGGTACGAGCACGTGGCTATTGAGTTTATGATAGGGAATACTCGTGTTAGAACCAATTAAATATGTACTCATTTTATGACGTTTCGTGTCTTAGGATATTTTGACGATCTAGCTAATCGGTTCATTTCGCATTGAAAGACGGCAGTGATACGTGATTATACTATTGTGGTTACTTTTTCAAGTACCACTGAATGCCGAGTAACGGATGACGCGTTTTAAAATATACACAGATTTCGCATCGACAGCTGCATGAATTGCCTTAAATTACTACAGGTTTCCAGGCATCAGGATAATTTAGGCTTACCAACGAAACGTTAGTCGCTTATGCTCGACTTATTATGTTTTCTAGCAATTTACATTGTCACAGCGCTATTTCGTTCACAATGAGAGTACAGTTGCATAACTCTTTATTTCCTCATGTTTACTGTCCTATTTTAGGACATTAGCGAGTCATTGCAAACGGCTCGCTGAATGGATGGCTGTGTACGCATGTCGAATCGCCTGATTAAATATAAAATGTCAGTTGTGCAAGAGTTGTAAAGAAGGGATGATTTTAAAGGTTTCGGACTAAGCGCCCGATGTAAAAGGAGATTAGACACTTCTAAAATACTAAATCTAAGCTTAGATTCAAATAGTGATGCCTTCCAACATACATTTTATAAATAGAGACGGAAATTTTATTATTGGCAAAATTGAAATTATCAAATAGTTTGCACTCCAAAAGTTAGTATACCCACTGACCGTTTTAATAAATCCAGAGTACAAGATAATTAAAGCATAACAATGCCATGTTTACTTTTCTTTTGGACTCTAAGCCAGATAAATATCGAGAAACAGAATTATTCAAATATACGAAAATGCAGACTCAATGATGTTAGATATTTATTCATTTTAACATCAATTAAGCTAGCTGGGTTAAACGAATAGTAAACAAATGATGCTAAATGGGATATTATCAATTACAAGAAGCTTCAAAAAACATGGGGAAAACATGTCCATATACAATACGTGTTTCGCTGGGGACGAAAAACTAAATATAAAGATAAAGTGTCTTAAAGAGGTATCAGTGTTGTGGTTAACAATAAAGTTTATGCGTGATGGCCTCGACCCACACATACTAACGAGACGAGGAAGATAAAAGTCATGAAAACAAGCATAATCCGTTGTCTCATGAAAACATGAATTGGTATCGTGGTTTGTGTATCTGTTCAGTTTGCCCTCAGGGTCAGATCCAGGATTTGGTCTAAGTAGGTTGGGGGCGGGGGGCGTAACTGTTTGGTCATTTGTTGGTTTTGCTCAAGCCTTATAAAACGGCAATGATTGGTGTGATTGTTTGTCATTAAGTTATTGAACATAAAATCCATTCAAAAGGACTTCATTAAATATAACGCATTAGCAGCGGTGGAACGGAATCTGTATATTTTCGTAGTTATACTCAGACATACATGTTAGGTTGGGGAATTCATGGGGTGCGCGACGGGTGCTACACCCCCTGTATCCCCTAGTGATCCTGCTTCTTGCGCTTTCATATGATTCGTAGTCAATAGTCATAGTTATACGCATAGTATATATTTTTTCGAGGGCAATCATTAGGACACCCAGAACGACCGTTAAATTGTAACACATAAGTGATGTTCCTAAGTGAAAAGTCCTTCGACTGGTATCTTAATACAAAGTATCCTATATTTTAGAGATGTTCTTGTATGTAACGTGTTTCACGAAAATCATGAACACTTATTACTAGTATCGTTCTAAAGGGGAATTTTAATACCAGATAAATAATCATCTGCTTGAAATAGGTACTTAAAGTACAAGCAAATACAATTCATTTCTAAGGACCACTGAAGGTTGTATAAACCTTTACTGTCACGATACACAATGAATTTATAACACGACACGATGATAACAATGTAAATAAGAAGGTTCCTCTTTGTCTACTCCCAAACATGAGAAGGCAAATAAACGATAAAGCATGTGTACAATAACAGACCCGTTTAGCCAGTCAAAATGTACTTGATAACTTATCGGAAGCCAGATTATCTCAACAGAAGCTATTCAGGTTAGATAGGATGCATTCAAACAATATGCTTCTTGCTTTTTCTTCTGATTAATTTTGATAAATAAATAATACTAATGAATATTCATTTCTGCATCAAATAAATAAATGTTATAACATTGTATTTATCTAAAACGCTAGTCTGTAGAAGGATATATATTAGGCCTCGGTCATAAGGTACTTAAGGATGCTCCCGGACATGTGCGACTTTGGGAGATGTACGTGCACTTATTTGCATTACTGTGCCCTCAATAAGACCCGCACGGACACCCAATGGGCTTGGGAACACCCGTACGATAAGTCCTGCGGGTCCCATGCACCTTGATGGTATATACCAGTCAGTCTCAACTCAATAAGTGCCATTTGAATTTGCTATGCGTGGTGGTTCGAAAATCGAAGGGATGTAGATCACCCTTGGTTTTTCTTGCTATTTATTGTAAAGCTTTATTGTCAATTGTTACGGATCGAGATATACAAGTTTAACATATATCAGAAATGTTAACGCCAATATAATTAGTATATGGTATTTTACTATATATTACGACCAGTGAACGTTTTAGGTTAATGCTTCCAGAGGTAGATACAATATGCCATGTTAAGTATTTACATTCATTATATATATATATACCGAATCGTTTTCTGACGAACATATACATTTATACTAAAACGTATTTGCAGTTTGTGATATGTCTGGTTTCGTGTATATATTATTTATGTTCAATGACTTAAGTTAAACAAGGAAAAAACGTGCTCTTGATGTGGATCTCGAACCTATGACAACCAAATACTTGCACGGCGCTCTACCGAATGAGCTTATTTTGCGCCCGTTAAATCATATGCCATGACACTTATCCATATTCCGACATTTGAGGCTCAAACACCACGGCCGCATGAGTATGGTGGAGACCCTTAAATGTTTCGCATTGATTTAAAGGAAAATAAGCAAACATTTTTTGTAAGCTTCCCTCAGTTTGCTTCGTTTCCTTTAAATCAATGCGCAACATTTACCACACGTGTTTCAGAAAGGCATCTCCGACGCAAGGACACCAATGAAAGATGAATCGATTATTCCTTTTTTGTTGATGTAATTTTGTTGATGTTTCATTTTAGGCATTTCTATCATAACGTCTGAAGTGATACTGACACATTCCCCGAATGTTGTGTTTGAAAATACAGCTGTCACACAGACTTGTCAGTATAATGGAGGACTGAATATAGCTGTGTTTGCTTGGATAAGGAATAGTATCGCTGTTGGTATATTTGTATACAACAGGACCAGTAGTGAATGTATTCCATTCGGTCAACCTGATACAACTCAATACGAATACAGCTGTCAAGAAAGAAACCGTGTTACATCAACCGTTTTAAATGTAACACAGAGCAACAATGGAGATGTATGGCATTGGGAATTTTACCTATATGGTGGATTGAGAGAGACAAGCAATTCGTATACAATTATTGTTCAAGGTTAGTGCAAAATACATGTTTTTTTATTTATTTTGTACTGTGACACGATGATGAATTGAAATCGGAAATAAAGGGTACAATTATTGCAACGTCAATACGTCATATAATAACAAATTACGAGAAAAGTGTCGTTATAATTCCGTGATGTATATATGAATAAACATAAACTTATTTCGATTTGTTTTTTGTTTCCATTCCTTTTTTAATATTATTATGGATAATGAAATAACTATTAATCGACGCGCATTTAATTTGAAAAACACAAATTTCATGGGAACCATAGATGTCTCGAACAACAGACTGATGGCTCTAACTAATTGCTAGATCCGACAGCAGTTCAAGGACTATAAAATACAAGGGGCTCTAATACATATTTGTTATGAATGGAGTATTGAAAGATACGAACCATCTGCACACGTTTTGATAGGTTTTATTTAAAACCATTAGTTGTGTTACCATGGCAATCGTTTCTACAATCATGACCAATGTTAAAAATTGATAATTACCCAGACATGTTAATTTGAAATAGATAGAAAGTGTTGTATAATGGAAGTGATTTGTAACACACGTATAGACACATATTTTCATTGTATCGTTGTGGAAACTAGGACGTTCTGATCCCAACAATTCAAACTAAAACAAAACAATTAAATATATACTGCTTACGAAAAAAGTTTTACGAATAGAGGTTTTGTCTCTGTCTATTTGAATCAGATATGTTTATTTAATAGATATTTGCTAATGCCCTTGTTATACCGCTTTCTGTCTAGGACAGACCGGCTAGCTAACCTTCACAACAAAACATCATAGCTTTTGGCAGTTTATTTCTTTTAATGCTGACGATGTTTATGTGCACATGTGTGGTAAAAACTGAAACATAGTACAAAGAATAGTATTACAATACAAAGAATATTGAATCCTTAGAAGCATGGTAAAGAAGTGTATATGAAATTACGTAAAAGACGGAAAGAAGCTATTTTCAATAACAGACATGCCTAAATAATGATGAAGACATGGCATAGTATAATAACGAGAAAGGCAATGCCGTTTACTAAGACTGAGACTACAATAAAAGTTACGTGAAAGGTACGAAACAGCAGCGGTACGAAGACCAAGACACGTGAACACTTCCAAATCATTGTTTAGGCGACCAAAGTTCAAACTATCTAACACACAGTTGTAGTTTCTTATAAATGCACACATATTAAACAACTTACACCATGAGGGCGCTTAGCAGTTGAGCTCAAACAGCAAAAAATAGAAACGCGCTTCTTCGCACATGGCATCCAACTGAATGTCCAAATTATCTCCCTTTGCTAATAAACCCAAAAGACAAAAGTAGCGAAAAGCGAATAAAGTAACGAAAGTACTACCAGTATATATGGGTCGGGGCAGCACACTGGTCATACCCACGCTACGAGCTCCGTACGAGTAGGTTTTCAGTCGAAATGTTGCAAAATCATGGAGTCCGTACGGACATCGTTGACTCTTGCGAGCATCGTACGGATGTTTAAAGTCGTAGAGGACTCGGGGACTCGATGAAAATGTTTCAATCAGCTCCCTAGTTCTCACCGAGCTTGTAGAAATGTTTTAAGTCGGGAGCAGCTCGCAAGGGTCCCGTACGAGTACCGCAATGGCCCCGGTCGAGCTCGTACGGGCAGCGGACGTTGTCGTTGTGGATTTGGAACAACACGAGGCCCGTAATAGCTAGCCGGTGCAGACACGACTATCGCAGGGGAGTGGCACGGTCAACGTACGATGTCCGTACGTTACTACGGACACCGGGCGAGGAACTTGCGATGACCGCATGGGACTCACAGTGCTTTACGTTAGCCGTACGGGCTCCGTACGACCCTCTGTAGCCTGATCCGTGTCGTCCAACTCTGGGCCTTCTTCTGAATCAGGCTCGGGCCTTTTCTTGGGAGCCTTCCCATTTCCTCTACCATTAGTACCGCTCTGTCGTTTTGGAGGCATCTTGATTTTATTTTTCCTAATTTATTATTACTTGTTGTATTCACCTCAGCTGACTAGAATTTTTCAGATATCGCCGAACTGCTTTATTCTTGTCGTACGGACACGGATTCCGTACAAGCACCGTACGAACACACGTGCATCGTACGAATTACGTCCGAGCTCCTTGCGAGCTCCACAGGACTTGTCTGTGTTATCCGTACGAATATTTTACTTAAGATATAAGAGTATAAACAATGCCTCCATAATTATGTAAGAAATCTTGTCAGCCACATATATCTTCTATCCAGTCTTATGTTCACTTTAGTTTTATGCAATTTGTACACAATTGCTCTGCTCACAGATTCTCCGTTATTAGCCTTTTCCAACAGCTCCTTTTATTCCGTCGGTTTTCCCGAGGTTGACTCAACACATTATTAAATCCGCTGTTCCTCTTTCGTTCGCGTTTGCTTAATGCGCTTAGTAAGGATCCTTCGCTAGGTGCGTGTTTTTAAAGTATTAGTTCCGGAATACTGTAGGAAATGACATCATGATTCAAATATGACGTCACGTACGCTTTACAACGTTGCGCGCATTTTTTATTATGATTGTGTTTTCAATATATTGCAGTGTAATCGAGAAGTTAAGGGTTGCACCGGCTCTTTACAACGCATGTTGCTATGAATACGAATAAATATGACCGACGCCACAATATAATAATCTGAACATAAGCTTTTCAATTTAATATTCTCATATATGCTTAAGTTGCATAACGATTTGTCAAAGGAACATAATTAAATGGATATTGTCTCAACACTTTCTGAACGTCCCTCGTATAGCACTAATTAAATAACATTTCGTTGGTCAACTTACTGAAGACAGTCCAGTACGCGAGAACTGTAAATTTCTATTTTACATACTGCAAGAAATCATTCCATCTACGCCGTTTATCTTGTTTAAGATATTTCTTGTCGAAATTACATTGTATGAAAATGAACATTTTAATCAATACAACCCATGTACATGTACCAGGTCGTTACGAAATCGGCTTCTAATTAAGTCAATCAGAATCTGAGAGCGGGCTCAAGGAACGACTTCGATATAGAGCTAGATCAGTGTTACAATGTGGGATGGCTACAAATTCCCAAATAAGATAGATACTCAATGTTGATTCATTTGAAAGATTTCGCTATAATTATAAATTACCTTCACCAATGCCAATCCAATTTATTGTTTTGTTTATCGCGTTTAATTTTGAAAAGGACCTGTCATCCAAGACTGTTACCACTTATGTCGTATTTCGCAATAATCTTCAAAATATTTACGGTATCTAATAAATCATTTTATCAAAAGCAAATTGTTAGATACATAGCGTCCGTATAGCACAGTGCAATTGGGCTCAACTGGCCAAGTCTTTTGAATATGTTATATGAAATTTACTATCACGATATTGTTCCAATTAGTAATTGGGCTATTTTTGTTTTATTAACCGCATTCCATTTCGGATTATTCGTTATCAGAACTATACGCACCAAAGGAGATCATACATATATACGATTTATACGAAAACATTGTTTCCGTAGAAGCAACTCGATACAATCACATGTTCTGACTTATAAAGGCATTTGCAATGTGACATGGGAAAAAAAGAACGTTTAATGCTTTTCGTAACGAATGACAATGATATGGTACGAAATTGACAAGGGGCATCTGTCATTTATGTAAAATTAGAAGTATGCGCACGCTTGTACAACGTCCATATTTATTATAATTAATAATTATATGATACTGAATAGGCGTGCCAAGTTTGGAATGGGTACATGAGTGTGGATACACCTAGTATTGGTTTTTATGCGCATTATCGAATCCAATCGTACCTGACGAATGAGAGGTTGCATTTATAATTAAATAAGAAAGATAACAGACGTTGCCTTAAACAACTTAAATAAGTCAATCGTGTAAACACATGGTTTACAATTATAAAATTTAAAAAACTGTATCTCAGTTCGAAAACAGTTGACTTTTGAAACTTCGAAACGTTATAGCTCGAACATAGTAGATAGCTCGAACATGTTCTAAATACCCTGTGAAATTCCTTCTTATCTGTAGATTAGTATGATAAAAGTCGGGATACTTGAACTTGATTTACGGTCCTTATCTCAAACTTCATTCATTTTTCACCATATATAGGTAGAACGACACAATACCACTCGTTTGATATCCTAACGGATCTATGATATTATAAACCCAATTCAATGAGGCTTTCATTATTGATTTATCCAATATATTTGGTACTGGGTGGGAAGGTTGTGTAAATCATATGTTCAATTATGTACGGATGAATAGGTTGTAAACAATATAAGTATTACCAATTCAATTCAATACTACATGTATATACAATATCATTTTATTGCATAAAACATGTTACAATTTTTAAAGCAAACAAAAGGCAATGCTACTATAACAAAATGTAGAAGAAATACATGGATCTTTCGTAGCGGATCTGTAGTCCAGTGGTAATGCGCTGGACTTGTAATCCAGGGGTCGCCGGTTTGATCACCCGCTCAACCACTAACATTACTAACAGTCTTTCGGAAGAGACAAAAACCGAGGTCCCATGTGCGTTGCTTTACATCGGGCTCGTAAAAGAACCAGGGGTGTTTCTGGAACTAGGGCATCTTCTGTATCATGCACTATCCTCCAAAAATCTAAAATAACTAACATTCTTATATATATTTCCCATATGGGAAACCGGTGACGACGAGAATTAACGCAAATACAAACAATGGATTTTCAAAGAGCATCACAAATGTTACATACTTTTCATACATTGGTTTGATTTCTACATAAAATGTCGAAGTAAATAAATTTCGCAAGATAACATGTAGTTTTTGGATTTCCACACATAAGATTCGTATATGTTTGTATGTTTGGCCAGGTGTTATAATAACGTTTTAAGTATTGAATTCTAAGATGTTTGTATTTTGGACAAAATAAGTAAAACGTGATATTCATTTTCTATCATAATTAAGTAACAAGTATTACAGATTCTTTGATTTTAGGTCGATTTTGATATCTTCCGAGTTCAATTGCCAAGTCATGAGAAGAAGTTCGAAATTAGGTTAAAGCTATAATCATTCTGCATTTTTTGTTTTAATGAAGTTAGAATATCGTTACATCGACAATAAATGTTTAACGAGACAGTACGTATTTTTAGCGTCCTGATTAATTAATAGATGAGTACCAACCTTGATAATACATATCTAATATTCGTTGTTTTAATTGGTTATAATTAATTAACATTTCGTAGTCGTTCAGCCATATAAATGATAACCCACATTCATAAAGAATACTTTTACTTGAAACGCCAAATTATTATATGCTTAACCATTATCTACATCTGTTTTAAGCATATTACATGTTTTGAATAACAATGACCGGTTATTTAACTGAACAATTTTTAACCAATATTTAATTGTTATAATATCTTCTACATGTAATACACATTGGAGTTCGACCGATTTCTGCGTAAATTGCGTTGAGATTAGTAGGTCTTTTGACACATATAATTTAGAGTGAATTGTTTCAATGTCTGTTTTTTCATGATGTCTCCAGATTTCAGCCCATAATTTAAAACAAATTCAACAATTGAATCAAATAATTTTATTTTCTATCGTATTGGTAAATCTAATTGATTGTAGACAGTAAAAAGATTATGAAGTGCAAATGATGCATGCTGTGCAATGTGTTTTAGGTACGATTCCAGTTACCGTTTGTATATAGGTGAACTCCTAAATATTCGACTTGTGAATTAAAAAGATAAAAGTCATTAATGTTACGGTTGATGTTATTTAAACTGTCGTTTAAGAATATGAGGCACAACACACTATTAGCTTGGTCACCGTTTTAACTCCTATATTTGAGTTGATGTAATTCGATTTGTTATTATTATAGGATCTAACTGTAGCATACATGGATTTAAAAGCTGTCACAAAGTTCAAGCTTATGTTCTCATTTAATCATTTCTGCCATAAATATGTTAGATTTATCCTATCGAACATTTTCTCCCAATCAAGAAAAGCAACATATAATTTCGTTTTACTTGCCAATGTTGTTGAAATAATATCATGTAAAATGAAGATACAATCTACTGTAGACTGATTATCAATGGGTGTGTTTTTTTTCTGTCCATTTCGTTAGTCGAATACATTTTTGATATAATGTTATTTAGTGTAATACCTATGTAGTTTTTTACCCCCCCCCCCCTTTAAAATGTGTATAATTATTCCCTGTCCCAAACTTTGGTGAAATTCACCATCTAGGAATATTTTATTATATAGATCGAATTTAATCAAAAAGGGTGAAATAATATCATCAGATTTGTTTTAAAATCTCAGACATCAATTGATCCGTACCTGGACTTTTTGAATTATTTGGGGCAAAAATTGCACAATTAAGTTCAGGAAGCGTAAATTCTGCGTCTTAATCGTCATCATCATTTTGTTGTTCACTTTATTCTAGTCCATATAAATTATGAAAATGGACGAACAAGGTCGTCGCTATTAAGTTTATTCGAATTCACATTCATAGTTTTATATTGCGTTCTTACGTTTTTGGACTTGTCTTTGCTAATTACGTCATTCGTTCACCTTCTTGATTTACGAAACGCGTTATATTTATGCTTCACTTTAGTATAGTGTCGTTTTTTATCAAAATAACTGATTCTATTTGCAATTGATTTACTTCTATTAAAGATGTATTCGGGAGTTGCCATTGCGCAACTTTAATGCGCATGTTCTTTTCGCTCTTCTTATAACATATTTGTGTCATCATAAAATAATTGAACCTAATTCAGGATTGTACTATATTCAGTTTTGATAGGCCGATATCGTAAGTTGTAGGTCATATGAAGAGTCATACATAATTTGCATATTTCGCATTTAAAAAAACCTTTTAACTATCTGTCTATTGTCTCACATTATGCCATCATATAATGTTTTTTGAAGCGGATATATCTTTATTTTCCTCGTAAATAGTAATATGTGGGTCCAGGACATCCCACTCCATACTTTACAAAAAAGCAGTTAGTATGCATAAGAAAACAAGGTTAGTTTTTTGAAGTTAAGATTCACTGTCACAGTGATACAAATAATTTGAAAAAGGTTATATTACACTTAATTATTACCTTACACTTGGTTGATTTGTTTAATATTCATAGTTATCACAAAAGTATCATTAAGGTTCAAAACTTGACGATATTGCCCTCAAAAGAGAAATAAGTTGAACTTGCATTCAGTTAATGTTCCTGGCTACTTTATATTTTGACTATTGTACAAATGTAATCAATTATTAAAATCGACTACAAATGTCCAGTCAATTTTGTTTTATCTTTTGTATTAGTTTTGTTTTCAATTGCCAAGGCTAGTGAAAGGCTTTTCTTTAGGCCTGGTAATGTCGGCATAGTGTTTTTTATCACATACCCGTGCATGTTTCTACGATGTCATAAATATCATATGGGACAGTGTGCATAACATATGCAAATGAGTGGAAAACCAAAATGAAATCCATACGCTGCTTGTTCACAATTAACAAAACGGGTAATGATAAAAAATATCCGCATCGCTAACTTTTGAAGAATCAAACAAGAATGCTCATGAATGCTGTAGCAAACTCAAAAATAAATATGATAACATTCACCGTTACCATGCAAGTAATGACAAATCTACAAAGCATGTCCAGCAAAAGTCTCACAACCTAAATGTACCTATCCAGTTCAGTGAGTTTATTACATATCTAACGATTCGTGTTTCAGACGACATCAATACGTCATAAGTATACACAGGAACTTGAATCAGCATATTTATCTTTGTTTGAAGAGCTCAGTCCTAAATCCATCAAAATTGACTCGATTCCGCACACTTGATAGCGATTCGAGTCAGAGAGATGGAACGGACTCACTAAACGTGTGAATGCTGAACGACGTCAGAAACTCGTTTATGTGATGACGTCATTAAACGTTTTAATCAATGACATTTTAAGAGGAAAGGTTTTTCTAAATTTACGCTTTAACAGTTACTTTTGATATTAGCGCATTGTTAGATATATTTGATAAACTAGAAATTGATTAAACATTGATAGATCTATGGATCATTTAATGATTTTATGAATCGGCCTACTTGTTCAGCTCTTTAATTCAATAACCTTATTACCTTCGCGACGCTGCTGTCTATATTAATGAGGTCAAGTTTGGATGTGTGTTTTTACCTCATTTTGTCGGGTATGTGCTAAATAGAATATTAAATTCGTGTTGTTTAGAGGCTCGCTTCATATCATTTTATTCAACTCGTTCAATAAATTCAATACTCATTTAATATCCTCTATTTCTTTTACACAAGTATATATATTTTTTAGATTGTAGGTAAACCATGTTACCTTTTTTTTGTGTTACTATCAATATCAATATCAATTTATTTAACGTATTGAATTATTTCTGAGATGATATCCTGTATCATTGGCATTCCCAAAATATATGAATTAATGTTTCTTTTTCTTTATTACAATATGTACAGTTTTCTAAAAATGAAATTCCCATTTTATATAATAAAAATGTTAGAAGCTAAAATTATGTGATTGATTCTAGTTTGAAACCATTTTAGGTTTGTGTCATTTGTTGTATTAAAGACCCAGCTTCCATTCATTTTGTTGGAAATGGTACACATTTTTCCATTTGTGTTGTCTTGTTGGCAGAACATTAGAATTTATCAGCAAGTTATATGGTGAAACTAACTCATTTTTACTGAATAAGACTGGTTCAAAATATTTTGGAACTATAAGTTACATTTGATTTTCTTTGTCATTTTTGTTAAAAGCACATGTAAGTGACATTAATTTAATGGTCAATTTAATGGATTTACCATTCCTTCATACTGCAAAAAGTTAATATTGGTTCCATACATTCTTTCTAAATCAGTTCTTTTTACAAAGTTACCGTTTTTCTCTCATTTTTCTAGCTCTTTAATGTATCTGATACTTCTATTATGCCATGACTTGTAAAAAACAGGATTTTTGTCTCTCAAAAAATTATGATTATAAAATAAAGGCAAGTTTAAAAAATCATCAACAGATTCAACTGTTTATGCATCTATAACATTTGCATATGCATAAAGTACATCATTCCAGAAGGTGTTTTTTATTGTTCCATGAAGTTTAAAAATGTACATTTTGCCACAATTGATAATCATCTCTAAATTGAAAATATGTCTTACAAATTGATAAATATTAATATTGTTTTCTAATATTAATCTTCTGAACCACGATAATTTTAGACTCATTTTTAATCCACCATCTGTATATTTCTTTATCAAAATTTCCTTGTTGATTTTTGGTGTCTCCTGCCAAATAAATGCATACAACAATGTGTTTATAGATTGAATAATATCTGTGGGTTGATTTGGTAAAGAGGTGAATAAGTGTGTTAATAGAGGCAATACTAGAGACTTTATAACTGTTATACGGCCTATTGGTGTTAACTCCCTTTTATTCCAATGTTTAAGGAATTGTTATCATTTTTTCTAAATCAATATGGAACTTTAAACCTAGTAATTTGAAAGATGTAAAACTTCCATTCTAGTTTCCATCTTGTTTGTATTGACATTGTACTATATTTTTTGGAGCCTATCCATATAACATGTGTTTTATAAACGTTAAGTTTTAATCCAGAGAATAAGGAAGAAATGTGTAAACCTTTGAGAGTATAATGTAAAGATTGTTCTGACCTATCTAATAGTAATGCGGTATCGTCTGCAAATTGTGATATCTTAAACTCCATCCCTTTTATTACAATGTAAATACCTTTAATATTGTTTCCATTCCTTATTGTTATGGCTAGTATCTCAGAACATAAAATGAAGGTATAGGGACTTAATGGATCACCGTGTCTGCATCTACGACCAATATTGAAAAATTCTGACAGGTAGCCATTTATTTGAAGTGCGGTTTGAAGAAATTAGGAAATAATGAAATCCATTTTTTAAACATTGGTCGAAATTTAAAAAGGTCTGAAGTTTTATTTATCTGGAAATCAATCATCATCAGAAGACCCGGTATCTTATGTTGTTCTGTATAATTCATTACATCATATAGTAAGCGGGTGTCCCCCCCCCCCCCCTAAATCTACCTTTAATAAAACCTGTTTGATCTTTACTAATTAAGGTGTCTATATGTGATTTCATTTTGTTAACTAGGAGCTAATTTAAATACTTTTAATATCTTTTATATTTCTAAGTTATACACTGGCAAGCAATATTGTTTTTTGATCTCTTCAATGTGTTCATTAATACAATTCAAGTATTCTATCTCCTGTAGCAGCTAGTTATTAAACTTCCAATGACCTTTGCCATGTGGTATACTTTTAAAATCTAGTTTTATTTCGATTATAGAATGATCCGATTTATAACTTAAACTGATGTCACAACCTTTAACTTTAGGGTATAAGTCCATAGTTATTAAACAGAAATCTAATCTGGCTTGTTGTAAAGGGTCGTTCTCCAAGTGTACTTCTTAACTTCACCAGTGAGTTCTCTAAAAGCATCACATAATTGTCGACTTTGTATATTTTCTTGTAAAAAAGATCTTGCTTTAATATTGTTATCCAATCTTTTATAATTACAATAATCTAAGTCAGTATTTAAAGCAAAATTTGAAATCACCACACCATATGTACATGTAGGACTCATTACTAATTTCATCAATAAGCTGAAATATGTTATTGTAAACGTTTGGACAATTTTTGTTAGGACCATAAATGTTTGAATCGTTTGGAATTTCGAGTCATAT
This sequence comes from Mactromeris polynyma, assembly GCA_032209605.1. Classification (NCBI taxonomy): domain Eukaryota; kingdom Metazoa; phylum Mollusca; class Bivalvia; order Venerida; family Mactridae; genus Mactromeris; species Mactromeris polynyma. Next base: position 342,194 of record JASFXZ010000004.1, on the reverse strand, counting down.
CTAATAGAATACAATTACCATCGTCATCTACATACGTATTATGCAGTTTGACATCAATATTTCTCTTAAATAAAATTGCTAGAGACTCCACGAGCACTTGATTTACCATAATCAAAAAAACAATCTGCATTCCATTGTGAATAAATGTGTTTCTTTAAATTACTAGTAAAGTGTGTATCTTGTAAGCAGTATATATATGCCTGTCTATTTTTCAAGAACTGGAACATATCTGCCCTCTTAATTGGATTATCTAATCATCGACAATTGTAAGAAATTATTTTAGCCGTACCCATATTCTAAAAAGAACATCTTTATGATTTATCTAGTATAGTCAAAACATGTACAGGTATTAACAGTGTGTAGCCTTGTGAACAACAATACAAGTAGTAATTGGAACATAGTATTTAAAAACTTCAAATACTGAAAGCAGTTCTTAAACAATATAAATTATTGAAGATGTGTAAAAAATAAATACAGTGACTAAGTACAATAAAACAGTGTACTCTTCACAACAGTAAAGGTTGTTTGCAGTATCCTAATTTCTCAACAATGCAATTTAAATTCATAAATACATATAGTGATTACCTAAGCTATTAAGTATTACCTAATATCATATTTTGAAAACACATACTATGATTTTCAACTGACCTCAAAGGCATATTCCAATTTGTATTATAAATATATAGTTATTTCATAATATCAGATTTAGAAAAATACAATAAGGTTTTTACTGACCTCAAAGACGTATGCCATTTTATGTGACAAGTACAATTACATGTATTTCGTAAATATACATTAACATACAATATCAATATTAAATACAGTACCTATTGTTTCCATGTCAAAGACAATTAAGTAAGTTAGCATGTTTTGAAAATAGACGAAAACAGAAACAGATAGGGATTTACCAACGCTGTGGTGTTTGGATATACAGTATAAAATACCTATTGATACCGCCTTAAAGGAAACTTAGTATATCGACGCTGCCATCATACTGACTCACCATGACTACAGTCGGATTAAAATATATTTTTTTAACAATAGTACGTCTGAAAACACACATAAATTCGTTTGTGATCAGAATTACTCACATCGCCTTGGCTGTCATTGACTAAGTAAAAATTGTAGAGTTAAATCGAGTCAACAAATTTGAGTCAGTAATAAGCACGAAACATAAACCTACGCCTAAATGCATAATTATGCTAGTTGCATGACGGACACATATAGTTATGGCTAAAAAAAACAAAAACACGATTCGATAAACTAAACGACTTCACATTCATAGATCATGAATCCGTCTTTTTCTATTATATTCTACGCAGATCATGAATACGTCTTTTTCTATTATCGTTTACGCAGATCATGAATCCGTCTGTTCCTATTATCGTATACGCTGATCATGAATCCTCTCTGTTTAATCCAAGTCTCAACTTTAAACGTTCCTTCATACATGTAACATACTATCAACTAGTATTTTGTTCTGGAAAACTATTTTTAATTCGTCATTTATATTCTGATCAATCTATTTAGGTTATACGATATATTATTGTTTTACAGACGGACAGTAAAGAACAGTGTCAACTTGTGAACTATCGTGTCCCGATCATAAATTGGGTTTATTAAATAGTAACACAAACATGACTTTGTAACATTGATTATAAATGCATTATAGCATTGAATGTCAGTTATACTTATACAACGTACGACGTTGAATAACCTACATGTACAAATGAAAAATGCCTATTCTTATTTACTGTTGGTTGGTATATTAAAGTAGTATTCATAAACAACAGACATGTTTTATTACAGTCCCTGTTACATCTGTGGAGATCATTGAACCAAGAAGTACGACAGTTACTGTGAAGGAGAATTCTTACCAGGTGTTTAAATGTAGAACATCAATCAGTCAACCGACACCTGCAATAAAATGGTATCTAGCTGATGGTTCAACAACACCCGATAAGCTCATAACATATTATATAAAACAAACACCATTACCAAATGAGACTGTTCTTCAAGCTACTACAAGTACCCTGATATACAGACCGACACGAGTAGTGAATGGATGGCATCTGTACTGTTCAGCACATAACATTAAATCATCCATACAATTACTCAACGTAACATGTAATTGTCATTTAACTTTTTTAATATCATTGTTTTGTAACATCAAATCGTCGATGAAATTACTCAAAATAACATGTAATGGTCATTAAACATTTTAGTAGCATTGGTTTGTAGATATATCAGTATCATTATTATATATTTGTTATTCAGACATGACGCTGAGCATTTGAATAAGATGACCTTCAGTCATTTACATGATTGAGTGCATGGTCACATTTGTAATTATGTATTTACATCTACATTTCGGATTTAGAAAAACATCACATTTGAATAGTTCAATAGTGTATTTTAGCATTTTTGGAATAATGTCTATGAGTACAGTGTTGTTTTCCATAATTGAATTATTTGTATTATATAAATTTCACTAAATGCTCTATCATTTATATATATGTGTATAATCAAAACTGTTGCTATTTTTCGTTTTTGTATTCTTAAGGTTAAATGTGTACATATATGTACAATGTATTTCATCAATGACCCCGTCTGTGTAATGCATCTTTAAATATCTTGCATACAGATCCACCCAATGACACCAGAATAGACAGCTATCCAAATAACAGTAAATACTCTGTGATTGCTGGAAAACAACAAATGCTGACTTGCAGATCAATAGATGGTAACCCACTTGCAACACTTCATTGGTCCTGTTTTACTGGTTCAAGTAGTGACAGTACTACTGATACGACAGTGTCAAGTCAATGGAGATGGACAACAAATGCAGGAGGAAAATGTACATGCGTATCAGTACATATAAATGGCAATCAAAGTTACAATCTTAACGTTGAAATTCTACGTAAGTGCTCTAAACATCAACAACGATAGCAACATAATGATATGGCCTTTCTTCTTGTTACTTTGAAAGTTGGTTAAATTTCATAACTGTAACACATTAGACATTTATCTGTTAATATGAAAACTAGGTGGCGCACATGATATGCAATAGTGTTCTCATTAGCTCTGGAACGGAATATAAATATGTTGATGCATATATGTATATATATGTATAATAGAGATTGCGATGGTACATGGAACATAATGCCTCCACACACATGTCCCACGAAACGGATTGATGAGGTGTAAGTTCAAATATCTATAGGGAAGTAATAATGATCGATGGAATACACGATGGGCCGAAATGAAAAGAAAAGCACATTATATTATTTCAAGTCGAGACACTGAACATGGGAAAAGGGAAGCTTAACACACATGTAACACACATATAAAAACATAGATAGAAATAGTAACCACATAGCGATTTACAGCCTTGGAAATGTCAAAAAAAACAACTGGGGGTTGAATGTATTTGATAAGTCATGTACGTAGCAACATGTTTTACTTAATCAATTAATTGTATTACCGATGCAGTGAATGACGTTAAGATTCACATAAATAATAAGGAAGTATCTGGCAATATTAAAATAATCCATGATAGTGCAGTCCCTATTGTTTGTTCATCATAGATACGAATGGAGACATGGAACAATGGAGATTAGGGGTGAACAATTATTTCTCAGGGATATACTGCAATATGGAACGTGTACATGTTCTGTTTACAATACATTAATTCCAACACAGGGCAACAGGAACAAAACAACAGAACATCATCAGTTGATATTATTAGATTATGTAAGTACACTTGATTATGTTTGCGTTATAAGTTTCAATGTTAAGCTAAAATTAATAGCAGTCTTACCTAGTTGAAATGCATATATACAGAGAATAATACGTTGGTGACGCGGAAGGAGAAAGGCGGAGGAATTAATCGCGAAGGCATGAATGCAGGAGTACATGTGCTTATTTCTAATAACTTATCATTTAATAGATCCATCGATACCAGAAATACGCTATGATGATGTGAATGGTGTGAATGGTGCAGTCATAAATGAGCCATTAAGAGTTGTAAGAGAACATACATTTACACTACATTGTCATGCTGCAAGTTCTCCAGAGTCTTCATATAGATGGAACAGAAGCAACTCTAATGATCCTTTACTGACAATATCAAGTATAAAGGGTGATGAACAAGTGATATGTACAGCAACAACAACAATGGTACCAACTGTTGGTTCTACAACAACAATATCCAAATATAATGCTGTGTCTATTGTCGTGCTAAGTAAGTATCTCTCAAATATATAAGTATGTTAAACCAATTGCATCTTAGATGAAAATTGATTATATAGAAGATCTAATATGAGTGCTCATGTTTTATTGGATTTATTGAAGGAGTCGGTCAAAATGATATAATGCGAGGCTTTGCCGAGCATATATCATTTTCACCGACGAGTCTAATAAATTCAATAAAATATGAACACGAATGCTAGATTATATTTATCACATAACTTGTAAACGGGTTTAAAACCAAAACATCACATAGAAGCTATACTTCAAATATTCCCGCTGAATGATACATAATTCGTAGGGCATATATACATATTTATGTATATATATATTTTTATCAACTTTTGTACAGTACATGTGACGAATGTTGGTTCCTATGAATCATATTTACTATTCTGTGAAACCAAGAATGATCTAATTTACTATTTAAGCTAAAATAATAAAATATAGTATCAAACATTTTAGAACTCAAATGATACATGTACATATCGGTAACATTAGCTTTTCTAAGTACAAAATAGCAAGAATCTATATAGCACGAATCTATTTTACATTCATATGCTTATAGCTATACGTATCAACGATTTCTCTTTCTTTTTCAATAACATCTACGCAAGACATAATATCGAGTTTACAAAATACATGTTCGACCTTGTCGCGATTTCCATGAAGTGCCGATAAACTTCAGTGACTTTCCATATTTTGCGAAATAGTGGATATTAGTACATTAATAAATATGCTTTAGGCTATACTTAAATATGGGAATAATCACTTGAATATGTCTTGACGTCTCCATTTGGTGACACATTATCTAATGATCTACTCAATAAACAATTGAAAGCTGGCACTAATTTGAATTGAATAAATGATGTCAAGCGGTCTTTGCACTACATTTCTAATACTTACAGTACATACTTTTCACTATATAACTATTTGACGAAAAACGTAATATCATACATGCAAGCTGAATTGTTGTTAACACTCTGATAATTGTCTTTTTGGAATGTGAATTTTCAGAACCACCTACCGTACCAGTAATTAGGTACCATCACAGTTCAACAATCATGAACAATGTTGACAGTATCAGAGTTATCGAAGGGAAATCGTTCACCATTACATGCTCATCAACAGGAAAACCAAGCCCATCTGTATCATGGACTAATACGATATCATCCAATACAAAGACGTTCATATCAATATCGAAAGAAGAAGCTGGAATATATTCATGCATGGCACAAAATAGCATGAACACCTCATTTGATGGAGTAGTTCCTGGGATAAGTCTAAACAATATATCTATTAATGTTCTGTGTAGGTATATATTATACGAATACGAAACATTTTGAACGTTTTAAATTAATTATCCAGAACCTTGTATAACTTAACTAACTAGATTGCAGTGCACACGGCATGAAGTCGATATAAACTAGTACACGTATAAAGTATGACAACAATTGTTCAACTAAATAAAGTTTAGTGGAAATTGTATGTTCTTGTAAAAGTAGGCGTTGTTCCAGGTCTGGTATATGCAGACAAGTATACTAGAATAAGTACTGCAAAAAGCATATAATGGGGTTCTGGTACAGTTAACATTACATTTATGCATCTTCTGCATGAGCTCATCCGAAATAATGTTTTGTACCATTCTTTTGTAGACAAGCCAGTTATTCATCCACTCTCCAACATAACAATTGTAGAAGGAAATTCACCAAGCACTCCTGTAGTATGCCAAGTGATACCTGGCAATCCTCGGCAAACAAACATAAAATGGATCAGGGGTAGTATGGTAATATCTTCACAAACTGGAGTTACAAGCTTACGTTTACCTCTTAACAATGTTCAGAGAAGTGCTGATGGTACTTATGATTGTACTGCAGAAAATAGGATGGATCCAACTAAAGGACAAACTGAAGTTGGCAGAGATTATAAACAATTTCAACTCACAGTGTTTTGTAAGTTTATGATATCGATGCCATGATATACTTCAATACTATCCTTATCCAATCGTGCTTTGAACGGCATGTGTTCATAAGCCGTTTCATCATACTGCAGCACTGTCTGCAATTCTTCAATATGGACACCTATGGACCATAATGTTATCTGTTAGAGCAACTGACATTCTCACACAAGGTTTTCAAAACGAAGATATTTCATAAACTTAATGTATACACTTGATTACCTGTCCAACTTTTCACACAATAGTATCATATGATACTAGTTCTAGATTAGTGTATTAAGTCTAAGCCTTTTGTTTATCTTAAAAACATCAAACATGCAACTTCACTGTAGCCTATCCGACTCGTTATGTCATTATGACGTCATCACAAATGGCACTCTTTTAATCATTACTGAATTTTAATCAAAGCATTCAATCTGTATAAAAGTACTTGCCATGAAATGCAATACACTTTATACACCTGTATACCAGGTATCAAATTTGTTCCTGAAAAACTGATGAGGAATTCTTATATATATATGCCATTTTTTAAGATTAAAAGTCAGTGATGTATCACATTTGTTAAATAAAATGAAATCTGACAATCGATGTCAAAATGTAAACATGTTTGGAATTCTGATAGTTTTGTTCTATTTTACTTTATAATGTATATTACATGTATTATAATATCGGCTATTTATTGTTCATGTCCGTCATCCTTAAATATTCGGATCAGTCTTTCTTGCATATTTTTAATATCTCCCCCTCTTTTACGTGTTTTGAGTACGATATATTCAAACAAAAAAATTTAGGTTTCGAGAAGGAAATGTCACATAAAAACGGGCTGCAAAGCTTAAGAGACAAAATTTAACATGAGTAAGTACTGAGTTTACGGAGGAAAAGTAACAAACAACACCGACCTTATTTAAAATTCCCGAATACCGCGTTAGAATTGTTTACACAAAATCCTACTCACCATATCACCACCCAAAAAAACCGATCACTTTAAATTAGAAAATCTCCGATTGAAAATTAAATTACGCATCATGAGAGCTATCGTGATTGTTTATTAGTATCATATTATCCAAATGTCCTTTTATCAAATGTGCTCTTGCTAATACTACATATTTGACAGCAGTTATGCATTTATGATGGAATCAATCAAAGAGGTTAATTGTATAATGATAAATGTAATTTGAAATGATTTGTTCATAAAAATGAACAGTTGCTGATAAAAACCTGTTAGTTACAAATATGTACATGAATATATGACACTGAAACATACCATTTTCACTTGTTTGATTTTCAGACGATACTTCTATTACAAAATTCGAGGAATTAGATCATCCTGGTGATACTGAAGTAACAGCTGTGGAAGGTGATAAAACACAACTTCAATGTTCCGCGGACAGTAAACCAGGATCTACCATATCTATATCTAAAGGTCAAGTGATAAAGAGTATTGGAACACTTACCAACAAGGTGTTATACACACTTCCAAAGACCACATGCCTGGACACAGGAATCTATACATGTGTTGGTTTTAATGAAAGAACAGTACAAGTGACCAGACCATCAATGAGCCTACAACTTCAAGTAAAATGTATGTTTGATCATTTATTATTCGATCTATAACTGTTTTAAATACCAACAGATATACATACTACGAATCACCGACTATAAATGGAAATTATGTCGATGATATTTTATCATTCTTATTTTAATCAATGTTTAATCATTTTTATGACATAACATTCGATGTAGAATGGACATATTAACACATATGTATTATTTTAGATATTTCATTAATGAAATAACAACATACGTGCGTGTGCCGTCACAACAAAACAAGCGTGACGTAGACGCGCTCAAATGATGTTGTTATTGTTACGTATTTATTTTTGGCAAAGTTTATTTTATTTCATTGACAATTAGCGCTTTGTGATATCATCATTTGAACTCGTGTCTTGTGGCTGAAAATTGAAGGAGAAAATTGACGCGTCAGCTTTTGTTATCCAAAGACAGAATTACACACATCATATTTTGAAGACTACTTTAATAAATTATAAATACTCATATAAGATCCTCTATTTAAATAATGACAATGAATGGAAAATGAAGCCATAAAATGTGTTTTTCATTATATATCGTAGTCAATATTTGTATATAAAATTCAATTGCAGGTGGTCCACGTCTATCACCATTAAATACAACAGAATTAAATCAAACGAGTCCACTGAACACAACAACAGCATTACAAGTATACGTTATGGTTTATCCAGCGCCGACAAAAACACAATTGGTATGGAAGAAAAGAGCTGGTAGCATATTTACTGTCGTGAAAGATGACAGAATGGAAAAACAGATATCAACCAGTGGTATCTTTACAAGAGCATCCCTTCTAGTACAAGATGTACATGCATCAGATTTTGGAGAGTAGAAGTTACATGTTGAACATGAAATTTATAACGCAGACTTTATACTCTTCTTCTATCCAAAAGGTAAGACAGTGTTTAATCCCTAATGTGTCGTACGATGACAAACTACCTTTAATCGACGAATTAATTCAACACAAACGTATGTATGTGTTCCTTCGTGAGTTATTATATCGTTCGGAATTTGAGCATGGGCCATGGGATAAATGGAAAGATTGGAATCTTATACAAATGTCCTCTGCATTTGCATGTTCGGGCATGAATGGTGCAGATGATGATGCTGGCTTGGTCTGATTACGATTAATTCCACCCCTTTGCTTTGGTTAGTGCTGCAATATAAATTCTCATAGAATTGTCATACCTCTGTATGAACTAAGGAGTTCATTCCATATGAGTTGTAAGAGATTCGTATCTGGATATTTGCGGGCGTATCAGCAAATAAATACCGGCCGAAGCCAATTGATAAGTTCTTGCTCTTGTCACATGTGGGCATGCAGTTTATCTTGAAACTGAGCCATGCCTTTAAGCTTTGAAAATTTCAGTTTCATTGTATTTTCAACCTGTAATCTCCAACTTAAACTTTGATCGACATAGACACCTAGTATTTTTTCGGCTGTTACATATTGTAATGCATGATTATTCAAGAATATTTTCCCATGTATATCATGGGTATTGAGATTGATTCTTTTTTTTGGAAGATGAAAGGTAAATTGATTTTGTTTCGTTACTGTTGGCAAACCATACAGTTTGGAGTGCACCATGTATGCACATCTTTCAGATTTTTTTTCAATATGCTGATAGAATAGCATCGTCTGCAAACACGTCAATATTATAATATTTTTTAATTAATTAAGAGGGAAATCATTGATGTAAACTATAAATAACCATGGTCCAAGGAGAAATCCTTGGGGTACACCAGCAGTAATATCCTGGGATTCAGAAAATATTCCAGAAAATTAGTTTTTATGTTAACGTAAATCATTAAACAATCTTCTTAAATGACAAAGTTGCTTTCTAGAAGCAAAATGAGATTGACAAGACAAAATGCCTTTCGTCATTAATTGCAGATAACCAACTGTCAATCATATATGGAGGTGTAAATGTCACGAGGCGAGTAAAATGATGCTGTATTATTTATATTTATGTTTTACATGTACGTTTGGTTTCCCTTTCCCAATGTGCGGTTCTCTCACTCGATATCCTTATTCATGTTCTCCCTCCTTTCGGGGTTTTATTGCTGACTTTCTTGACTTGATCCGTGATGTATTCCACCCATTAACCCTCCCCCCTTGATGTCTCCCTAAATGTTCCTTAGTTGTTCCTTTCGGTCGACCAGACCATTCTTTACACCCATATTCCCATTCATATTTACCCTTGCACCCATATCCCCATACATGTTTACCCTCGCACCACCTCAGTGCAGAATATTTTGTAGAGTGTTTTTTTCTTTGGGATCTGTGTTTGGCGGCATTACCTTGTGTCGTGGTGTTCTCCATATACTTCGTGAGTAAACTTACAGCTGATACATCATGTCAATAATTAATTTGAGTAGGATGTTGCAACGCATGTACATGTAAATATTTTTGAAATTTACAAAGTTAGACGTTTTACTGCACATCATCTTATGATTGAAAAAGGATATACATGTTGGTTTACTGCATGAGTATCATAATTACGTCTGTGTTATGATAGTTGCGTTGAAGACGAACTACATTGCTGGGTGATATGTCCCTTGTACACATATATGCCTTGCAGATATATACAAATGTTCCTCAAATAATGCTTCTTTAGAAATGTTATATGTTCGTGTCTTCACAAAACACACATGTAGTATGTAACCTGGTTATATGCGTGGTTTCTGTCTCAAAGGAACGAGAGCAATGCATTGCAAGTTACGACTGAAATGATACATGTATTATTGAAAAGCTTTTAAGTTTAACATTCAGTATTTGTTGTAGAAACATATTGTTTGATGTCATATCTAAATTCTATACATGGGCCGGACGCCTTTTTGCGCAATAAACTTTAAAATTGAATCATGAAGGTAATGAAAACAACATCTTCTCAGCAATGATTTTGTTATTGTGAATTGTTATTACGCCTAATCTTTCAGATTCTATTTGATAAATATGTGTCATATCTGAGGGAAAATGATTTGTTGTAAATAACAATATTTTTGAACACAACTAACCACGTCCATTCAATTCGCAATGTGATAAAACTTCATAGAAATGATAATCAAGACACAGTTGTGCAGCAGAGGACATCCTTGTTGACATTGACATTGGTTTTCTACTGATGTTTTAATTACTATGTTACATATTCTGCGATATGCGTGACATAAACCTTTCGAGACGAAAAGGCGACAGTATGGCGGGGACGGACACATTTGAGCGATGTCTAAAACAACTGTTGTATTACCACCATATAGGTTTGTACGCTATAAGGTCTTATATGTTTCATTCAAATCAACTGACATAGTATTAATATTTCGTTTCTAATGTTCTGTATAAATGTTTCCTTGTATATTACCTTAGATAAACCATCTCCTCCTACCAACATTAGCTATGACAAAGTGACGGTCACATCTGCTGTTATATATTGGACTCCAGGATTTGATGGCGGCTTTGTTCAAACATTTTTAATAATGTATAGAAAGGATAGTGAACCAAAATGGTCACAGGAGGCAGTGGTTGACACTAACGAAAACAGAATACATGTCACATTAGAAAATCTCGAGACTGGATCTCGTTACATTGTCGAGATATATGCCACTAACGAGTTAGGAAATTCAACTGCACAATCAGACTTACAATTTGCAACAGGTATACGTATGTGTAATTCAAAAGTTTCATTCAATGCTCTATATTATTCTTAATTAAATAGATAGGTGCGGTCATTGATAGTAAAGACATATTTCTTACATTTATCTTAATTAAGGTCAAATCATTGTTCTGACTTGCATAATTTAGCTTGCTTGACATAAGGTGGTCCTTGGGCAATTGTTTTCAAAGAGTTTCTGCAACTATACTAAACTATATTTATATTTTATATAACTAGTTGCATTCGTGTCCGAGTCATCTAAAACACCTGCTGCTGTCATTGGAGGAGCAGTTGCCGGATGTCTGGTTATAGCACTTGTATCTGTCCTAATCGTACTTGGTCTCCGTAGATATCAGTCCATCAAAGGTAAGAACGTTCATTATAACGCATAACGTATGAACTGTTCTTTATTGATTATAAACTAAAACGTACTGATAAATATGAAGTGTAATCTTCACAATCCATTTTTTAGGTGTCAGTACGAGGAAGTGGTCATAGAGAGTTATTCAATGAAATCAGGTTCAACATGTGTCGCAATGGGTGTTAATGAAACAGCTTTAACCTAACATAATACTGCAGAATACAGAAAGAAACCTGATACAAATAACAATGCATTTAAATATTTACTTTTGTAGCAATTGAAAGCAAGCTGGTTAGTAAAACAGAGAATGAAAACAGGTTAGCAAGTTTTTGCCATATTGTTATTTGTGGGTGTAATAAAGGTGTAATGTCATCTTATCATTTTTGTGTTCATGATATGTTCAAATGTAGAGCGTTAGTAAACAGATGCAAACAACTTTAAATATATGTTTAAAGTATTTAAACAACCAGTTCGTTCAAACCATTTGATAGTTTTTGCATGTGTTACATTGTATCGTATATAATTTGTTTTGTTTTTCAGCAACATATACCAAAATGTGAGCAATGGAGTTGTTCAGAATGTTCGACCAATCGGAAGAAAAGGTATTTGCAAGTACATTTTTATGATTGCCGTTTTGAATAGCAGACTAAAGACATGAAACGCTTATAAGCAAATAATGGGTCGTTCCTTATTTTCCGAGCGATCGAGTAAACGAATATATATGTACATTGTATATATATACATGTAATGCGAATATGATCAGATTATCAGAAACAAACTTACTTGTACATGTATATGGCTTAAACTGTCACTTCGTATCGTTAGTTAATACATACAAATTATCAACTGCAATGTCAAGAAATATTCTGCCGAGCACTTTTGTTCCAATGCTACAAAAATAGCTCATACATTTCGAAGAACAACCTAGAGCATAGACTGATATACATTCATGAGCAAAAAGATATAATTATTCTTTACTGCCGGTTTAAATATCCCATAGTGTATTAATGGGCACCACTATATAAATTAATATTAAAGCTAATATTAACTTTTATATACAATTTAGTAACCTGGTGTTTGTAAATCACGTTTATATATTTATTTAACAAGACGACATTGGCGTATATACATTGTATTCCATTCATTAACATCGGTAATTGCTTCTTAATAATATACACATATCTTTTAGGTGGTTCATCGACTATGCCGACGTAAGTATTTCAAATTGATTTGCAATGAGTTAACGCATCCCTAATTTCATTAAAATCAATTGTACACATGAAGCTGCAAGTGTAAAGTATTTGGGGACGTACTATTATAGAAAATGAAGTTATGAATAATATTTATGTAATACCCTTCCGGAATGTAGAAACTGCGAAGTTCCAAAATATTCCAAAACAACGTACATGTTTAGTTGCAATTAATGACTATACGATACTATTATGCTCTAGGAATACTTATCATCACGAATCAGGTACGGATTTTCCTGTAGAATGTATTACAAAATGTACGACGGTGACGTAGCTGGGGGATAATTAGAAGCATTACTTGCTAGTGTGCGATGATGTCACGATACCTATCCCCTGGCAGATTGTCCTTAACACTGCCCCGCACCAGGTACGATATTGAACCACACATGCACCACTTACGGTTCTGAAGCCGTTTCATCGCAGATAGCAATGCATATGGCATTATGTTTCCCTGATCAGTTGACATCGAAATAAATATTATCGATATAATATATGTCATATTGAAACCACGGCATCGTGTAGGACAACCGACATTTGTCTAATTTTTAAACGCTATCTGATTATATCGATTTTCTCGATATTATATTCATACAAGTTTTGTGTTCGGATCAGATATCTATATTACATCTGATACAAGGTTAAACCATGAAGGTTTTTATGCACGGCGAGTCCATGTATTGTTCATTACAATGTATAATCGCATTACTTCGAATTACGCGTTGTTACATTATGTTACTTGTTAGCGCCTTAATTATTACTATACGTTTACTATTCATACAAGTATTTGTTTTGCAGTGAAACGCCGGATACTAATACCTATTCTTGTCTCACAAGAGCTGATGGTTAGTAAAATGTATAACTACAATGGTACTTAAATTGCCCATAACTCATGTTAAACGTTAGCGTTGTTATTATGAAGGCAGGTATGTCATGCAAAAGGATAAAATGTCTAATAACTTGTTACACTTAAGCTTAGAACTTAAACTTATCATTTCGGTGGAAGATATCCTTTATTTTCTTTAAGCTCCTCAAATAATTTGTAAACAGTGAAACACATACCATGTTAATGATATTTTCCATCAATTGTCTCTTCAAAGAAACATCGTGGATCAAATTATTTCAGATTCATGTTAGTCACTATTTCATGTACATGTTTGCGTTGCTATGAATAACTTAAATATTTTATTTTTTGTTGCAGATGGGATGACAAGTCAACAAGTGTTAGTATTATTCAGCAATTATCCTGCCAACAATTTACATACTGTTTGTTGCAAAAGCTGCCTTTTCAACCCTTAACATTCTATTAAAAAGTATAATGAAATTAAACTTACTCGTCCGGAATAATGTAATAAATACCGTCACTCCAATATGTTTACATTCTGTTTTAATATATGACTATGCCAATACAAATTACATATTACTGCAGCTCATAGTCAACTTGTTTACAAGAAGTGACTTACGTTGTCTGTATTGTTACATGTAAAGACTATAATTCAAATATTAAGAATTAATCATTTGATGTCAATACATTTGAATGTTTATCATATCTTATTTTGAAGAGAATTAGAATACGAGTGTCTGGATTCTACCACAGCCAGTCCAGCGATACATTCCTCTCCTACAATCGCAAGTGAGTAAATGTTGATATATGAATATAAATATTGTGTTATCGGCTTTACTCATGCCTAACGTTAATGAACACAATATCAGTTAAATATTACATTATGTAGTACTATCTGAGATTGTTCTACCAATTACAATGCCCCTTTTAAGTTATTGATCAACTATTTTTGGGCTTTATCACTCGAACCGTTTTGCTACCATTTTGAAAGGATTACTGCCACATAGTTCTGTCCGTGATTCGGCGTGGTATGCGTCATTTCAGTTGTTTAAAACGCATTGCATTTAAGGTAGATAGTCTTCTGGTTTGACAAATTATGCATAGTCGTACATATGATAAAATGGGTGGTAATTACCTTCATTCAGATGTACTCTACAACATCGAGTTAGCTCTGACATAGGCAATATCTGTATCGGTTGTGAAGTTCAAGGCAACTTTGAGAAAAGTTATGTTGCAATATTTTAGTGTACGTCTGTATTAAAGCATTAAGAAGCCAATTTCTAAAAGTTATCACTTGACATGTTTTTGATAGAAAATAAGACTATGCACCTTTAAGTTTGACGGCGAGTATAAGGCGCTGAACAAAAAGTGTTTAGGCTACAATTAATACCAGTGGAGCACATGTCCATATATTGTTTAAGAGTAAGCAGGTAGGTTACTAATTCAAAATAAATAATTGAATGTGCAATGTATGCAGTATATAATTATAAATAAGAAACGCATCTCATTTAAAACGTAGAAGTGGCTGTTTAATATGCTCGACTTTTTAATACATTTTGTATGTAATAAAGTGATGTTATAAAGCACATTCACATAAACATTATATATGTAAACTTGATAGATGAAAATTAATGGACAAGTATTTTCAAAGAATTTTATAAATTAGGAGGTAAGTATAATACTTATATGAATTATGTTTACATGTGCATTAGCTGTATATTATACAAAACATGTGTAATTAGCGAAGCATTCATTGCTTACATTGAAGACTGTTAAGAAAATGTTATATTTAATTATTCATTTTCAGGAGAAAACATCTATGAAAATCTCAAACTACAAGTATTTACAACCGAGACGAGCATATAGATACCAACATATTATGAAATCATATGAACTAACAAGCGGTTATAAATGCCTTGGGACATTACGTATGAAGCGAAATCAGAGAAAAACATAAATCATGCAACACATATCAAATTATTGTAAGAACCAGTGATGTCAACAAGTTTCGGTGAATGTGTACACAAGTGAGCAAGTGCAGCACTGGGAATGTAAACAACTTGTTGATTCTATGATATAAGTTTTCTCTGATTTCCCTTTATAGAGGGTGGATGTAATTTCCCGTGGCACCATTATTGGTATCGATATTGGCATGTGTGCCTTACAAATGTATGTATGTGGGAAGAGCGTTTCGCAATATTCAATGTTTGTTTGGAAATGGATATTACTGTATATAGATTGTTGTGTTAACAGTTGCAATAGTTATCTTAGTTGCTATGACAGAAAAGGTGAACATTATCAAACATCTTATAGCTGAAAAAAGACGGTATGGGTATAACACTGAACCAAGTCATTTAAATGGACAATATGTTCGTGATACTCTAACTGATAGTATTGCAAGAACACTACAATATTATGTGCACTTCTGATTTCCTGCTATATTTATTTATTATTTATCAACTCACAATATGAAACATCCAATAAAATACATTCAGCCTTCACATCTCGTATTCGACACACAACAATACACAATAATACTCCATGCATAAATAAGAATGAAACAAAAATACTTGTAGCCGAAGTTATTAAAAAGTAAATATATATGAAATAACAGAAACAAATTTGATGAATGCTACCAACAGACCTTATAAAGATAATGTTTTTTTCCATAGCATGGAACTCTGTGATATATGCAATTTATTTAGGATATTCTACAATGGTGTTAGCCTTTTGTATGCAACATGATTGACATATGAACTATACCTTGATTACCCATGACAATCAGTTCCAGCTAGTGGTTATCAAAGCCATTTTTACTTTTAATGTATTACATGTAAGGTTGATTCTCAATTTACGCGAGGTTCCTTTCAACTTATGAACTTGAATCGACTGTTGTGTTTCATGACTCCGACTGGTAATTATCCTACATAATTTCTCGTTGCGTAAAATGTACGGTATAAACTAGTGTTGTTATTATATTCGTCAATTGCTTATATTATGTTTTATTATTATGTTAACATGATGTCGTCCAGACATTGCAATGTATTGCATAGTGAGATAGTGTAGTTTTACTTTTACGCTTATTCGTTACATGTACATGACTAGTTTATGTCCCCAATCTTTTCTTAAGCTAGTGATGCAAACTCAAATTCACTCTCCAAAATGTCCGACAATCACAGATGACACTTTCGAGTGAAGAAGGGAGACAACACTATATATAACATACGTTATAAAGATTTAAAAGACTTATCTAACATTCTCGTAAAAATAATTTGCGTATTTACAATCTGTACATGTACAATTAAACTTCCATTTTTAAATAAAAGAAACGATAAGGTGGAAGTATAATAATAAACTTAAATATATGAAGTTTGTTAAACGAACAAATAATATTGGAAGGGTTGTAAACATATTGAAATGATAGGGGAGTGCACCAGAACAAAATTATAGATAACAATGAGAGACATGGTAAATATTCAAGCTGAACAGACAGGTAATAATGCAATACTAAAATGGAGGATACAAACAGCACTGTATTACAATAAAACAAGAAAATACACGTTGATCTCCTGGTAGTCTGAACATTTATAAAATGATTTTCATGTCGGACGACATGCACAACATGCGTATTTAATAGAGGTGGCTTTTTACGACATTGGCATATTTCAATACCCGGTTCTGTACAAAGCATAACCACATCAATATTTACTTGATACTTTTATTTACCTGGCGTGAAATGGTACCTCAAAGACATTCCATAGAATATTCATATACCTCATTATGTCCTGTTACTTCAGTTAAACATGTTGATGATATGTAGGCGTGTATCAGTCCTCATATGATAGTCCAGATTTTTACAAATATAATTGCCACCCACGTCTTGATTAATGGCTCACAACGCATCATGGATCTCATGAGAAAATTTAATAGCCGAACTCACATGCTTTTATAGTTTGAAATTATAGATTTGTAATAAATAGAATATTATGAATAGTCTGTTCTTGTGTATTTTATCAGTAAGCCGACACGTCAGTGTGTCATTGACTACGTTTTTAAAAAACGCCACCTTAATGCATTCATGTTGCCAACAAAAAAACAAATTGGTTGCATGTACATGTATATTTCAAAACTCCATTTTTGGACCCATATTGTAGAAACTTGTTCGTTTTATTTAAAACAAAATACGATAAGTACCACTGACGTTATTGCGTAATACGTATATCTGAATATCAATTTCAAAGATTAAGTTGGATTAGGCTGTTGACACAATATTCTTATCATGCTTGCTTTCCGAAAATGCAGTGTTTTTGGTTTCGTGTCATGCATGTACACTGTATAACGTACTATTTTGTTTTTACATATATCACTACATGTACTAGTGTTTTATTGTATAAACCTATAAATGTTTATAGGATTGTGACATATACAAAATAATAGATGGCAACGTATCACTGTAATTACATATATAAATAAAATCCACATAACTAAATATGTACGTCTATACTTTGCTGAAGAGGATAATTCATTGTGTACTTATTGCATAATGAATTCCCAACAGTTTTTAAGATGCTGTCTTTACATAGTCATGGAATATACAAGGACGACGCATATTTTCAGTCTATAATGCATAAATTAATTTCTTATAATGTTTATGACTGCTGTAATACAGGTAGATGACTTCACTAACTGATATAAGTAAATACGCAATCCAACCATATTATATTATGTTTATTTATCATACAGTCATGTTAATCAGGCAAGTTGAAGCTTTCGATATAATGATAACCTTTATCGCATTTACGATAACACATCGAACATACACATATCACCTTGGCTGCGCGAGTTACTTTTTTATAAATCCCATGATACCGGGAAGAGTACATGGGTTAGCACTGGGATAATTTTAATATTATCGCATTACTTATCAGTTGAAGTTATACTTCCAGTTTTCAAGTTGAAGGATATCAATTTGTCAATAGCTGAATCCCATTTTTTGCTCTTAAATCCAAATAATGTCATTTGTTTCTCCATTTAAAAAACAGACATAGTGTTATGTACTGGTACAAAACAATCATACTTCAACACTTATTTACGTATTTTTACATGTACTGGTTTGCAGATGATTTGTAATTTCTATATCAACCAACAAAAATACGCCGATGTACAATTTCGACAGCAATATGTATTTGGTTTTATCTAGCTAGTGATTAGTAATGACATTCAACTACATAACGTGGTGATTATCGTTTGATGAAAATGACGGTTGTTCATCAAAAAACACAGTCGTAAATTCCCTAAATCAAATTGAAGTTTCTTTATTTAGGCACATACTTTACTCTTATTGTTTGATATTTAAAATGACGGTTGTTCATCAAAAAACACAGTCGTAAATTCCCTAAATCAAATTGAAGTTTCTTTATTTAGGCACATACTTTACTCTTATTGTTTGATATATAACCAGAATAATGTCAGCATGTAATGTATCAAATCAAAATATCACAACACGAAATAACTTAATATAGTTATAATGTTTGTGATAACAATTAATTATAATGTCTATGTTTTCGCATATCATGAACAATTGAACATGATTAGATAATACGATGTATTTGGAAGCTTAATATAATTCTCTCATATATTTGCATCTGAGCAGTGTTTTAAATGTACTGTCCCAAGTACTACATAAGGTCATGAGTTCGACACACGCCTGAGAGGTTTGATGCGCAAAAATACAATACTAGAAGTAGGTGCGAGTACTGAATAGTAACACAAGAAACAATCGTGAAGATTTGCAATAACATGTTTAATAGCAGAGGTAACATAAATAAGTTTTTAATTCAAAACTGAACATTGTTTCAAGGCGGTACTACGCATACCTTCTCTAAGCACTGACTTAGTAAATGTCAGACCTACACTGCTTGTATAATTTGAAGTAAAAACGACATATGCTGTTGCGATAGACGTTCGAGTATATCACTGTTCGGAAAGTGTGTTTAGCTTGGTAGATTAAGATATCCTTACATGGGAAAATGTTTTATAGCACAGTGACGGTATAATGCCCTTTTTGTCCTCTGTAATACGTATGAATGCTTATGTGCATGAAAACAGAGTATCATTATTGTCAGGCAATCTTTTAATCGGAACGGTTTTCTTAGTTCGACCAATTTCGGATGAGAGAGTTTTCACTGTATTGTGTAGAGTCATAATGAAAACAAACATGAGCTTGCATCATGTGCAATCTGAATTTATTGTTTTACATATATGCGTAAAAGCATACTTTCTCACTAAATCGTACACACTATTTTCTGGTTCCGTGTTCTTTCCTTCCTCGTCGTCTTTAAAGAGGCAATGCATTGTTTCCCTCTTCTTAGTTTCATACAACCAAAATTACATTTCATTTTACAAATATTTTCTGTTAGATATTAACATTTGTAAACCGGAAGTTTCTGAATTTGAGACATGAAAACGAAAGTAGGGATTTGAACAGAGCGGGCATGATTTTATAATGTGTCGTTGTGATAAAAAGCAAAGACTGGCATTAGCTTTCTTAACATAAAAAATAATATGAGTTTTTCATGTCAGAAAATGTCCCATTTTATTTTCTTTATTGATAGCGAAATTTCTCAGAAGGATTCAGAAGTAAAGTGTATTATTTATCACATTGTGTGAAATTGAATGAAATAAAAATACGTTCGTCGGTAAGAATGTCATTCCTTACAAAATATGTGAAAACAGTTTTACATACATTTGTTGTATATTAATTACATAAAATATTTAATACCGATTTATATAAATATGATTAGAACCTACAAGTATGTTTGAAAAACACAATACAATCATATAACTGTGTACAATGGAACACGAGTTTAAATAGAACTGATTATATATTGTAACGATACAGTATATTTATTTTCAACATCGCGCGTTATCAATACCCATTGTCTTAATTGAAAAATCAGGTTATACAAAGACATTTTATACACAGTTAATAACATTACATATTGATCAAACTATCTGATTAGATGGGTATATTTACATCACTATCACAGTTTACATGTGTTCCTAATGATTATGTAATTATAACAATGATCAAGTTTTGCAACTCGCCTCAAATACCTGATCTAACGATATTTTGTCATAGATATAAGACACTGGATGATTTGGTTCATACATTTTCTGCATATTATCCAATACTTCCGAACCTCGCCGTACCGTATCTTATTATTTATTTATGAATTGACGATTAATTAAAGTGTCGAAGCATTTCATTATACAGTGTATTGTATCGCACCGTTTTATACGATACCCCAATTATTATACGCAGTATTAGTCCTTATCGTATTGTACCGCATCGTCCATGGTTGCAGTCGTTAAACATCGTTAGAAAATATACGAAAGCACATAGACAATGGACAAACAAGATAGTAAGATAAAGCATAATGATATTACAATTAGACAAATTAAATTGAAAAACACAATGCATGCAAATGTAACTGGGAATGTAACACAAATTGTGAAACTATTCTAAATACAATTATGTACCATACATATATCGTTCTGATAAGATAAATGCTTTAAAGGTACTTGAAACATCAAATTAAGGGGTGAATTCATGCATTGAATAATAATTTAAAGGCATGATTAAGCTGTTAAAAGGAGCGCCACATTCACACGACAACACCTCCCAGATCCCAGGGAAACACCAGCACACGAAACATTATGAGTAAAGGAGGTGTAAGGGCAAACATCGGTATAATTGACGTTTAATGAATTGTCTGGCTAATTATCAAAACTATCTTGGAGAATTGGAGGGGTTAACTAGAGGGTGGAAGAAGATGGTACTGAAGGAATATATTACAAGGCAAGCTATGGAGGAAAGTTGGACACAGACATATAGCAATCAATTGCTTTTAGAACGGTAAAATGTTTATGAAATTTTAAAATTTATTCCGCATTATAGTACATATTCGATTAATACAAGTTGCATTTACCTTCGGGTGGGTATCATACCTTAAAAATGGAAACAGAATCAAGAAAGTTGACATTCAGACATAAACCTTAAATACGTGCACCATGAATAGGGATTTAAATAAAAAGATAAGAAAAATATTACGTCTGGACAGGATTAAGTTGTGTGTTATGAAGCAGTTATATATATATATTGTATGACATAATAATATGTGTTTTTGTCAATATGTTAATAGTTAAGTAGTGTGTGTACTTTTGTTTGTAATTTATAGTCTCTTTTAACTTAATTTGAGTAGTGATATACATTTTAACCGAAACAAATGTATATTAATGAGACTTAAACAAATACAAAAATGTATATACATTCTGATAAATCAGTACAGCCCATGGCTATTTCATTATGCTGGCTAAACACAGCGTGGTGGCTAATTAAGTCGGACCGATAATGACCATGATATACGTTAAAGTAGCCTATATATAATCGGTTATAGCATCGAGCCAGTATCAATCAGATATGTGGAATCTTGCGATGAGCCAGAACGTTGGACATGTACATGTATATAATTAGATATATGTATATATATACAATATTTAATATTTATAAATGTTGTTTTTGGTGAATTTTGTGATTTTTTAATGATACAAACATTTCATATATAACATCATGCTCATTACTAAACAAAACTCAATTTGTTTTCAACATTGTTTAGATGTTGTATTGCCTTATAATTATAATATGTAATGTATATACCTCTTTACAACATACTGTTTATCAAACACCTAAGCCAGTAATAGTTTTGTCAGGTTATAAATATGTTTGGTTACAACTGTAATCGATTATTGCAGGTACAACAATTACATAGCTCGAGTGAAGAAGCAACTTGATGCTGTAGGAATTACGAATTGATTACATGTACACCGTATAGCAATATACTACAACGTTTTCAAACAACAAATCGAATAAGAATGTTCATCAACCGCTCTCATAATGATGATCAGTAGTAACATATATTAATATTATAAAACTACGTTAGGAAACCATGAATTGAGATCGTTGTTAGTATCATTGTTATTGTTATTAGTGTTGCGTCAATTGTTACCGTTGATTTTCACTACTAGAAAATGTATTGCTGTGAGAACACTGACATTTACCAGAATTGAATTGTTGTTATATTGATTAGGACATTATTATTTGTATTATACTAAAATATATATGGTGTGATAAGTATTGACTGCTCTTATCAGGTATGTTAGTGCGGTAGAACATAGTTACGATGATGTTGGGTTGAATTTTCTGATGATGAACATGTATTTTTTGACGCGCTGCACATGTATTTGTAAACACTGTTAAGTATAATTGCTGCACATGCGTGTTACAAGTATCGTAAGAAAACATTGACTGATATAGTCAACTATATTTCAATAACGATGGTTTATTGGAATCCATGTAAAACTAAAAAATATTATAAATAAAATAAGAACCGTATACCTTATTC
Organism: Mactromeris polynyma; assembly: GCA_032209605.1. Taxonomy (NCBI): domain Eukaryota; kingdom Metazoa; phylum Mollusca; class Bivalvia; order Venerida; family Mactridae; genus Mactromeris; species Mactromeris polynyma. Next base: position 318,836 of record JASFXZ010000004.1, on the reverse strand, counting down.
TTTAATGTAATTAGGTGTGCGTTAACAAGTGCCCAGTTCATGCATAATTATATTATTTGAGTATATCATTTTACATAGGTAATTTTGTCATAGGTATTTAACATTAAATGCTCATTGTATCATAGATACGAAACATGATTAAGGAGATTTAGTTTGCGATTTAACATAAACATTATATTATGAAGCAATTTACTTTTTTCTTCATTTTGTAGTTTTTAATCATATTGTTATCATTATATATTTCTCATTTCAGTTATCTAATAGACATGTAAAACGCATTTTATTTTCAATTATATTCTAATAAACATTACATATACATGCATACGACATGCACAGTCTAGAGAGTTGTTAATTTTGTATTACGTTGATATATCTATATTAATTGTACCTATAAATATTATGTGTGCTAATAATTAAAGAATAGCTGCGATCAGTGTTGTTTTTTAGTCATTAGTGAAGAACAGTTTTAACTAAGACTAAGTGAAGACGTTCAGATCATTTGCTGCGTTCGCCATGCAGTGTGCTGATGTGCATTGCCACAAACCATACACAACCTCTCCCAAACCTGTTTCTCTCAACACCACAGACGCGAGCAAAATTTTCCCTCCCATTATGATGACTCTTGTTAAACACTAACACTAACCCCTAACCACTGGCCCTAATCCCTAACGCCTACCACAATGCCCTAATTATAACCCTTATCAAATGCCTTAACCTTAACCCCATGTATGAGACAAACCGCGGGTCCATAAACATTTGTACGCAACTGTAAGTTCAGAATTCCATTTATTCAACCGTGACTCAGATTCAACGTTATTCCACCCTGGGTTCAGATATATATATTATATCTGCAAGCGCCAAATAGCGGTACTTCATAATAATATTATAGCCTGCATACTTAGAAAATTAGTTTAAATTATTTGATATGCCAGTAGACTACAAGCGCGCTTGGACTTGTTTTCCCAGAGGTTCATAAGGTATTGATCGACTATAACTATATTGGACAATAACTACACAATGGTCTACACACAGTTGATTGGCTGTTCTGACAGTACTGGTCCAGAGACCTTTGTGATACAAAATACTTTACTGTTCTAATAAAACGATGTGATCCAAAGATTCCATTGTGAGGCATCTGACTATTGTACTACTAACTTTGATTGAAATGACTGTGCTATCTCTGAAAGATGCTATTAATGTTAACATGTAATGGTGACAATGCCTTGTCGACAGTTCACCAATATTAAGTGTCAAATCGCTATCGAAACACACGACCACTTTACGACTGCAATGTTGTTGATTAATCAACAGGAAACAAGGACAATATCAGGTTGGATACGTTATATAATGTTACGCAATATTAACAATATTGGCCCCTGTGTGCACTATCTAGAAGTCAATCTTGTCCAAACCGCTAATTAGCATCTCACTGTGTCTGGCCCAGTCGGACTCCAATATACAACCAATCAAAATTTGCATTCCCAATCTGACATCTATATACAGGAAAGTTAAGAAGTGTCATCTGCAATTTATATTATTTCTCTTATGTTGCCAAAATGTAAAGAATTTGTTTATGCAATTGTTTATAGCTATAGATGTGTTAGTATCATTTTTTTAAATATCTGGTGAAGCACTTAACATGTACAAATACTTCATTAAATGATCGCACAGGTTAATTATTTTAGTTTAGTCAAATAATTTTCTGTTCTCTTAAAATTCACATGTATTGTTGATTACATATACCAATACCTATGAAACCATATTTTGTAAGAATATATAAATGCGAGTACAATCAATATCGAGGCGAAAGTGGAGAATTTTTTCAAAAAGCTGCATAATTTAAACCAGTATTTTATCATATTTTTCTTGCACAGAAATTGTTATAAAATATATCACGAAACGTGTACATTTGTCATCAATCCAAAGACGCATTGTAATATTCAAAAACTTAAATGTAAATACATCTCTATAAATAATGTTTAAACCCGTCTCAAATCACAGAAAAAATGGTGATTTTGTAAAAAAATGCAATATTTAAATTACATAATTTAGGCAATTATTTCACAAAGATGCTGGTAAAAAATGTTACTTGACACACATCTCTATGTCATCTGTAAAAGGACACCGACATGATGATGATAATACAACTATAAAGGCATTTCTATAACCTTCGACTCCCTACAAACCATTTTGTCTGAATGTTCCCGGTCCGAAAAAGAAGTCTCGTCCCACTTTACGACAGGATTTATGCTTTAAAATGTAATGGAAGAATAAATATAAAAAAAACCTTTCCTCTAACGACTATTTTGATTATTACATTTATTGATAATTTGTCATAATTAGTAAACAAAAGACGATATATGTCGCTAGGTTTGTCTTAAGCGCCTACGTACGATCACAGTGCGCATGCGTCGAACGAATCAACGACAAGTTTATTGGCCGAAAATTCCGTTGCCTATCCCTGTATATATTAGTCCCAGGTTTGCGTAATGAAGTTCCAAGTATATGCATATACCAAAATCTAAAAGTGTTAGTGTTAGAAGGCCTGGTGATGGGATTGGGTTAGGGTTATGTTCACCGAATTGATTCAATGGCACACTGGCGTCTCGCAGATACGCATACTAAAATAAGATTTTGCCTAAGAGCGTATATGCGAAAAACGCAAACATATTTTTTTTTTAAATTTCAAAGTTCTAATTATATTTCAAAATCGCTTTAAATCTACCCATAGGTACGTGCACGACTTGCACATACTATTTAAATGATAAAACAACGCCTAAAACATTTTAGATAGACGTCAGGCTTTACCAATAAACTTAAACATTTAAATACTTCAACATTTTAACGTACATACACAACTACATAAAAGCTCATTTACGAACAAATGATAAAATCTACCACAAAACGAGGGAAAGCCAAACTAGTATATCTGCCTGATTTTTTAAAATACTACACACCATTTATGCACCTATCAATGTTGCTGTCCCAGGAGCAGTAAGCTATTTGTTTTTGTTGGAGTCTAATATTCTTCATCCTAGAGCCAAGCATTTTGTCTAAATCACCACCACAGTTAAAGATGCTAATTCACCCACTCTCGGGATATGTTGAAAATCAGGAAATATCTGTTTACCGGGATCATGAGTCGTGTCAAACTCCTATTAGTCAGGAATCGTATCCTATCCCATGTTTCCTCGGCCCCTCCATCACACAAACATTGAATTATATATAATATGTAAAATAACATTTGTATGAAAATATATACTATCATTCTGCCACCACTATAATCTAATGGTGGGGAAATATATTTCCAATGAAAACGTTAATACTAGTACACACAATTGAATATGGCTCAGACATAAACATAACAAATGGAGGTAATTACACATTTATTTGAATGGAAGTTACGGTTCCTGCACTTGTCACTTCTCCTCTAACGATCGTTGCTACACTATTAAATATGACTGACGCACGCACATATGCACAGCCAGACCTAAACACACACCTTCTAGTACTTTCCCTTTCATTAGGAGTATAATAAATATATTGTTGTATATACTATTGTTCTACACGCATACATCTTTCATTTAACAATTTAACAACACCAGAATATTGATTAATTGAAGTACAAATTTCAGACAAACATACACAATATATACACAATATAAACACAAACATTAATGAATGGTCACAACAGTCATATATACATGCATATTGTGTGTATATATCACTTATTACATTCTGCGAGCAAAATATTTTGCCAAACAGCAATTATGATTTTAGACTCCCAGTTGCTGACTTAATTATTGTTATATTGAAATATTAAGTATGTAATAGATCTTTGAACACAGACATTTACACATCTAACATTTTGGGAATTTCTTCAAATCCTAAAACGAGCAAACTATACCACTCACACATCACACAATACTGTAACACTTATTTGATATAAAGCAATTGTATCAAACTAGTACATGTATATGCATATATCCCATTTAGATAATAATTTTTACTTTACTGTGATTGATATTTTACAAGTTTTAAATATCACAATTGACTCAATTGATAATTTTACAAAAATGAACTAAGATAACATTTTAGTAACTTCCTTGTGTCACATCCGGTAGTGTGATATTGACATCATGCAGTTTTATCAGTTATATCCACTATTGTTAGATGTATAGACGGTTGTTGTACATGGTAAGTCGACATTTTAATTTTTAAACTACTTTATTATAACATAGATTCATGCCAATGCATTATGATTTATTCATGCATCAGTATCATGCTAAAATAATACAAAATTGGCTTAACGTATGTCATAAAATACGAGTTTTAACATGTTCATATTTTTATACCGTTACTATTGAGACAAGGTCATTTGAATCGTATATCATATTTCGTTTAAATGTTACATAGATACTGGTAAAGGACCAAGTGAGAAATCGAAAGTACATAACGCTGTAACATGGCGGTAGCATTTCAACTGTTCTGCATATAAGCAATTATTTATGTACACAATATACTTACATGTGTATATAAATTTAGACAAGGTCATTATCAACGATACATATATGTAGATTCGATTCCTTCCGTACAGTTCCGAGTAACAATCATCGTATAGTTTTGATCAAAGCGCGCCGTATAATTTCGATCTACACCTTTAGTAATGTTTCGATCGGTTGGATTGCGGTTACCGTCTTAGAATTATCACTGGTAATTACGAAGTAGATTAAAGTTATATTCAGTTTTGTCAATCATTTTAAAACAAGAGTGATATTATCTGCAAGGTTTCAATATGTAATTGTATATATGTGTCATTCTTTGAGATTTTTGGCCCATATGACATTTCTGTGCGAAATTGAGGTATTAATATTTCTGAATGCAGGGATATTTGTAGGTCATTATATAACACAATATATTGCAAAGCGACATGTTTATAGGGAATTAGATCTACAACAATTTTAATATTGTCATCGAAACTAGAGTTTCGCAAATTTAATACAGGAAATACATTTGCAGATACAATAATATGTTACAAATAAATGTATCATTGTTTACCGATAATTGTTTTGCTTCTGCTGACCGCTAAATCATATTTGTTTACTGAAATGTTTCAACTAGCTGCTGTTATTAATGACTTCATATTTATTGCGATTTTCTCGGAATAGAGACTCAGTGCATTTGGGGCAAAAATCTCAGAGACTGCCACTTAGAAATATGTATGTAAAAGTTCTAACCCGACAGTAAAATTTCATATAATTTCTGAAAGTTTCTACTAGAAGGTAAATCTTATGTTGATCGAATTAGCAGATATCAGTATCATTTATTATTTAAACGAATTGAACAGTTCGACAACGTTGTTGTTATTTTGTCAAAAGGACATTCATTGTTTCAGATCATTTTGTCAATTCATTTGAATGTTTATTGCACAATAATAATGCCACCGGCAAATACGCAAGAATCAAACATAATTTATATTCAGCAGTATATGAACGGGATAAAGTTATGACTCGAATTCCCTGTTTCTTTCATTATCGAGTTTACCTAAATATCGAGTATTGGGGGTGTTGTATACACCATTTTCATTCGTTCGTAATTGTAATTGAAAATATGCTTTCAACAACCTTCCCACTATACATGTATACACAATAAATCGGATACATCGATAATGAAAGCCTGATCGATTTTGGTTTATACAAAATAAAGGTTCTACACGCATTTGTAAAATGATAAGAATGTGTAACTAGAATAAACAAGAATAAATGGCATATGCTGTGTTATATAATCATTTTATAACCAGTTAATTCCATGTCATTTACATTATAGAAAATCATCTCTTTCTTTAAAGGCATAGTTACTATCTAATTGAGCATAGCAAGGTTTCGAAAATGGTCTCATTTTCACATTAGTTCGCAAAACGATATATTTTGGTATTACATGTCCTTCACTATTAAGCAGGTAAGTACTTTAAGCGGAAGTCATGGTTAGACATGAAACTATATTCGTCTTCTGATTCACGCAAGGGCAATATCATAGAGCCGACCAGTTACAATCATCAATATAATGAGGTCCTAAACTGAGCAATAACTTTTCTGAATGTGTCAACATCTTTAACAGTTATATATTATTTACATCTTATAATTGACTTTGAAATTAACATAATGACGTAACTAAATAGTTACTTCATCTCGCTTATCATTGTGGCATGTTCTGGTATTTCAACATTTCAACATATTTGTATAAAAATAGTTCCGGATTAGCAACTTCTCTTTGCATCCCTTACATAACCGAATCCATTAACACAAAAAGCTTAAGTCACAACCGTTTAGGAGACCGAGGGGAAAACTAATGCGGTCATTATGATGGGTACCATAAGCTCTTATGGGCACTATGCGGTACCAATAAAGTGGTCGCAAGGCGACAGCAAGATATCCATAATATCATCGCAAGACAGTTTCGAATACTTTGGCGAGAACAAAAGTCGCTTCTCTGGCACACATTTCTCTTGCGTACCTTTATTATAGTTCATAGTTTTATGAAGCAAGTAAGAATACATGTTAGCCGTAATAATCGCAAAAGTTGTAGATACGTTAAATGCACGGACCACAATGCATGTGCCCTTGCAATTTCCCGGAGTCGTTCTTTTCTCGCCACAAGCCCGAGCGGCCGTCTAAGTGCCGCTTGCAGAAACGACAATAACGCGTATCATCTGTCAATGAAATATTTAGCAACACCGTATACCTATTTCAAGACGTACCAATGACTTAATGCAACGTTTTGCGGTAAACATGTGCTCTGTGCAGTTCTAAGACTTAATCCTTCGGATCAATATGACTAGTGCGTGGAATATTTTGACAATGATTGGTGAGGTAATTAATAGAGACTTTGTGAAAGTCTAAATGCAGTGAAGTGTTTTAAACTGCAAACGATCAGTTAGCACTTTTGACCAGCATAGTTGCTAAACTTTAACTTAAATACAAAATACAACAGAGATCGAAAATGTGAACATAGGGATATGACATGGTTTTGGCAGTTTCTCTGAGAATGGATGTTATATAATTTTGCAACACGATAAGATTTTTATTTCATATATATAGGTATTGATCCGTGTATTGATTTTAACATATAGTGTCATGCCTTATCGGGCATCACCCGGAGCGGACTGGACGTGGCGGTGATAGCCCGGATGGTGAATTATAATATGTCAATGCTGACTTTCTAACTTAAAGATTTCAAACTTGTTTATATCCGTCTATTTTCATCTGTTTTCGCAACAGTTTCCCAAGCTTTGCATGTTCATTGCACGTTGCTGAAACATTCAAATGCTTTAAATGTTTGTTTAACGTTAAAAGCATATTTTGCTATATTTAAAGTCAATTTCACTGACATCGTCTGGTTCTTTGCATGTGCTATTTTGTGCGAAGTGCATTGCGGGAGGGATAACGGCTGTTACCAGACATATATTTAATATCGTTAAAGTCAGGAAATAGGGTCAAACATATCTGGTTAATGTCTATATGACGACTTCAATAATGTATATATTGTTGAAAATTTCAATTTCAATCACATTTCTTGGGTTTTAAAACTCGTAAATGTCGCATTATTTTATTACAAACCGTAAAAATGCGTTTAAGGGGAATAACCATCTTAGGTAAATTATTTTCTAAACAATATACAACATACATTGTATTATGAGACCATCCAATGGACAGCCAGAAGATAAACTGAAAGGCAAAAGACAAGCGTCCATATTTACACACACACTTATAAAACACATTCGTACTGAACTCATCACAGAAGCACGCATCTGCGCATGGAATGATGTCGTGAATTCAGAAATGACCAAGTGTTGATATTATATGTTTTTGCTACAATAAGGCACTTATTTACATGGGGTGTATTATTAAGGATTACATACGAATATAAATGCGTGTTTACACAAATTTATCCTCGTATTTAAGACCATATTTTTTAAAACCAGTGTTGAAGTATTTAATGTGTTCTTTATTCATATTAATTTCACGTTTATCGGCGTGATGACTTTTTTTTAAAAAGAAAAGCGGAGCGATTGGGCACAAACATTAAATGTACATCCCACTTTGTTATTCCCGGAATATCAAATAGCATAGGCTGCTTAAAGGTGCTGAACTCCAGATTGACGAGCGAGCAAAAAAAAAGAAAATTGTCAAATATTTACAAAATCTTGATATTGTTGCACGTAAAGCTCTAAAACATTATTACTTTCATTCATCATTACTTGCGAAACATTGTCATAGCGTAGTTTTTCGTATTTTTCCATCGAACATTTTACTAGGGTTAGTCTACCCTGTAAATCTAAAAATAGAACCGTAAACATTGAGCTCATGCACATTCGGAACGTCTCTGTCATTCAAACAATTCATCAGCGCAAAGAAAGAATAAATGCAGTAAACAAGGTAGCTATAAGTCACTTACTATTTATTTGCACGCAACGAAAATAAATAATCACTGAACAATTATCTCCTCGATGTCACTAGTGGATCACGCCATTGTGTATGTTTATTTTGCAAATTGATCATGTGACTCGTGAGGTGCATGCTAGATGGGAACTCCGCGGTATTTTTAAACTGGAAAACTCCGATTGCTCGATATTACGACGGCGATTTAATTAGCCTAATTGCTTTAAATTATTCAAATATTCACCATCTACAGCTTTTATTTACGTGTATGATGATACAACTACACATATTTTGCGGAATTGCAAAAACGACGATTTGTTTTCAATCTGGAGTTCAGCACCTTTAAAGAAAAGTTGTTTAATGGATAGTTTCGCGAAATCCAGAATAATTTCAAACATACAAGACGTTTCGATATAGATTTAACTGAATCACTGAAAATTGTTCGCAATTCATGTGAAAACTGGCGTCAGTGTTTCTTACTTAAACTCTCAAATCATCTTACTTTATTTTCCTCCTCTCCAGTATTCATGTTATTCTGCCTCCAACCATATTACGTTACAAAGTATATATTAAAAAGGTTATTTATATTGTCTGTTTTGCTATTTGTCAATCAATAAATTATGTCATACTTTACTAGGGGAGGGCATTTACTGATATTAAAAGAAGTTGATGCCCAACCATTTATGTAATTATATGTACATTATCTGTATAACTGTAGACATCGTTAAAACATAAAAAGCAAATAAATTATGACGAAACTTAATTATTTTAAAACAAACGCTCGGAAGGGGATTTAAGTTTTTGAAAATACAAAAGGCATAATCAATATGCGACACTGTTGTAATTATCACATAACATACGGCTCGGGAATAATTATAACATATGCATTATCTCTCGTAATCCACTCGTGGATTACGTATGCAAATTAGAACCGCAACACATTTTAATACACCCAAAAAAACATGACTTTTGCGAATCCGTCAAATATGTTGCATTTTGTAATTTTCTACAGTCAAACAGCTTCCGAGTTTATCCGAATTCTAACCATTGCGAGCTGAACGCGTACTTCAAATACTATTCGAGTGCATATTTCAGCTTATTTGGAGGTATCAACACTGTTCGCTGGTCTTGTCAAACATCCGGGTTAAATTGGAAATGTTTCATGTGAACAACGCTGATGTAATCCATCCTCCGAATAAATGAATATTTTTGATTGACAGCGACTCACAGTGACATATATCCAATTGTGGCAACGAAGATCTGTTAATTCAGGTTCAGTCATGTTACTCCGATACTTACGCTATATAATTGACTCATTGTCGTCACTGTCTCATGTACTAATAGCTGCGCGTGTGCACTAAATTGTGAACATCTTTAATTTGTTTCCTTAAAATGCCGGTAAAATATCGATCATGTTGTTAACTGTTAGTTTTGTGTTAAGTTTCAACATAGGCCACAATTAAATCCGGTTTAATTGTCGGTATAAATCGTATTTTTTTAGTTTGTGCGAACATGAAGTCGTAAAACGCTCGTTTCCGTGATATTCACGACAATGACGTACTATGTGGTTATGATACTGGTTAAAAGTGGCTTAAAAGATGAGCATGGACTACATATCTTTTTTGCGTTTAAGTGTAAAGTATCTTTTTTTCTACTTGTATGAAGTTTATTTGTTCTTTTCTATGTTCTTCTTTTACTTTATTATACAGTTGGATTCATTTCAAACATTTAATAGGATCGTCTTAGTCATTGAAACATGTACTTAAGCTTCTAGTGATAAGTATCTCGCAGATAATATGTCGTTTCACCTAAATGTTTTGTTCATGCATTTATTTTTCTGTGTCAAATTACATGATTGTGCTTAGAGAACAACCTTTATAATACTGCAAATAAAAATCCACTTATTTCATTGGTTAAAGGCTCGCGTATAGGATTCTATATACACGGCGCTGACAGGGTATATGACGTCCGAACTCATTTCCCCTTCATGCGCCTCCCGACCATTTTCGCTGACGGCTCGACTCGAAAACTTTTATCTCTTGATGTCTGCAAGTTATTACTAGAAATTGACAATTGATCTTCACACATGGCTCAATAAATATTGAACAGATTACAAGTGTGCTAGTATCAATATTCAAAACGATAGATTTTTTAAGGTTTGACCAAATTTCAGTTCGATAAAGTCCATGAGATCAGACGCTTGAAAATAAAAATTAGAATGCAAGCGCGCGCTTAACCATGTGTATTGAGGTACCTTACGGGGTAATGCAATTAATTTTCAGGCAATATTACGTGTGAGTGAAATAAAAGAAATTTGATCTACAACAAGTAATTCCCGATATCTGTTTAAAGGAATACGTTTTAATAACTGATATTTTACAAAACTAAAACACTCTAAACAATTTTATGAACCAAAAACACCAAAAATACACAGATCTAATTATTAGATCTAGAGAGCTAGGCATCGAAACATTGCTTGTTTAACTAAATTCGTATGAAAACATGGAGTTGCAGTATTGTAAATTCGTTATACAGGTTGTTGACAGGGTATATGGGGGAATATAACCAGTCTGCGATTCATATAACCCTCGGCTAACGCCTCGGGATATATTGCACACAAACTGGTTATATTCCCCCATATACCCTGTATAAACCTGTATAACTAATACTATAAAGCAGTATTGGCGAGGATATTAAATCGAAACAACCATCACACACGTATACACGCATAAGGTTTATACCAAGTACATTGTGTAATTGATTGGTCTGAAGAAAGGAACCTGTGCTTATAGCTAATATCAAACTTGTGATTTTGTCATCACTACGGTCACATTTTAACGTATGGCATTGATTCTTTTCCAGACATATTTAAAGTACATAATTTCGAATTGATGAAAACGACATGGCGATGGCAGGTAGAGGTATATTGGACATGGATAATGTGACCGGCGTTGACCAAACAGAAATGTGCGAACTGTGCGACTTCAGAGCAGTCTCAGGGTATTGTTTAGAATGTGAAATGTATATATGTCAGTCTTGTTTTGATCGGCATAGAAGAAGTATGAACAACAGGAGTCATGTACTTCAGGATGTTACAGAAAAGACAACAGGACTCACTCCTATTCGTTTCGAGAAGTGTACCAAACATGTCCAACATGAGGTAACACTTTACTGCACATATCACAAATTAACTGGGTGCGCTGAATGCATGCTTTTTGCACATAAAACATGTAAATATGAGTATATTACAGAAGCAGCAAAACGGTTTGAAGAAAGTGGTGAACTTGCTTGTGTGCGTGAAGTTATCATAAGGCTAGAAAACACACATGCGGAGTATACTAAAGCAATCGTCTCCGAAACTGTAGCCACTGAGATGATGACAAAATCTGCCACTGACGACATAAAAACTTTCACTGACTCAATAATAACATGTGCTAACGAGGCAAAACAGCGTGTGCTTGAAGAAGTCAAAGTTATAGAAACAGGAAATAAGCTTCTGATTGACAAGCTGGAAGATGAGATACATACCATCGGTTCACAACTTGACGAATTGAGTTCAGCTTTTCAAGATGAAGAACAAATACACAAGCTTTTCCTCTTAGCCATAGACACGAAACCAAAATTGTCTTCAATACGGGATGCGTTTTCAAACATTGATTGCAGCAGCATCATAACAGACTACGCGTTCGAAACTAGCACATTTTTCAATGATATGGTATCAAACTCAAGACCATTTGGTAGATTTAAAGTTAACAGTCCAAACCAAATAGGTACATGTAACGGCATGTTTATGTTTGATCAAATCCAATAACTTTTAGATCACGTCAGGTCAATGCTTCTGTAGCGCTGTATATAGGATACAATAAATTGTTCGCATTTATATTAGGAGTGAAATATTTAAAGCGCTGTGGTTGATGAATACACACACATATATATGCAGCAGCTTTGAACACACTAGTGTACGATATTAAGTATATGTGATCTTAATCAATAGCTTAGTCTTTATTTCACGTGTTATAAAATGGTAATTTTTTTTTATATTATATGATCATAATTCTCTTTAACATGTGAATACATGTTTATAATGAATAAAATTATTCATATTCAATACAATTATTCCTTTAATAACGTAGATAAAGACGATGATTTGGACTTCATGCTAAAACAGAAACGCAAGAAGAGTCAGCAGACACAACAACAATTATCGCAACAAGAGAATGAGTTACAAGTAAGACAAACAATTACTAATAGTGATTTACTGTACATGATCATTGTTCATAAATTAATTTTGAATTGTCTTATAATGACCCAGCAATCGTATTTTATTATAACTGTTTCTTAAAAGTAAAATGCATTAATGCATTAGTGTTATTGTCTCAAATATATTGTTATTACAAGTGTCTACGTAGTGGGTTCTGTCAAGGCATACGTATAAGTGTCCGGACTTTCAAATAGTAGATGCTCTTGTGTAAAGAAGGAATCTGGTGTACATTGGGACGCATTTTGGTTTCAAAATAATTTTACCCACTGATTTATATGTTATGCATTTTGAGTGTCATTAGTGCAAACATATATTTCAGAAGTTGACATCCAACATGCGAACATTGGAAGATAAACATGCGACTCTGAAGAAATTAAATGCTGTAAGTTATGTTGCTGTCTTTATATTTTGACGGATACTGTTTTATAAAACAGACTAAATTCATATCATGTAAATTGAAGTAGTATAAGACCACTGCGAACGCAGAACCATAGTGTTAGTTCGCATACGAGTGGCATTCAATAAATTATGTCGCTCGTCTTCGTATATTTTTTTTAAAAGTTTTACTGCGGAAATTTGTTCACGTCAACCCTTCACAATATTCCCCCTGCACAGATACACTCTTTTGACGTCTTGCTATATACGACCTAAATGCTGCAAAGTATACTGTTGTGACACTAAACAATTGCAGAACAAAGGGCTCTTCTAGAAGCATAGCGCTTACCTGAGAGCATTTCTTTAGCAAGGTAAATATGATAAAGTCACTGGGGCTTAGGTCAGGGGAATAAGGTGGGTGTTTAACCTGAAACACATTTGCTTGTTCGAAGAACAATTTTACTTTTGTGGGCTGAAGCATTGTCATGAATAAGCTGTATGACATTCAAACCTTTACTTGGCTTTTATTTGATAGAATATTTTGACAGATGTAATACTTTATTTTTGTCAAACTTGCCTGTGATTGTTCTACCCTCTTCGCAAGGAATTTGTACAACAGGGCCACTGGAATTGAAGAAAATGGCATATAAAACCTTTTTAACCCTTCTTGTCAACTGCAATGACCGGCCTTGCCTGACTTTTATTAAGCCATCTGGGGCTCACAATACTACACTAAAGTTTCATCCCCACTGAGCAATTCAGAATTTTTACTATGATTACAAATTTCAAAAGTTTGTTGGCACCACCGAATCGCTTGGCCTTCTGGTCTGGTGTCAACAAGTGGGGGATCCATCTGACACAAATCTTCTTTATCTTCAATCCGTCAGTCAGAATATGATGGACGGTCCCTTCTGAAATGCCTGGACTATTAGCTATATTAAATAGTATATCGGCCATATTTATCTACACTAGCTCTAAAAACAGCAATGTTTCCCTTTGTGGCTGCAACAACAGGCCTGCCAGGACGTTTTTCTGTCACGGAGGCTATGTAGACCCTTTAAAGTTTTAAACACAGCAAACAACTGTACATAATGTTACCGTAGAACTATCATGTATGCGGCATAATTCAGAAACAAAGAAACTCGGGCTGTAATGTAAGCCCTAATTTCTAATTGTTCTTTCAGTTTCATTATAGCATTGAAATATAGCCACTATATGTGAGTGTGTATAATTCAACAATAACTATTTTGATCATTTTTAAGCGGAACAATTATTAAATAAACATCCGCAATCAACTACATGAAATTCCCATCCTCTTATGCAACGTGGTTTCTACGGAAGGCCATTAGTGACATAATGTATTGAATGCCTCTCGTACCATCTGACTGCAACTAGGTTGATTTCAGTTATAGAAATAAATTAAATGCGAACGAATCAGAAATGTTAATGTACTTACATGCGATAAAGCACATTATATCTCTACTACTTACTAATATTGCCTGGTCGATGTCTATGGTATGTTTCTTATTACTTATTTCACACCAATGCGTCTCATCAAATTTCATGATAATCAACAGTTATTTCTTATCATGGCTAACAGTTCATTCAATATCGTTCCATCTCGCTGTTTGCCAATGTTCATGATTACATCAGACAGCTGCAAATAAATCACGTGACCATTGCAATTACAAATTTGATTTGTTGCTGTAGCTGAGTTTAATGGTATCAAATTTGTGCTTGGGTGAATATTTATATCGCATACGAATGGTCACAGAAACACATCGGCAATTTACAGAATCAATAAACGGTCAAATATGACGTATGTTGTAAACATGATATATGATGTTTGTCATAGTTTTTCTGAAAGAAAAGAGAAATTATTGATAGCAATAAGTCAATGAGGATGAATTGTTTTTAACGCATGTAATATTTGTTTTATTGTTGTGGTTCAACATACATAAACAAATCCCCAAGTTGGGGCTTTAATATGAAGCTATCGATATAACATGATCAGCTATAGATAACAATATGGCATATGTTGCTATTTGAAAATCCCTTTCCATGACCGGTTGATTATTTCTAGGTTGTGGATTCGTTTTAATACAATTTTTTCTTACGCAAATGAGTGTGGTAAACTTTAAATTGGATCACGAAATGAAATGCCTAAATTTAAATCACACAACAAAGACATATTTGACAATAGCGTATTAACGAATTTTAATTGATTATATGCATTTCATCCTTTAGTTATGCATGAAAGGATTTGATTTACTTAATGTATTACCGTTTGTGATACCGAGCTCTGCTGTTTTAAAATCATCGGAAATTTCGTTTAGTAACGTACAGCATTCGTTGGTCAATAATTAAAGAATATATATATATCTGGTATTGTTCGTTTCGCCATGACATACTTAATTTGTTTCATATTTTCATATTTCCTCTTGCAATTTCATAGACTATTTGTTAAGCGGTATGTCTTGATCGATTTGTATATCTCTACTTTTGTGTGACAGAAAACAGTACACGAAAGACAGCAACTTGAAAGTGAAATCACGAAACTGAAACTGGAATTTGGTGTAAGTAGTGTATTCAAAATACCAGCAATATATTTAAACGTATAAACGGATGCGATTATGAGGTAGAGAAAAAACGCATTGTGACTGAGCTAGGAGAAAATCGTAACAAAACAATTGTACGATTACAATAAAGGGGTTTTACATATGTAGCTACACGTTTTGTGTATGGCATTTTGTGCAAGAAGACTATAATATCCTTTTTATTATCCAGAGTTCTTTGTTAAACTATTCTATTTTAGACGGGAGTTTCCTTTGCTGGTTAATACTGCAATTGAACATTTAATGTCCACGTATTGTGTAATGCGTCTAACTCGCCCATTTAGTGACATGCACGTCTAAATAACTTTTATAATGCTCGTAATGTCACCGTGTTCACAGTCTTTGGAATTTACCGCGTTTGATGTTGATTTTGCAGCGCTGTGTGTTTAAAAAGCAATTATTTTTATTGAACTTCTACGTATCTCGAGAAGCGACGTAACTAGTACGACGGCATTATCGTAGAAGTTTGTCGTAGTAATGAGAGTTTGCCCTGCAATACTAGTTTCTCCAACCATACATTGTTTGTGAAAAGTATACCTTTTATTTTTATATGATGGTATATGTCTGTTTGTTGAAATTTTGAAGAATCTGTAGTGTTACTGGCCAAATTCATTTGCGCGCATCCATGACCTGTCGTTCTTACTCGCAATGTCGCTTATTTCAACACGGATACTGAATCGTTTTGATTGCGTTGTATATTGGTACACAAGCAGGATTATCAAAAGTATGATTGATTGTGCACTTAGAATTAAATATGTTTGTTAGTGTTGTTCTATGTACTTATTTCATTGTTTCTTTTTATTATTGTTTAGTATCATGATAATTTGTTTTGACAGAAAATGGAAACAGAAATGCAAAGAATGAGGGTAAGTAAGTATACACAACCTCCCATGGTCGGTCATGGTCAAAGGTTAGTGGCTGATTTAATGTATTTGGTCATGAAGTGATGTAAACGTGCGCAGGTGATATGTGAACTGCATATCATGACAGAAGCTACAGCATGATTTTATTTGAATCTCTGTTATGACATGATTAACGGCTGTAGTTGGCTCTTATTACGAACACGTTTTGTTCTCATGTCAGAAGTTAAAGGGCGGTTCAATAGTGCCAGTGTTAGATAAAAAAGTATTATAATCCTGGTGTAATATTTCAAAACAAAGAGTACTTAACGCGTAAATAAAGGTCAGACATAAATGAACGACGAGTTGTCGTCGACAAAACACGTACAAAAATTATACACATAGTTAAGTGTCATATGCTCTTTATTTGGATGGACGAGGTTTTACTTGAGTAAATGTATGGATAAATGCATCTAACGTTTATTGACATTCGTATGACTTCGCAATCACGACGTCGGAGTGCTCTGGGTCTGTCGGACTGATCCACTGCCGACAGTTCCTGCCAGCAATGTAGCGATGGCAACACATTTATTTTGCAAGTTCCGGGCATGCCTCGTTTTGTTTAATTCCTTGTATGGCATATAACATAATTTCCTAAAATCATTAATTTCGGGAAATAAATAGTTTTAGCTTGGAATAAACAGTAGATAAAACATAGCGTAGAGTTTAGCAGTAGTACTATCCATCTGGAAAAGTACTGATGGTACTTTCTCACAGCAAATCAGTACACGCTCTTCACGAGGTCAAACTAGAAGTACCTCGCGCCGTTCCCCAGTCGTCTGTCGAGAAACACAAATATAACCGCCGAACTTTCTGTTGTCATTAGGCAAACTAATTTCTCAGAGGAAGACGAGCAAACTTCGGTGGACAGCTTCTTCAAAGAACTGGGACAACGCAACAGTATTCAGTAAGATATGCCGGCAGATATGCCTGCCCGCATAAGTTATGTTTCTTAAAAACATCATGGCCGGGTGATCAGTCCCCGATCTCTCAACTCATCTCAAATAAAAATCTCAGCTGAATGAGATTTTGCTCAAATAGAGACCGAGGATGAGACAAATCTCATTCGAATCCCTTGAAACAAAACTGAGAACAAAAATCATCTCATTTTTCTCGTTTTGTAATACCTATTTTGAGCCTGGTCTCAGATGAGGAAAATCTCAACGAGTTGAGACAATGTTTGAGCTGAGATTGAGCTCAAATTGAGATGCTTCGGTAGATCGGGGCCTTTTTAGGTCTGATGACTAACATGCGAATGTTTACCAAATATAATTTAGCAATAATCAAATAATGATAATTAATAATATTTAATTTTAAAAGTTGAATGACATTGATACTGTACTTTAAATGTAAACCAAACATTTTAATTCCATGTACAATACCACATACACTCTTATTCCATCTTCAAATTTCCTTTTGATTGTCAGAAGTTTTACTTTGTGACCTATAATAACTTTAATTGACTACTGTATCAGCTAGTATGTATGAAATCATCTTATACTTTAAAAGATAACACTATATACTTAGTAATGATTTAATATAACAATATATACTTAGTAATGATTTTCGGGCAATTTCATGTATTATGAAGTAGATTAATTGATAAAAAAAATCATACATGTAACTGTTGTTGATTAATGTGAAATAATAATATCATTTGTGTTACGAACGTTACGAATGCATATAACCATTTGTAGCATTTGTGTTAAAACTTACGAATTCGTAGCGTCTGCATGCGTACGAAAATATTGATAAAACGCTCTTGCGATCGAAAGAACGTCGTAAGAAGATCTTACGAAATTTTCGTGCGTAAGAACGTTGATAACACGGGCCTATTACCCAAAGCAATGTTATGCCATGATCAGAAACAATATCAATATTTCATATGCTACTTGATATTTTCAGAAAAGTTGAACTTTTAACATTGAACATGACCTTTGACCTTGAATTATAGTTTGAATTTGGTTTTGACACTTGTAACCTGAATGCAAGTACTTTATTTCTAGTTCAAGTACGTTTTGTATGTTTTAAATACTCACGTAATTCGGGCAAAACTTGAGCTTTTTCAAACCTTACCACGTTTATTTGTGGCATTATGACATTATGGACGCCATCTTCAATACCAGTGTTGCCATGGTGACAATTCTGAATACTTTTATATTGTACAATAAAATCAACATGTCTATTTTATATTATATGTTTCAAGTGTTCACATACATGTACCTTAACCTTCAACACATTTATTCATTTTTGGTAGAGCTACAGCATTTTTTCAATGGTTCTTTTTTCACAAATCTGACATTTGACCTTGAGTTTGACCTTGACTTCCAACGTTTTGGATCAATCTGAATATGTACCTGATTTGCACTTTTGTAGTGAAGGTTGGTTTTCTTAGAAATATTACCACATTTCTTTTCAGAATATACTTACAGTGCCTTTTTCATATTATACATTTATATTCAAAAACGGCCGCCATATTGTACGCCATCTTATATTTTGGAGGCGCACCAATTTTAGAAAATTTAAGCCAGTGGTCTGATAAACTACAGACAATGACGAACATGTTTGTATTTGACATTGTTTGTTTTACTCTTGTGGTTACCTCACATTGAGTTTACCCTGTAAAGTCACCCCACTACAATAAATTTTCTCATTTACATTTAGGTTGAAGTTACTTTATCGTGTGGACACACGAGCAGCATTGATAAGATGGAGAAGAACAGGTTAATTAGATGTTCCGTTTGTAATATTATATTTGGAGGTAGGTTTCTGTTATTTAAATGTACTAACCAACCTGATTAGTTTTCAGTCAGAAGAGCTCTCGTCTTCCTTTCTGTAGGTCGTAGATTCGAACCGGAAGTGATGCGAATGATATCCGTGAGAATTGGATTGAAGACAACTAATCTAAGTCATGTGTCCCCCACAATTATCTGATATGATAAGTTTTATGTTGGTTAGAACTAGATGGTCACCAACGCAACTGAAATACTGTTGACTTATTGGTTATAACACATGTAGAACCGTGTGTCTAATGATGATGGTTCATGACTATGTGGGGTATATTGGAAGGTATTACAACTTAGTATACGTTGTGCCACTGTTTGTTCTGTCATTCTGAAAGCGAACCTTTATTTGTTATCGCAATATTTTGCTGGCTGAAATAGATGTGCTTCTGACATTGCTGACAATCGAATTTAAACACAACAGAATAATAGCCAATTTAAAGCGAAGAAGATTATGTATAATAGCATTAGCTCCTGGTATTAGTAACGAACCATTATGCATGTTTGTATATATTCAGATCAACCTCCAGGTACAATGGATTACACTATCAAAACTTATGACTATGGTGCACAGTATTATGAGTTACAATTTCAATTTCCACAGGGAAAACAGTCGGTAAGAGAAAAACTAGTATATTTATATTTCCATATCATATCTGTGAATGCAGTAAAAACGCGAAATGATTTGTGTAAAACATTCAGCTGAGTCATATTGGTAGTCTTCAAGCGGTGCAGATATATTTTATATACAATATGGTTCAATGTGACTGTTTTTACGTAACTGATATACACGTCATTGATGACACGTCGTACCTACCTTTCCGTAAAATGATTAGCAAATATAGTGATCATTATGTGTGTACCTGTACACATGCAACTAGATGTTTCAAAGCTACCATGATACTGAATATACTATGATTATTTAGCACTAAAGAAGAACTGTAGTTAAAGAATAACTATACTGCACATTTGTACATTTGTTATTAGAAACACAAATACATAGATATAACATATGTGACCGAACTCACGACCCTTTGTTTACAATCTGAAATGTGCAAATTTCACAGTAATAGTATATTCGTATACAGAAACATTACAATACATACACATATTACCTGGTTACATACAGTGGTATGTGGTTTCAAATTGAACTTGACACGTACCACACCAACATATTTCACATTGTAAATTATCCTACATTCAAACTGGTGCTGCATTGTATTATTTAACAGTATTGATAGTACCAATGGACATCTGCGAAAAGTAATTACTCTCTAAATCATATGAATAATTGAACGTTTCCCAAACGGAAATTACAAATGTCGTGATTTGTAACAATTGACGAGTTCCCGAGTATAACCATATTCAAGTGTTTAATACCAATTAACCACATCACTATAATACATCAAATATGTACTTAACGGATTTTCTAAATAATATCAATGATATACGCTACAGCATTACGACAACTGCTTTGAGAGTGTGAAATGTACGAAAGGAGGCACAATCATAACATCTGTCATGTAACAAATAAAATAATACATTCTTGCCACATATGTAAACATGCTCAAATTATAACTATGCGCCATGATGATGTCAAACTGATCCCCAGTTCACTGGTTGTGGAAAAACGTTCAAATTGACTGAATACTCTCCTTTTTCTCATATCTAATTGTTGCACAGTATTACACAACCATAATAACTATAATTCATTCATCCATACCTCCGTTCATTATCAGCCTGTACATTAAAGAATCTGCGTCGGGAGACTAAAAGGTCTGAATATGGATTGTTCTAGGCGATTTGTTTTCCAATTTGTGTTACAGAATCTAAATTGCAACCCGGGTAATTCGTATACCGAGACCAGCATGAAGGGTTATCTATGCAATGCTAACGAAGGACGTGCTATCCTGAAGATGTTGAAAAAGGCATTTGACAGAAAGTTATTGTTCACTGTTGACAGCAGCGGTAGAATAACTTTAGGCGGAATAGAACTGTTCAAGTAAGTAATGTATATGTCATTATATCACCGGTGTAAAACTAATACATTTATTTACAAGATTAAATACGGAGATTATACCACTAGTGTTGGTTTATAAGATTGCAGTTAAACTAGTATAAAGAGTTTATGTTAAAATTAATTAGTCGCAAACATATAATGGTGAGACATGTTATACAATTATGTTACACAGATTAGTGGTATCAGGTGGTATTTACCAAATCGAATATGATTGTATCTACACAATGTACAATATTGTCGTCACCCTCGTCTGATATGTTATAACATATATCTAACATCGTTGTTTAAAGAAGTTACATAATGTTCTATTTTACATGTACTTGGTAACTGCGAATGTAGTCCAATAACAGTTTATACATGTACTATATTATCCGATCAACTACCGTGTGGTAATCATTTAATGTTCATATAAGTATTCATTTCTTAGTTCAATGCCTTAGTTCAATGCAGATAAAGTCATGTAGTTGTACAGTCCATTGACGTATTTAGTTAGCAGTTGTATGCTCTTCTTGTTAATTCGTAACACATGTAAATAGAAGCACTAAACTCGTGCCATGGATTCTTTCTCTATTCATGAGTAGAAATGTGAATTTACCATTTCTTAGTTCATCACGAATGCATTTTGATTTTGTTTATCATTGTTCGATCTATACAGTAAAAGTACACTCCCGAATTGCATTATAAACATTTCTATAACTACGATATTCCATAATACAATAACCGACAATAATATGAGATAATATGAATGCCAGCAAAACAAAAAATGAAGACACGTTTTATAATAAACATATTGTTATCTTAAGCGTGAATCTTTACAATGAACACTTTTTCTATTTCAGACAAAATCCGTATGTTTGGTATGTATATGGTTTCATACATTTTGTTCTATTTAATCACGTATGTTAATGCATACAAACAAACACACTGGTGCTTTTCAGGCAATTACATTTACTTGTCGAATGACACGGTAAATGCACAGTTGCGAGAGTACGAGATAAAAGAGTTTGCCTACCATATATGAATTAATCAAATTAGCGCGTATGGTAATCTAACATTTAATAACATTGTACAAACATTGTGTCAATATGTAGACGACGTAGACGGAATTTGATCAGTTAAGAATTCCACAAAATAAATTCAGGAAAAGTTGGATCGATATATTTACTTGCTTCTACTGAGGCTATTACAAAGCAAGGTGTGGCGCTCTGCGGTTAGTACAAAACTAATTACATTAGAATGATCAGCTAAGTTATCAATATTTTTCGCGAAAAAAGTTTAAACCATACAAAGATCGCAAGTATAAATCATATCGCATCAATGTTATTTTACAATGTAACATTGTAAAGTTTGCCTGTATGACTTTATATTATGATTGTTGAATATCAGATGCCTATGGTTATATTCCCGTTCGAACATCGTCCTGATACAATGATGGATACTTTTTCTGATTCTTTTAAGTTGTAGTTGTGTTTAATCCTGTAATACGTACATGTAACTGGGGATTGATAATAACATGACTCTTATACAAGTTATTGTTTTTAATGAGAATATGTACAAAATAGTGTGTATTTACTTGGCACTCATCATTATTATGTTCATATTTTGAAGCAATATAATATATTACTACAAAATGTTGCTTAAGAAGCCTGAAGTATAATACATGTATATCATTGTTTTATCACAATAATAATACGAAATGTTTAATCAATTGGTTTATGTTAAATAAGCATTTCAACGTTTATCATCAATTAAAAGATAATACATGTAGTATAGCAATAAAACAATGGTAAAGGCTTAAATCCTATTATCATATCGTTAACGCAGCTATAATGATTATAACACATGGGTTAATTATGTTAATGTTAGTGAATATGTTGTGTGAATGCGCAATGAACGCGTACATATACGCAAGGTCGAATATAAAACCTGATTGTACTATATATACTATATACGTACTTACCAACATAGGTCCTTATATTGTTTGACTCCTCCTACATACTAGCTCAAACAATGGTGACATCCAATGTCAAAGTTAACGTAGACTGAATGTTATGTAGATTACGTACATTTGGGAAGAAAACGAACGGCTTGTTGGAAAAGAATATACGTAAATGTATTTTCCAAGTCTATGTTATATCATTTCGGGATAAATCGGAACATTTATATTTTTGCTGAAATCTGAATATATGTAAGCAAGGCATTGGTCGAGTGCACGACTGAGTCCAGATAAAACTAAATATTTTTGATGATCTGATATGAATTATTGTTGTAAAAACGGAGTAACAGATCTACAGTTATTTAGAATAATATATAATAAGCAATGTACACTGCTTGTTATCACTTGTTGGTTACTTATTTTTGTACATCAGGTATAAAAAAAAATGATCTTGGAAAAAAGCTACGTCAGTTGCCACCTTACTTTGTTTTACAAATTGGCATTATGAATTTCAGATTTTAAATGACGTCGCTAGACTTGTCTTTAGAGGCTATAGACAATCACATTATTTTGGTTTGCATAGAGAGCTCTTTAAAATATACTTGCGTAAAATCGTGTTTTGATAATGGCACTTGGTAAATTTCAGCTACATGCATTGTAAAAGTGTATTTTTCGCGGATGTTAAATATCATATACTACATGTATTAACAATTGAACTACGTGACTAATTCACGACTCCACATGATACTTATGCGTGATAACTATAAATATCTCGTTTATAATTCCAGGACTCTGTAATGGATTAACTGTATCTTACGCGAAATTATAGCAATTTAAGGTTTATATAATGTTTACATTTTCAGGGTTCAGCCGAAGTAAGTACATTATTACTTACTTAAATTATTGAAGCGTTTGATTTGTGTGAATGTATTGCAATTTAAATGTATTTTAGACAGGCAAGCGTTATGTTTAATCTTTGTGATCTTTTGATATTTGTTTTAATTTCATTTAACCTAATTTAGAAAATCAACTTGCTTTCTTGAAATTGATAGATGATATTTTCCACATAAAAAGTTGACATAGCAATACAATTCAAGCATTAGCGTACTTACTGTAGATGTTTTAAGTAGAACGTGTACGTGTACAGTACACATGGATGGGCTTAACATATTAGACAATGTTTTGTGTATAGTGAAATAACACTGATATATTGCAACTTTAAACAGATGAACATAATTATCTTATATTCAACATCATGATCATTACTGAACAAATCTCAATCGTTTTTCAGCATTGTTTAGATGTTGTATTGCCAAATAATATGTAATGTATATCCCTCTTGACGATATAGTGTTCTTCAAACGACATAACCAATACTTGTTATATCGGGTTATACATGTGTTTGGTTATAGGTGTAATATTTTTTTTACAGATATCCTGGTTACGTAGCTCGAGTGAAGAAGCAACTAGCTGCTGTAGGAATTGTGAATTGATTACACCATAAAGCAGTATGCTTCAAAGTTTCCAAACAACACATCGGAACAGAACTGTGTGTTTTCAATAATAATGATCATCAACTGCTCTCATAATAATGTTCAGTATTAACATATATTAATATTGAGGAAACCGTGAATTTGTGATTATTGTTATTATTATTAGCTTTGCGTCAACTTTTACCGTTGATGTTCATTACTAGAAAACGTAATGCTGTAAGAACACTGACATTTACCAGACTTGCATTGTCAATATATTGAATGTGGTTTATTATTGGTATGCACGATGCAAAGCAGTGTGTGGGTTGTTTCTCCTTTCATATGACGTAAAACATATAGTTACTAAAATAGATATAGTATGATAAGTATTGACTGTTAATAATCACGTGTAAGTTCTTAACCCTCCCATTTTGATGACTCATATTAAACTTCGGCGCCAACGGTAGTGACAATGTCCCCAGTACAAACGTGCATCGCAATTGCAGTTCAAACATGCATCGTGATGACGTCGTGTGAGTACAACACCAACACATGGCCGGATACTACGATGGAGACGCCACAGATCGGTGTCCCTGCTGATACTTCTTTGCTGTAGCGGAAACGAAGTCTGAACTAATCTGACGTTAGTTACGTTGCCTGTCGGCGAGCGGCGTTAGTCCCTATATATTATGCTTACTGTGTTCCTCTTGCAAGTTCATACGAAGGTAACAGCAGCAAATGAGTCAACACGAGCAAATATTATTGAACATTGAGAGCGTCCAAACATTGAGGGTTTTGGAATTTCTCAAATTGTAGCGTGATAGTCTTACTCCAATGATATGTATCAAAGAATTGGAAATTGTTTGGCTAATTTCACATTTGTATAGACCTGGCCCTGCAAAACCACCAAAATCACATGCAGGGATGCTACGCAAAATTAGCACAGATTGTCCTGTTTTACCACATTATGTAATAAGCAGTATGCATTCCAATACATATGTTGTAAAATCTGAATTTCGAGAATGGCTGAATATTGGTTTCAGCAATGGAAAGTACTTCGCGGGGTTTGTTCTGCATTTTGGATGAATCATTACATAACATATTATTTTTAGTAAAACAATGTGTAAGTAATTGTCAAGTATGATATCATACCTGGTTATATGTAGATCTTATCATGTATGACCGTAATCATATTTCGAAGTGTGTGGGAGTGAATTATAATAAATTCATGTTTTATTGTAGGGATAATCAGCAGCCATTAAACAATACATCTCTTATTTTTGTATCAATTCACGAGAACGTAGATCGTACTCAATGAAGAGTGGCAATGATTCAAAGCCAGTACAGTGTTGTTTAATTAAGTAATAACTATGACCAATATTGGTGCCGTTGGTGGTAATATTACCAGAAGGGAACTAACAATATATTCATTAATCATACTTTCATGATTCTTCAAATAAGCAACATGGATATCGTGTACAGAATTGTACATAAAATAAATACAGCACTTTCACCAACACGACTATACTATACTTATAGAACAGCATATACTCGCAAATCGAATTCCATCAGGCATAAACATACAATAGCATTTCCCATAATTCTGTGTAATTGATTGGTGATTGAGGAATCAGCTTTACCAAAAATTAGACATTTAAAACCTCCAACACGTTAACGTACATTTTCTTACATATACAACAACATAAACAAACATAAACCAACATTCACCTACAAAGAATTAAATATACTCGTACACACAGAACGAGGGGGATGCAAAACCAGTTGATCTCCCCTGTAATTCACATTCAGGCAAGTTTTGCTTTCAGTCCTGATAATAGTATATACCATTTATGCACCTATCAATATGTTACCCTTGGCAGGAGGGGGTGCTGACACAGGAGCAATAAACAATTTGTTTTTGGTGGAGTCTTATATTTTCCATTCCAGAGCCAAGAATTTGTCTAATGTACGTAATGGTTAATTGCTTTTAATGATTAGTTACTACCTACTTAGTCAATGTATGTATATATGTTGGAAATCAATGACCATATAGCGATTAAGTGTGAGGTTAGCTAGCTGCTGTTAAATCGATTTATACTGTCAGTTCCGAGGCTGTAGATGGCTATGTGATCATTATTTCCACGTAATGTTGGATGTGTTTTAAGTTCCCATATGCAGTTTTCTGACTTTATATAATATTCTCACATTGAGGCCATGACCATTGGCTTTCTTAATTTGTCAAATGATCAATTCCATCCATTAAATCCCTTCATTCCTTGTTGTCCCTTGTACTTCTCTTGTTTTTGACTCCCTTACTTCCCCATTCCGATAGATATTTGTCCTTGCCAACTCGATCCGAATTGTTTCGTATGTTGGCGTTTCCCAATACCAAGTTAACCTTTCTTTCCAGCTACTTTCTACCAGCGTCCGTTTTTATTTTGATGTCATTTCATGCCTGTATACATGATTTCGTCATTAAACGACAACGACAATTGTTTCTCTTGATACAGTTTCAAACAATATTCATGCTTCCTTAAATACCAGAGTCTGACGTTAATTTGCTTCTCCGTGTATTGATTTAAATTTGGTCACTTTTTGTCTAGGCATTTAATTTCTTTTTTTTATATACAATTGGTAGTGGTTTTTATGGACTTAGTCGGCTTGTGTGTAGATCAATATGTATTTTACTGACAGTTCCAATGCTGTAATTCGATCTATGGTTATTATTTCTATTTCTGTTTTGAATGTGTGCAGTATTTTACTTTTCCCTTGCGCAATTATGTCACTTAACATAGTGTTCAGGTTAATTCCTGCCCATTTTGGCATATTGCTGCCAGTTGTCTTGTCCTGTGATCTTATCCATCCATTTATTACCCCCCTTCACTGTCCACTTTGATACTCATAGTTATTCCTTATGGTCTGCCAGGCCATTCAGTGTGTCTCTGTTCCTTAATATATATACCATTTAACCTCCTTGAGTGCCTTATTTAATATAATGTATCATCATACGTCGGTCACAAGTTAACGCTGTACTTTTCTGTCCTGCAGATTGGTGAAACAATTGTGGGTTTGATGATAAAAGCATGAGACTTTGCACAACTGTAAACATGTATATGGTAGTCATTATTAGCTATGGACCCATTCTGAAAAATCCAAAATGGCAGAAATTTTAAATTAATATTGTTTGTATAGGGGTTAACGCACCCAATGAGTCAAATAATAGTGTTTATATAACGGATTAACACACACAGACAGTCAAATGTCTAGTGTTTATATAACCGATTAACACACCCAATCAGTCAAATAAAATTAAATAACTTAAATAAGCACCATTCCTGATACAATTTAATATACAATGAATACCAATAGCCATTTCGAGGTTAGGTACATGTACCATGGCAATTAGTTGGATGCAATATTCAGACATATAAGCCAAACTCAAGGTAACTGTATTATAAGTTTACATCGTGTTTGTATTTTGTATATGTTAGCAATTTGTGCAATTAACTAAATAAATATTTATTATGTGCTGTTTTCTATGTAATTGTTTTTTGGGCATTTACTTACCATTTGATATTTGCCTATTTTCAGTGACATGTAAACTATAGAATAACAGAACAGCTTTTCCATACATAGGCAAGTTCTTATTGATATAGCAATCAATCACACAATGCATCTGTTGGTAAAGGTTTTTAAATCAATATTCACCCTAATAATTTACGTCCTTTGGCCTTGTTTGCACAACATACACGCATTGTGACGTCCGGTTGTGAAGCATGTAGCTGGCAATACACACGAAACACTTAAGCTAAACATAAATTCGACGTGTTCACAACTGAAACCGAAACTACAAAAAACGCGATACTCTGACTTGTCTAAAATAAGATTTTCCTTCATTCCTTGTGATTTCTTTACATTTAGCCAGCATTCAAACTCGATATATTGTGTGGCATGCTAGGACACGATCATAGGGCATTTGTCATGGTCACTGATTTTAATCCGTTACCAAATATAAATATCAGTCATCGTAATGTGTATTTGTTTGCACACAAACATTTGATAAGACAAGTTATGTTTAACATTACGTAACTATATAAAAACAAGTTAGAAGCAAGATATGAAAATCCGTCCGTAACATAAACATCACGACTAACAAAAGGCATTGGTCCAGTAGGCTTTGTTCTATTAGCTGAACAATTTGAAATACAATATTGTATACAAAACTAGATCTACATAAATTGCATATGACACTGTCTTGTCCTAGACACTCACCTTGATTAGCAAGACTAAACTCCGTTGTTCACCATGGCTTTATATACTTTATGACAGGCATATAATAGGAGTGAAATGACCGTTTGTGCCCAGTACGTACAATTGCCCCGAACATATGGGTCATCGCATCTTCCGCCATCTTAATGAAGGTATATTCATAGAGTTTAAATGCTTAAACAAGATAGCAGTACATTTTGTACATAGCTTAATCACAGAAAGAAGAATATGTGCAATGTGTTTATCTTGTAGGTGAAAATTCTCTTTACTCTGGAGCAAACGTATTACCTAAACCGCTACATTCATACATGTATTAATATTTAATAATTGCAAATAAATATTTATACTCACTTTTCGTGTAGATATCCCGCGCGTACCAAACAAATTGTAAATTGAAGTTCAGGCGTCACAGCCCGGCCTGTTGACGCATGCGTATTTTTGTTCGAGGGGTGTTCAAAAAGCTCTTCGAAAAATGCTGTCATATCTTTATTAATATTAAGACTTTCGAATGACATGACAATTTACCTTCATATTGGTCAGGATATTGTGTTTTGTGCAGAACAATAATAAGTCTTATTAAGAACAAATACGGTTAATACAGTCTCCATGGCACGTCATTCAACATTATCCGGTCCAAATTTCATTGAAAAAGATGGGCATCTTGTTCGCTTAAAATTCAAGGTATCCGCACCATCTAAAACGACACGAGGTTCGTGGCATCAAATTAGATATGACATCAATCAATCGTTAGGGACCATTTTATTCAGGTCGTCTCCAAAGAAGTTTAAAGTCAGCCAGTCTTCCAAGAATCAGATATTCATGGTCATTTTGATGTCAATGGTGTGATCACAAGTCACGTCGTACCGTAGCAGCAAGCAATCACAGCACAGTATTTTGATAATTATTTGTCTGAACATATTAATTTGACTATGGATGGCAAAACACAATTTAAATATGCTCTGTGATAGAATATACAAATGTCCCTTACAAATATTGTTGACAGGTCCTTAATCGGAATTTCATGAGAGCGATGAGGATAAAGCGATAAGTGGAGCTTCCAGTCATGATCATACACCAGGACAACGCACAAGTCTGTGCATCGGTCAAAGCGACCCTGTGAATGGCAAACAGCCGTTTAAAGTGCTTGAGCATGCACCGTATATCCCGGATTATACCCCTACCACTGTTCCCATGCTGAATGGGTGTCTGAGGACAAGCCGTCGATGATATCAGCGAGTTGCCACGCCCAGTTCATTTGGCAATTCCATCTGCATCTTGTAAAATGAACAGTTACCTTTCGTAGATAGATAGATGCAATTAGTGTATAATGTTCCGTGTGTATTCCGGAGTATTTTGAAAATGACTGAGCATTCCAATCGACGTAGAAAGTCTGACATTATGACGACGTCAAGATGTCCCGATGACGTAGGCCCGAGGTACGGCATGTGTTCCTTAGTAAACATTCATAGTTTAAATTTTAATTGTCTCTGAAGTAATTTGTAATTTGTTATGATCTTCATGTGTGTCACCGGCAGTGGGTTTGGTAGGTGGGGGCCAAATCAATAACAATACAATAGAAAGCTTCACTAAAACTTTATGAAAGCTATATATTTATCATAATGCATTACGTATTTTGCAACATATGACAATACACGTTTCAAGGGTCACTACTCTGTATAGATTAATCCGGTTACGGTTGCAAGACTTATCTTAGTTGTTTTGATAGAACCGAAAATACCGCTTAAACCATGTCATTTAAACGGCAACTCAATGCACCAAAGATCTCGGTTTGCGCCCTGTATATGTATTGGTATTAAGTGAGCAAATGTAGCAGTAAAATATGTAGTAGCGGTATCACTACTCTAACTGATAGTATAGATAGAACTAAAATAATACTGTAACTGTTCTAACATATTTGGCAATATTAAATATATATCAAGAGCACTTGCCGAGTGATTAATGATTCAAGGCGCCGGTAACATATTGCGATGCATGTTTACGATTTGGTTAGTGTGGTATAGACACGTAATAATTAAGAGCATGCTTAAATCATTGGAGACATATATTTAGAAGCTTCATGGGACATAAATGGAATACTTGTAGAGTTTAACGTATTTAGTTTATATCGATTGTGAAAAATATTCTGACAACATCTACTAAGCTTTTTCGAGGACTGCTTCTATGGTAACTGTCCAGTACTCTGAATTCAGGGATCACCATAATTATGTACAGTACCTGTATACCATCCTAAAAGCTCAGTCGGCACATTGTAATAGTGTCAATTTCAAATATGAACGGCCGATAAGTCTATTCACCATGATAGGTCTATTCATTATGATACGTTTATTTACCATGAAACGTTAGTTGAAGATAATACAGCTAATGTCATTCATCATCTGTCTATGAATCAAGCATAGCATATTTCGATTACTTGCGGTTGATAAAGATCATCTTTGGTACTCCTGGATGCCGATTAGATCAATACTGATGAATAGTTGACCCTAATGTATTTTCTGCGGCACGTTGAATTGAATTGGACCATTCGAAATATAGTTTCGGACGCGATGAATTCGAACGAACGCGGACCGACTGTACATACATGCATGTATGTGCAATTCGTATTTCCTGCTCGACTTCTTTATTTTTTATAAACAATTAACACAATACACCCAATACAAAGCATTCATCATTCACTTCTCGTATTGTAAACACAAAATATGAGTCAAGTTGAATGAAACTACGTTTAGTCAAAATTATGAAAACATATACATGATAACAGAAACATGTATATCAATTAAATGAATAATGCCAAAATACATGTAAAGGGCAAAGTCCGTCAGATAATTATCCCAACTAATTTCGGGTCAATATCTGAAATAAACGGTATAAAAAACGGTCGATATTGTATTCGTCAATTGCTTGTATTTTGTTTTATTATATTTGTATGTGAACTATGAAAAGAATCCGTATGAATGTTAAAATAGCTGCATGTACTCTATTGTTTTTTTGCTGTTTGATTGTTTTGCGATGTGGTCCAAACATTGAAATTTAGTGTATAATGCTAGAGTACATGTATATCCTTATTTTGACTCTTATTCGTTACGTGTTCAAAGGTACATTGTAACGGATGTTTAGTTTATGTCAACATTCTTTTCTTAAACCAGTGATGCAAATTTCAATTATCTCTACAAAACATATGACAATCTCAACTAGCTCTTCTAAGTAATATATTCGTTTGTAAACAAAACTAATTATTTCTGTTTCAACCTGTTCTTTCAATAAGATAAATTATTATTCTGAAATACATCAATCGCCTTTTAAAAGGGAGACAACTATATATAACATACGTTATAAAGATTTAAACGATTTATCTTATATTCTCGTAAAAATAATTTGCGTATTTACAGACTTTACAATAAACTTTCCTTTTTGAAATAAAAGAAACGATTGGATGGAAATATAATAATAAACTTATTACATGTACATACTTTGTAAAAAGAGCAAATAACATTGGCAGTGTTGAAAACATATTAAAATGAGATGGGAGTGGCCCAGGAAGAAATTAAAGATAACAATGAGAGACATGGTTAATACTCAAGCTGAACAGACAGGTAATACTCTAAAACTAAAATGGAGGACATATACAGCACTTTATTACAAAAAAACAAGAATGATTTTCGTGTCGGAGATAACGTTGCACAACATGCGTATGTTACAGAGGTGGCTTTTGAGACATTGGAGTCGACACTATTGCATATTTTAATACCCGGTTCTGTACAAAACATAACAACATCAATATTGACTTCCTACTCATAATTAATTGACGTGAAATGGTACCGCAAAGTAATACCATAGTATATGCATAAACCTCAATCTGTCCTGTTTATTCAGTTAAACATGTGAATAATATGTAGGCTCGTCACATATTGTAAAAACGTGTTCGTTTTATTGGAAACAAAGTACGATAAGTACCACTGACGTTATTGCGTAATACGTTTATCTAAATATCAATATCAAAGATTAAGTTGGCTTAGGCAGATGACACAATGTTCTTATCATGCTTGTTTTCAGAAAATGCAGTGCTTTTGGTTTCGTGTCATGCATGTATAACGCACTATTGATATTTTCTACATATATCTCTACTAGTGTTTTATAGTACACACCTATGTACGTTTATATGAATGTGACATTCACACAATGATAGATGGCAACGCATCACTGTAATTATTTATATAAATAACTCATCGTAACTAAACATGTACGTCAATACTGTGCTGAAGAGGACAATGCACTGCGTACTTATTGCACAATGAATTCCCAACGGTTTTTAAAGATGCTGTCTTTATATAGTCATGGAATATACAATAAGCAGTATACAAGGACGAACACATATTTGCAGTATATAATACATGAATTAATTTCTTATAATGTTTATGACTGCTATAATTCAGGTAGATGACTTCACTAACTGATATAAGTAAATACGCTATCCAACGTTATCATATGCTGTTTAGTAATCATACATGTTCATCAGGCAAGTTGTAGTGTACGATAATGATAACCTTTATCGCCTTTACGATAACACATCGACAATACACATATCACCTTGGCTGCGCGAGTTATTATTTTCTAAATCCCATCAACCCGGGAAGAGTACATGGGTTAGCACCGGGAGATGTTTGATATTATATAACTTATCAGTTGAAGTTGCATTTTCAAGTAG
Organism: Mactromeris polynyma; assembly: GCA_032209605.1. Classification (NCBI taxonomy): domain Eukaryota; kingdom Metazoa; phylum Mollusca; class Bivalvia; order Venerida; family Mactridae; genus Mactromeris; species Mactromeris polynyma. The sequence goes on along the minus strand of JASFXZ010000004.1, from coordinate 285,045 downwards.
ACGGATATCAATTTGTCAATATCCCGTTTTTTTGCTCTTAAAAGCTAATAATGTCATTTTTTCTCCATTTAAAAAACAGACATAGTGTTATGAACTGGAAAAAATACCATCTTACGTTTATACTTATTTACGTATTTTTACATTGTACTGGTTTCAAGGTGATTAGTAATTTATATCTCAACCAACAACATTACACCGATGTACAATTTCGACAGCAATATGTATTTGGTTTTATCTAGCTAGTGATTAGTAATGACATTCAACTGCATAACGTGATGATTAACGTGTGATGAAAATGACGGTTGTCTATCAAAAACACATTCGTAAAGTCCCTCAATCAAATTGAAGATTCTTTATTTAGGCACCTTCTTTACTCTTATTGTCTGATATACAACCAGAACAATGTCGGCATTTAATGTATCATATTAAGATATCACAACACGAAATATGTTAATATAGTTATAATGTTTGTGATATCAATTAATTGTTTAATTATTCTGGCTATGTTAAGATAATACAATGTATTTGAAGCCTAAGCTTAATATAATCCTCTCATATAATTGCATCTGAGTTGTGTATTAAATGTACTGTCCCAAGTACTACAGAAGGTCGTGAGTTCGACACACGCCTATGGCGAGCTTGAAGCGCAAAAATACAATACTAGAAGTAGGTGCGAGTAGTGGCTAGTAACACAAGAAACAATCGTGGAGATTTGCAAGAACTTGTTGTATAGCAGAGGTAACTTTAATAAGTTTTAAATTCAAAACTCAATTTACTTCATTGTTTCAAGGTTGTGCTATGCATACCTCAATGAATTAGTAAATGTCAGACCTACTCTGCTTGTATAATTTGCAGTTAAAAAGAAATATGATGCTGAGATAGACGTTCGAGTATATCACTGTTCGAAAGTATATTTAGCTTGGTAGATAAATATATCCTTGCCCCTGGGTATATGTTTTAAAAAACAGTGACGTTTTTTTTATAACTTATGCCCTTATTGTCCTCTGTTACACATATGAAAGCTTCTGTGCTGTACAGATTTCCATTCTTGTCAGACAATCCTTTAATGGGGAAATTTTTCTTACTTAGACCAATTTCGGATGAGAGAGTTTTCACTGTATTATTTTAACTGTATGTTTTGACTGTAGACCAGTCATAATGAAAACAAACAAGAATTTACACCATGTGCTATCTAATTTTATTGTTTAACATCTATACGTAAACGCATACTTTCCCACTACATCGCACACACTATTTTACTTTTAGTCCTAGAGTTCTGTGTTAATAGCGAAACTTCTCAGAAGTAAAATGTATTATTTCGAATATTTTGTCAAATGGAGTGAACAAAAAATGTGTTCGTCGGTAAGAATGTCATATCTGACCAAATATGTAATACATACTACATTTGTAGTAAATATATTACATACAATATATAATACCGGTTTTTATAAGTATCCTTAGAACCTGCATGTGGGTTTAAAAAACATAATACCATAATATGACTTTAAACAATGGAACACGAGTTTACATGTTTGTATTAAAAACAATTGATATACGTTTAAATTATGTTGTAACGATACAGTATAGTTATTTGAACATTGCGCGTAATTATCGACCCATTGTCTCACTGGAACAATCAGGTTATATAGAGACAGTTTATACACATTTAATAACATTACATATGGATCACAATATCCGATTAGAGGAGTTTATTTACATCAATATCCCAGTTTACACGTGTCTCTAATGATAATGTAAATACATGTATAACAAAGATAAAGTTTAAAAAGTCGCGTATAACTCAAATGCCTGATCTAATGATATTTTGTCATAGATATAAGACACTGGAGGATTTGGTTCATACATGTTCTACATTATATCATAACACTTTCCGAACCTCGCCGTACCGTATCTAATTATCTATTTAGGAATTGATGATTAATTAAAATGTCGTAGCATTTCATTTTACAGTGAATCGCACCGTTTTATACGATACCCCAAGTATATCGCGCAGTATTCGTTATCATACATAATATTATCGTAGTGTACCGTATCGTCCAGGATTCAGTCGTTCAACATCGTTAGAAAATATTGGACAACACATAGACAATGGACAGACTATATTGTAAGATAAAGCATAATGATAGTACAATCAGACAAATAAGATTGACAATATTCTAACACAATGCATGCTAAAGTCACAGGGTACCAACAATGAAACATAAAAAGTGACACTATTTTAAATACAATGAACATTCTGGTCAGATAAATGTGTTAAAAGTACTTGTAACATCAACATATGGGATAAATACATGCATTGAATAATTATGTACAGGACTGATGAAGTAGTTACAGGGAACGCCAAATTCACAAGACAACACCTCCCAGATCCCAGGGAAACACCAGGGTACGAAACATTTGAATTCAGGAGGTGTAAAGGCAAACATCTGTATAATTGACGTTTAAGGAATTGTCTGGTTATCAAAAATATCTTGGAGAAATGGAGGGGTAAACGAGAGGGTGGGAGAAGGGATGGTACTGAAGGAATATATTACAATATAATCTAAGAAGGAACATTGGCCACATACACATAGCGGGGAAAACACGAACATTATATTAGGCCAGGTAATTGTATTAGGGGAAATGGGAACTTGATATATACTTAACAAAACGTATAAGTGTGCATGTATAAATATGACACTATCTTGGTCAATAAAAGTCTGATCATGCTGAAACTTTCAACAAATATAGCGTAGCTACCTGGAATAATATTATATTTTGTTCATGTCATAAATCCACAAATTGAACAAATGAAATCAATAAATGTGATGATGCGACAAAAGTCAGTACTGCAGCTCCCACTAAAAGATGATCTAGTTGATAGGAAATAGTATAATAGGGTGTGTCCCCACCCGGTCTCGACGCATCATGTTATTTAAACCAATGAATTTGACCCGTTAATCATGATCTATACGTAGCCAATCGCAAATATACACAGTTTCGAGTAGAAATGTTAATCAACTAAAAAGTTATTCGACATGAAAAAAAGGGCACACATACAAGTTTTGTTAAGTCTCTATCTAAAACATTAAGAGAAATAATAATCATATAGCGATTAACAGCTTAAAAAATGTCAGTGACATACATGGGGTTTAAATATATTTAACAGCTGGCTTACCTCCAATTTAACCGCCACATGGTACATTTGTAATTGATTTTTAACATATATACAGACATTGACAGTATAATAAGTAGGCAGAAGCTAATCAATAAAAGCTATTAACAATTACTCACATATTAAAATACACCCAGTAAATATATTAGTACCAATTACGCAAGCAGCTTTAGTCTAATAAGCTTTAACTAACTACCAGAAAACAAGAGAACAACGCAGTGAAATATACAGCCTTAGTCATAATAAAGACAAACTATGGGGCAAATATAACAGATCCACGAGTAAATATCCCAAATCACAGATGATATATATATTACGTATTAAATCTAAGACTACCTGAATACCAACTCAAATTGTTGGAAACAAGTATAGCAAAAAAATTAAATGCATGACCTGGAATAATCAATAATTCAATCACACTGAATTAATCACAGATTCATTTTCTATGATGTCCAAATGCTTGTATAATTTGTAATAAAATATAAATAAAATGTTACGTTAGTTGTCCGAGTAAATCACAGAACATTCGGAAGTAAGTTTAGCTAGATTAATAATACTATCATCGCCTGGGTACATGCTATAAACAAATGAAGGTACATGCTGGTTGCACCCTGTCACATATATGAAAGCGTATGTGCCCGAATACAGAAAAACATTTTTCTGATCAGTAAATTTCGTTACAGTTTTGGATGAAACATTGAAATGTCTAGTGCCATACTGAAAACCAAAATGGGTGTGCATTACGTGCAATCTAATGTACATTGTTGTTCATTGAAAAATTAAGGACACGTGCAGGACAACATACTATTACACGTTTCCTCATCCGTGTGTCTACCACCAATATAGACAAACAGTTATATATATAATATATATATTCACTACTCAGTCATGCCGAGTTATCAATAAGACTGTATACAACACAAATTGTCTTATCCGTTCATCAATAGTATATTTGATATAGTTTTAACGTGCTGCCATTTGAAACAGCAAGTTTTCGGTGGTACTTGGATACGGCAATATATCGAGGGTAATTCATATCTACCTGATGTGTTGACAAAACACGGCCTGCAGGAGAAATCTCAACTAACGCTTTTGTACTATAACTGCCAACAAACACATGATCATATGGACCGACTGCTACACCACTTGGTGCCTTAATTAGCTCATCCTTGATGACAACCTTTTCACCTGTGTCAACGTTGTAAATATATATAGTGCTTCTACTTCTATCAGTCAATACGACTTTATCCTGACCACGTATATACGTACAGTAGCAGGTGTCAACAGCATATTTATTGGATGGAAACATAATGTCAAAATCTTTTTCTTCCCCAGACATTGATACACTACGAATTGGTGTGTTGTGATCGATAGTACTGACAACAAAGGTCTCTTCATCCTTCATACTTATAGAGTCGTATTTAACATTGACCTTACATGTTCTATGCAATGCTATGTTGTTTGATTTACTAACGTGAAGAAAGTCCAGTTTGTAGTTAGAGCTCGTTGTTACAGCAACCTCCACATCAGATACAACAACAACACTAACAGGATGTTTGTATGGTAATCTGAATGCAGTTTTCAGATTCAGATTATCATCATAAATCAAACATTTACCATTCATATTATCAACCACCACTAGTCTACCATCAGGAAGAAAGTCTAAACCAGAGGAGAAGGGTACTCCTAAATCATACTCCGTCTGCTTTAAATCTGTGGAAGCGATCAGTTTCAACCTTGTTTTAATGGGCACACTGTATGTCATCCCAATCGCATCAGGGTTTATTGTAGAAAGCAGATTTGATCTGAATCTGTCAAACTGTTCGTCAAAATTACATGAAATGTTCAATGTCCCAAAATTTGCACATAATGAGTCGGCGTTCTTCATTCCATTTTGTAATGTTTCTGTCATAATGTTCGCGGTTACGAATTGTTGCGAGGCTGTACCATTTCTAGCAACATTATCAATCGTTTTCAATGAGCTTTGCATAGTCTTTATTTTGGTTTCACATTCAAGTTTTCTATTTGTCCACTTTGCTGTAGTTTTGTCGCAATACGAAGTCGCGACTTGTGTCACTTGTTCGGCGCAGGCGTCAAACATCTGATTGAATGTTTTCTTCATTTTTGAAAGCTTCTCCGGTACACAGTGAACGTCATCTGTCAAACGCGATTCTGCTTCTTTTAAGTTATCAACCGTTTGATACATTGTTGTTATGGTTGTTTGTACTTTTTCCCTCAAGCTTTCGCACTGACCTTTTTCGGCGATAGTTTGTATCTCGACAATACTCTTACAATTCCTGTGATCTATGATGGCGCATGTACTGCATAGTAATAATTTGTCGTCTTCGCAGAAGAATTTAAATCTTTTATCGTGTTTTTTACATATGTCAATACCGTTCATGTTGACAATATCACCGTTGCCCCTTGACACTTTTATTTTACCGTCGTGTACATTTATGAATTTGTGATTTTTCATTAAATGTTCAATGTCATGAACGGTTGAACAATCATTACATTGAAATTCATTACATGTTGAACAGAATATGTCTGCTGAACGATTGATGTCTCTATTTAAACACAGTTTGCACATTCGTTCGACACGTCCGTCTACTACACGTTCGCTTTCCGCCATTGCTAGTGAGGTTTAATTGTCCGCCTTTGCTTTTAAAACTCACCTAACATATTTAAATAATTTGATATTCCGATAAGTCATTAATTGAAGATGCTCACTAACGAGTTTATGTTTCTTGCATTAAATCCATATATTGTTTGAGGTAAAGGTTAAACTACTATTCATGATAAATTAACACTGTTATGTTCCTTTTATACACCACTATTATTTAGAGTTAGTAAGACATATGTGATCATTTATAATCCAATATTGTAAACACATGTTCGGTTTATTGTTAACAAAATGATACCAATGATTACGTATATCCAAATAGCAATACTTAAGATAAATTTCTCATGAGTTGACACATTTTTATCAATCTCGTTTTCAAAAAATGCAGCCTAATTTCGGTTTATTTCATGCATGTTTAACGCACTATTGATACTTTCTGTGTATCCTAGTGTTGTGTTGTAAAAAACCTAAACCAGTTTATATGCATGACAAATTTACACAAGAGTGTGTTATGTCAGTGTATGAATTAATCTATATGTTATAAAACCGTATATAATCCACATATTTCAACATGTACATCTATACAGATAGCACATTGAAAATGTTTTGTGTACGCATTATGTACAGTTACAAATAATTCAATAGCTTACCTGGACATTGTCCAATACTACGTTTTGAAATCAATATTTCTTTCAGTGTATGACCTCGTACATTTGTTGTATTGCGTATTCTCATATTGAACCAAAAACGAATTTACATCATATGTAACCCAAGTTAATTGCCGCAGATACATGTACATACATGATGTTATGAAAAGTAAAACGTTTACAATAACAGAGTATTAGTACTTTATTAGTATGTGTAATTTATTTCAATATATCATCATTTATCATTTAAAAAAAGACAATCATATCAGAGAATTTTGAAAATTACCAGCCCCTTGAACCACAGGAAATGTTTGGTTTCAGAACTTCGTCTTAATACATGTACTGATTTAACCAACCATGCGTGTACTATTCAAAATTGAAATTTAACGTTATTCTCTATGACAAATAAATAAATATGCATATTAATCCCATACATTCTAACAAAATTGCACAAAAAACAAATTACATGTATCGTTTCGTTTTCGTCGAATGTTTTAATAAATATATTGATCTTATTTCTGATCACATTTGTCATTGAGCAGATTTGTTATTGATCCTTCTTACACTTTCATGTGCAGCTTTCTGGGATAAATATCAAGAATGATCTCCCTTGATTAAAGCCGGTCCCCACTGATTGGATTGTGTCCCTTCCACGCGAAAATCATACCTGCCAAAATGTGTCAATAATCAATATAGGAGGTGTTGTAAACAATCGATCGATTTTGTAGAACCATGCTATACTGCTTATGATAATATATTATACTGTTAAATGTGTAAACACAAAAAGGAACAGAATGTATTGTTTTCTTTTTATTTATCTATTTGGTCAATACATAATAACACGGACCTTTATGGTTTATAGGTCCGTGATAATAATAATTATTATGTAATAATATGACGGACGTTAATATGTCCCTGATAATATATAAATATATAGATATTTATAATACTGCAAAGAAAAATCCAGTAATTTCATTGGTTAAAGGCTCGCGTATATGATTCTATATACACGGCGCTGACAGGGTATATGACGTTTTTCCCTTCATGCGCCTCGTGACAATTTTCGCTGACGGCTCGACTCGAAAACTTGTATCTCTTGATATCCGCAAGTTACTAGAAATTGACAATTGATCTTCACACATGATTCAATAAATATTGAACAGATTACATGTGTGCTAGTATTAATATTCAAAACGATAGATTTTTTAAGGTTTGAGCCAAATTCAGTTCGATAAAGTCCATGAGATCAGACGCTTGAAAATAAAAATTAGAGTGCAAGCGCGCGCTTAACCATGTGTATTGAGGTACCTTACGGGGTAATGCAATTAATTTTCAGGCATTATAACGTGTGAGTGAAATAAAAGAAATTTGATCTACAACAAGTAATTCCCGATATATTTTTAAAGGAATACGTTTTAATAACTGATATTTTACAAAACTAAAACACTCTAAACAATTTTATGGACCAAAAACACCAAAAATACACAGATCTAATTATTAGATCTAGAGAGAGCTAGGCATCGAAACATTGCTTGTTTAACTAAATTCGTTTGAAAACATGGAATTGCAGTATTATAAATTCGTTATACAGGTTGTTGACAGGGAATATGGGGGAATATAACCAGTATGCGATTCATATAACCCTCGGCTAACGCCTCGGGTTATATGGCACACAAACTGGTTATATTCCCCCATATACCCTGTCAACAACCTGTATAACTAATAATATATATATACGTATATATTAATCTGCCATATGTAGTAAATAAATGATAAATTCATACAAAACATATTATTATTTATCAGAAAGCAAAGTATGCTATAATAAATTGAATTTGATATCATTTCTTTTTAACATACATAACAGCATTTCTACAGTCATGTTATTGTGAAGTACAAATATAAATAAAATACAAAATGAATGTCTTATATGATAATCTTTCTAACAGCATGATTGAATGTTTGCTGATTTTAATAATATGTAAAGCATATATCACTGAAACATTTTTATGAACGATCACTGATTGTGTTAAAAAATATGAAAAATACGAAGTGTACAGAAAATGTGGTCAATAAATAGATCTAAAAAAGTTTAAATCGATAAAACTGTTCTAGCAAGTAGGCCAATTACTAATTGTTTGAAAAAACTGGGGACATACTTAACAATTATATATTGGTCAGATGTGTCACATTGTAAATTCAAACCAATTGTACACCAATTGATACATATTGCCACATAATATGCAAACATTAATTTAACACAATCAGATAAGGGTACATCCTACTGAAGTTGGCCAGCAAAGTATGTCAACCAATTATAATCCAGATGAAATTAATCATATTGATTTATACAATTGATTTTGACACCTTATTTATTGAATAAGTATGATAAACTTGGGTTTAGATCGAAGGCGGGTAGTCAGTCCAAATTGTACATAAAATCGTTCAAGAGTCTGTATTTTATATGTAAATGATCTCATGCGGAAATATTCTACGCTTAGTCTCAATCATTGGTATATAAATGGTTCAATCACGCTGAAAACTCGAAGTGTCTCATGAGGAAAACTTATTTTCTTAATTTCACCAGATTCCACGTAGTGACTTTGAATAAGACATGATTGTACGTACTAATTTCAATGATTTTATATACATATGCATACGTATACATTCTACTGTGAGTTAAAACAATTATATAATTATAGATGTATTGTACCCTTTCGATTAATCATAAATGACAGCAACAATATAATACATTTTTTTGTTTACTCTAACTGTAGAGTTTGAGTGTAAATTGTTAGCCATTACAAATAATAAAAGAGATATTCACAGTTTGTAGATGAGAAGAATCTTTTAAAAGAACTCAGACAATAAATATTTTTACTTTTAATTAAAGCAATTACTCTGAAGATCAAATGATAACACGTGTTTAATATCATCTACTCATACCATAATTATCACATATTAAAAGAAATTAAATTGCCATAATCAATACAAATTGGTATGCAAATTAACACCTTGGTAGTTGCAACAGCAACAACAACACAACAGACGATAATTTAATGAAGAAAATCTAGATTCTTTTTGGATGTAAAAAACTTTAACTTTAAATGGAAGCAAGAAGCAATTAATTGTTTAAAATTATAAAAACACCATGATAATGTTCATTAAATCAATAAAACAGACATAACTGCTAAACTATTTGCAATTCTTGGAAAATATGATTTGTTAGCCCCTAAACTTATGAAAATGGACAATTTTACAGATTTTTACTCTATGACCAATGTAACAGTAGGTGATACTTTTAAAATCAAATTGGAAGCAAGAAGATGTTTAGTTAGAATGAACATTTTTACACTAAATGACAGAGAATAAATAGAAGAATATTGTCATAACTGCTAAAATATTCCAGTATTAAGATAAAGTGTTTAAATTTACGTATGAAAATAATTTCCCTCTATAATCTATTGATCAAAACTGATAGAGCTGGGAACTCGATATCGATTTTCGGGTCATTTTCAAGGGAGACAATCCACTGCGATAAGCCAGCTAAAAGGCACGGAAGGCTGCGTATGTGTCACGTACTTTCAATTAGGGTCGCAAGAGGTCACACACACAAAATGAAAAATTGAAACAAATAGTGTGAACTACATAACAACACATTATAATACTATATCTGGTAAGATACATGCATACAGTTCACAATGTAAATAAATTGCTTGATGTTCAGTGATAACGCTGATAGTATTATCCATCTAACCTAAATATAATATACCTATCTACCAATAATCAAGTCATAATTTATAAAATGAATAGAGAAGTCGAGCCGGAAATGGAACAAACAAAGCACACAAAAAACACAAGGAGAAATGAAATATGTGCATACTTTAAAGTAAACAAATAATATTTGCAAAAGGAAATACATCAAAACATAAATGATGGGTGAAATTAGTAGTACGCTTTGGTGCGGTCAGTGGCAAAAACACCACATGCAGATTCGGTTCGGGTATCACTACACAGTGGAGTGTTTTTCTGTGTCGTTCCGAACGCAGTCAAACAACATCGCATATTATTGTATTGATAAGACACGTACCATGGCTTAACATCATCATTTTATCGTACTGTATTCCCCATATCGGACCGTATCTCATTGTAGAGCATCGCCTCTCTCCGTTATATACCGAATATTTCATAAACACATTGTTCCCAGTAATTGGAAATTAAATAAGACATTATAAGTATTACATATAAGACACTATATAGTCATATATATACAAACACGAATAGTATAACCTAGTCAAAGGCGGAAGAAGAAGATTCCGACATCTGCAAATATATCATCTAAATAGCAACAAAATCTCTTCAACAACTATAACAGCATTTCCTGTGTTAAAGTTTTAAGAATTTACTATCGATTCAATCTTTAAAGATCATCGGTATTTCATCAACAGTAAAATTTTGCGTCTGTAATTCAGTGTGTTATTCAGCACAATTTTATCACAAATTGCAGAAGTATGATGGACAGTGATGTACAATAGAACATTCATTTAAATATATGATTTGATAAACCTATCAACATTACAATTCGAGTTCAGTGTAGATTTTGAATAATAATTTCAGCAATGATAAACATAACCGTCAAATTAACGAAGCACTAATGCATCTTTACACCATATCTTGAATGGAAAATGTATCAACAAATTGAATTGAAGACATGAAGGTACTTATGTATGCACTTAGCCAGAAATAATCACAAAGTCACGTACACAGATTTAACATATTGCTGGTTTCATATTTGTTTTATTGCATTGTATTCATTCATTCGCTCACCAAATCATGCAACATAAAGGTCGCACCCGTTCAACTTCAGATTATTTGATATAGTTTTAATTTTTTGGCTTCAATTGCAACATTTGAGACAGCAAGTCTTCTTCTGTCCTTGGATACAGCAAGATAACGAGGGTGACACATATCTATCTGATGTGATGTCAATAAACGACCTTCAGGAGTAATCTCTACTAACGACCTTGTACTATTACTGCCGACAAATACATGATCATATGGACCAATAGCGAAACCATATGGTGCCTCGATCAACTCATCCTTGATTACAACCTTCTCACCTGTCTCAAAGTCGAATATATATAAAGCGTCTGCATCTCTATTAGTAAATAAGCATTTATCCTGACCACGTATATGTGTACAACAGCTAGTGTCAATCGGATATTTCTTTGATGGCAACTCAATATCAAAGTCGTTCTCCACACCAGTCGTTAATACAAAACGAACTTTGTCGTGATCAATAGTACTGACAGCATTGATGTCATCATCCATGCTGTACACATAATAGTTTATAGGATTGAAATTACATGTTCTAATTAATGTTATTTCATTTGATTTACTTACATGAAGAACGTCCAGTCTGCAATCAACACCCGATGTTATAGCTACCTCCTCATCAGACACAACAACTGCACTATATGGATTTGTAGATTGGAATTTGTATGCAGACTTCAAATTCAGATTCTCATCATAAACTAAACATTTACCATTGTTATTATCCACCGCCACTAGTCTACCATCCGGTAGAAAATCTAAACCAGTGAATAATGGCTGACTCACATCATCACCCATCTGCTTTAAATCTATAGAACTGATCAGTTCAAGCTTTGTTTTCTTAGGTACGCTATATTTCATCTCAAACTCACCAGGCTTCATTGCAGAAAGCAGACTTGAACTCAAAGTATCAAAGCATTCATCAAAATTACAGGAAACATTTAATGTATTTAGGTCTGCGCATAATGAATGCACGTTCTTCACTTCGTATTGTATTGTTTCTGTCATTCTGTGCACGGTAATGAATTGTTGCGATGCTGTTCCTCCTCTAGCTATAATGTCTATCGATTTCAGTGTCTTTTTCATTGACTTTATTTTATTTTCACATTCGATATTTTTCTGTCTCCAATCTTCTATAGTAGCGTCCTGATAGCTTTCCGCGTCTTTAGTCACCTTCTCGGCGAAATCATCAAATAGTTCGTTTATTGTTTGCTTCATTACATTGAGCTGTTCTGGTATACGTTTAAGGTCGCTTTTTATATGGGATTCTGCTTCTTTTATGTTTTCAACTGCTTGATTCGTCGTTATTATTGCGGTTTGTAACTTTTCTTGCAATTCATTGCACTGATCTTTCTTCGCGATTGCTGCAATATCAAGTATTTTATCACACTTCCTGTGATCTAATATTGCACAAGAACTACAGACTAATAATTTGTCATCATCGCAGTAAAACTCAAACGGTTTATTGTGTTTTTCACAAATGTCAAGTCCGTCCATGTCGACAGCATCTCTATCGTTGGTAATACATGTACGTTGGGATACACATTCGATATGATATTTTAAGAATTTGTGAGTTATGTGAATGTTTGAGCAATCACGACATTGAAATTCACTGCATGTTTGACAGAACAAATCAGCTGAACGTTTTGTGCCTTTGTTTAAACATGGTTGACACATTCTATTCACACGCCCACCTACTTCCGGATTACTTTCCGCCATTTTAACTACGAGGAATGTTATATTTAAACTGATACAAAAGTCCAACGCGTTAAATTCAAATGTAAAACAAATGTATTATATAATAATCCATTCATATTTGTTCTGTTTCTCAATATGTTCACATCAGTATATTACTGACATTATGTTCATACCGTCTATTGTGACACAGACTGCAGATTGGTTGATTATAAACAGTTATCATTTTGTGCAGGCATGTACACTGAACATTAAACGCGTGAACTTTCCTATCGACATCCAATAAATCGCCATTTTACACCAGTAAACCCAAAAGACGATAACTTGGTTATTAACTAAAAATCTTAAAATGATGTTCAGATTACGTATGCCTTGCACACTTCAAACACCGTACATATACGTCCTTGTTTGTGTTATTTACGCATTTATTCCTTTATAATCCTATAATGTAAACACCTCCTCTGTCTAGGGTAAATACAAAAATTGTACCCTAACAACCAATGACATTATTGCGTAACACGAATAAACATGTACACTTACAATGCATTGGTCGACGGTGATTAGTAATTTTGATGTCAACCAACAACAATACGCCGATGTACAATTTTGACAACAATATATATTAATATGTTTATCTAGCCAGTGATAAAGAAGTTTAGACCTACAAAGTACATACCGTGATGATTAACGTTCGAAGCAAATGACGGTTGCCCATCAAAAACACAATCAATTTGAAGTTTCTTATTTAGGCAACTTCTTTATTCTCATTGTCTGATATACATATATCCAGAACACTGTCAGCATCTAATGTATGAAATCAAAATATCACAGCACGAAATAACTTAATATAGTAATAATGTTTGTGATAACAATTCATTGTCTCGTATCATATTGTATGATATCAGATCGTGCTGTACGGTATCTTTTCGAAACAATCCCATCGTGCCATTTGAAATATATGATGATTTAAATAGAGGACGTAGTTTCATAACACATAAAATAATGATACAGAAGTTCTTCTCTTCATTGATCTTAATCAAGACCTATTAGTGTATAAAAAGATAGGCGCAGTTGAATGTAGTTAAACCAACCTTTAAACTCAAACTTTGACCTACATAACCGCATGCATAATAATTTACTGGCAAATGTATCTACTTCACAATGCAAGCATAACTATTGACTATAATGATTTTACGGTGTTCAAAACATTGGTAACATTACCTGTGAACGATTAGTCTGTTACGTTAATGTAATGCTCGTTAATTGCTTATGGACATAAATAGAATAAAGAAGTTCAACAGTAAATGTCACTTTCAAAGCGCACAACTAACCGATACCACACGAACAAATGAAAAGGAATTGTTCATACTTGATGTAATCGATCACAAACGAAAAGGGACACAAGTCACAAACATAAAAGTGATACTATGAGTGCCGTATTGAAACCTTCAATGGCATTAACACGACATCGTTATGGTTCTTACTAGGTAATGTCGAACCTTACTTCACTCCGTATCGTATAGCTGGTACCGTAAGATTATCTACAGTAAGAGTTGTATTGCTTGTAGTTGCATAATGTTTTTAAATGCCGAATCGTAATCTGCAACGTGCATAATGCTTTCACACCGTATCGTACGGTACCTTATCGTATGGCACCGCGACGTCCGTCAGGGTTTTAAACCCAATAGTTCGATTTAGTAGAAAATAATGAAATACAAGTTATCAAAGACACTGAGCGTACGGCTGCTTCGTTCTGTACTCATATTTCAAATTATAAGTTAGTTAAGTCTGTTGACACAGTTTTCATTGCCATGCTTGTTTTCAGAAAACGAAGCCTGCTTTCGGTTTTGTTTTCGGCATGTATAACGCACTACTGATATTTTCTATATACATCTCACCTAGATATAGACACGTTTAACTGTATGAGACAGTCACACAAGCATATAGTGTCGATATCACGGTATTAATTAATCTATATGTTATAAAACCGTATAAAATCCACATAACGCATCACGTACGTCTATAAAGATTTTTCCTAGAAAATGTATTGTGTACTTTTTACGTATGTAGAATTCACAAAGTGTTCCGTAACAAATTGATAAATCGCTTACCTCGAAATTGTTCAAGACCTCATTTTGAAACCAATCTTTTGTGCAGTGTATGATCTCGTATATGCAAATGTTGATTATCTGGCATGAATGGTATGTATTGTAGAAAATGTGTAAAACCAGGTTTCTGTTCGATATACATTATAATCAGACTTTTACCTGGTACAACGCACTCACATTTAGAAACCCGTAAGAATATTCTCATCACTTTATAACGTTGCTGTCTTTATAATCAGTGAATATACAACAAACACTATGTTTACTTTGAAACAAGGGAAAATACGGATTGGCAATCATATTTGACTTGTTAATCATAGTGTATTACGTTCGTGAGTGTTGTATTTCAGATAGGTGATTTCAATAGCTGATATAAGTACGAACGCTATCCAACGTGATCATATACTGTTTAGTTATTATACACGTATATCAGACAATTAGTAGCTTACGATAACATCAATTGCCTTAACGATAAAACATCGACCATACACACGTCTCATTGGCTGCCAGACTTCTTCGTTCGTTTCTTTTTATAAATTACATGATAAAGAGTACATGGATTACATGTAGCACTGTGTGATTTTTAATATCGCATTACTTATTAGATGAAATCATACTTCTATTTTCAAATAAGACGATATCAATAAAAAAATTAACAATCTTTAAATTGTTTGCTATTAAACCTCAGTTTTTCCCCATTTAAAAAACAGACATAGTGTCATACACTTGTACACAAACTATTTCACACTTATTTACTTATTCTTAAATTACAGTTACAATGTATTGGTTGATAGTGACTGGTAATACGTCGATGTACACTATTGTTCATCGAAACATATTTTGTTTTATCTGGCTAGCGATAAATTACTCATGGGAACGTCAATTGATTGTTAACGTATAAAGATCACACAATCAAATAACAGTATTTTATATAGGCCCCTTCATTACTCTTATTCTCTGAAATAGCATCAGAACAATGCCAGCATCTGATGTAACCAATCAAATTAGCACAACACAAAATAAATTAATACTTTTTAATGTAACTGATAACCGAGTGTCCCCTGTCACACGCATGAACGTGTATCAATTGTATTGCCTAGAGCCATTATGAAAACAAACATGACTTTATATTATATGAAATCTAATATTTGTGTTGTACATCGAAATGATAAGGAAACTTGTACAACAACAAAATGTTACACTTTTCTTCATATGCATGCGTACCACCGATAAACACAAACGAATTATCAACACATTTATTTGAAAGGTGTATATAATGCTATGCATGATTATCATTACTGTTAGAATAATATTTAATGATAACATGTGAAACAATGCGCAGTGCAACATGTATAACCTACTCTTTTCTACGTTGGGATATTCCGTTGATATCCTTAGTTGAGCGTAGAAGGTACCGGAATGGTCGTAGGTAATATTTTGTATTATTGTTCATAATAACGATAAACAACAAGTCCACTGGGAGTGCACACCTTTTATTCTATTGTAACATAGTTTATGATAAATTCACTTAAGTCCAGTGATGATCTTATAGTTAAATTTTCTAGCAATTGTCTACAGATATATTAATAATTTCCAAGCTTAGAACTGTCTAAGATGTTAACCTGACTGTAGCCGTTGAGCTCCCGAAACCAACTCCGATTATACCTTCGTGCGCGGCTATTATCAGTATCTTTCTTACTGTATTTCGGGCAATACTGACCAATCCCGAAAGCCATAACCTTATTCGCCAACCACGTCACTCACTAATTAACTGACGTGATGCGCAATTCTACCCTGTTTATAACGGATAACCAAATATGTCAGGGATCCTGACTCAGGGCAAAGTTCATGTATTTGCGTAGAATTATTCATCAAGTGAACGAAGAAATTCTTATCTACACGTGTATATATTCCCAGCCAATGTACTGACCAACTTTGTTGCCTGGATACATCTCCCCCCACTTATGTTAATAAAAAGTCCCATTTTTATATGTGTTTATTAATATCGAAAATATGCAACCCCCTTTTTTTTCAATACTCACTAACTATAAAATACACACTGGATAAATATTGTTTTCAAACATGAAATGTTTGCAATGAATCCATGATTAATACTAACAAATATTGTTTTCAAACATGATAAAAACATGAAAATGTTTGCAATGAATCCATGATTAATAATAACATACAATTATGATTACTATTCTAACTACTGTACTATTGTATATAACCACTTCTAATAAAAAACAACACCTCTATAAATAAGACCATGGCTGAATATGGTTGGTTTCTAATTACTTTACATCATTATAATGAATGATATGTTTTCTTAAATCTATATTCCCATAAATGATATATTTAATCTTTGTATTTACTTGTATGATTTCTTCCCTTTTCCTTAATCCTTCCAAATTGTATGCACTTATTTTATGACAAAAAGGATTATCTTCACAAATTGAACATTGACTACCTTCTTTGACACTATTTTCAAAACACTTTTCATGTACAATGGAACTACAGCAATACGTAATTTTGAAATACTTTCCCAAATTATAATAAGTGAATTTTTTTGATTGTTTACGTATAGCACATTTTTGCTTTACCAAATTTTCTCTAAATGTTATATACTTTTTATATCCCTTAATTATTCGTTCAAATTGTTGAGTGTTAATCGGCACCTTCATTACTCTTATTCGCAGAAATATAACCAAACACAATGAAATATCTAATGTATCAAAGCAAAAGGCCGCTTTACAAAATTTTATAAAACTCTTGAAATATATATGATAACAGACATCTCTTTTTACTTACTTTGTAAGGTAGATCACTGCGAAGCAGATTGATAGCACATGAGTTATGATGTTAAGAGGTATATTTTACTCTGTCAGTAGTTAGAGTTGTACTCACAAACACAAACAGAGAAAACAGTTTTTTAACTTACTATTTTTCTTTAACAACGGTCCATTCCATTCGTAAATGCATAGGTCACTGACCACTGGGTGTATTTGTAAATGTCAGACCTACACTGTTTGTATAATTTGCAATACAATAGACATATATAGCTAATGTTGCGATATATGTTCGAGCATATCACTGTTTGGGAACATTCTGGGGTGTGTTTTCCTTGGTAAAAAGGATATCCTCGCATGTAGACGTGTTTTAATACACCGTGACGGTATACATGTATAACTTATGCGCTCTTTGCTCCTGGCACACATATTAAAGCATATATGCCAGCATGCAGAAAACAGATGCTTCATCTTCATGTGTACCACCTATATAGACAGACAAATTATAATCGCATTTATTTGAAAGAAGTATAACTGTTATGTATGATTACCATAACTGTCAAAATGAAACTGAACTCGTGTACAGTGCAACTTTTCAATAAGTGTCCTCCATTGACGACAAAAGTATAACGTTCAAATGTAGACATAATAGTGGAAACAGGCAATTGCGGTTTGCTCTTCATCGAGTACATTTAACCTAAAGTAAAGCATGTAAAGCTAGGAGTTAATCATTTATACGGAAATATGAGTAAATGGTGTGTTCGGTTAATTTGATGCAAGCGCAGTTTAAACAAACTAATTAAACTATTCATATACAGTTAATGACGTGTATTTGTCAAGAGGAATTTTAATCGGCACATATTTAACAGCTGGATAAGAGCTAAAGATTTGCATTGATTGTAAACATACTTTTTAATTATCGTTTTACTATTATCTTTGATGCAATTGTAAATGTATACATGTAAATCATATTGTATGAGCGTTGTATATAAGTGAACGCTGTCAATAAATTCAGTTAAACAATCCTTAATTGTGTTATCTTCTGAAACAAGTGTATACCTATTATCGTAGTGTATTACTACTCAGTATGTTCTAGTGTGACATATCAAACGTTGTGCACTGGAGTTGAACGGTATACTATCGTCTGCTTACCTGCCGACAATTTTACGATTTTCTAGCTGTCAAAATTTAATTAATACATGTAAATTTCTTTGATGTGTACCTTCCGTTGTCAGCGGCTGGAATGACATTAGAATAATATAGTGCTTGCATAACGACTTGTTCGAGGTCTATTGGTTATTGGAAAATTTAAATGAAAACAATGCACATGCCTGTTTAAAAATTGCGGGCATAATAACATATGTTATATTTCATTGGTTAACTATTCAGAACACCAACAGTTTTATAATTAGCGTAGAAACAAATCCATCGTCACAAGACCATTTCACACGAATTTTATTTAATGACCATAGCTGTAGGGATAAAACTCGCGTGATGAGCGCGGGTGATCTGCTCTTTGTTCAACATCTTCTATAAGCCAAAGGGCTTTATAGTATTGATTAATGACTTATAACCACACCCACCAAACATAATGGCCGTGCGCTCTAAAGCGGCTCCTATACTACTGGTATTCACAAATAAGTCCAAATGAGTAATCTTAAAATAAGAAAGTCTAATATTCTTGTTTCAGCTCAACATTTTACTGGTCTATTATTCAAATATTGTAAGAAAGTACATAAAATGTAACTATTAAACTTATTTTGGCGTAGCGAGTTTTGCATCAATTAATAATACTAATAAATCCCAACTTTATTTTTATTACATATAAACTTACCCACGTAATTGAAAAAAAAACAATTGCACCAATAAATGCCTATACAGTGGATCCTCCCTAAACCGGACTCCTTCGGGACCGGTTGAACATTCCGGTTTGCAGAGGTTTCCGGTTTGTAGAGGTTGTTTTTCATTTTGAAGCTATTTCATACTTGTACCTAAGGTTCAGGTCATTATTTCATTGAATAATTGTACATCTTTGAATTGTACATGGTATAACCACATTATAATTAAAAAAAAACAACACAGCTTAAACAAACATGACTGCCTTTAATTTAAAAATGTACAAGCAAATTTAAAGAAATTCATATTATTTGCTTTGAGATGCACATGACATAAAATGTTATTTATGAAAAGAAAAACTCGTGAAAGTGATACTTACTGCTTTTTGACAACATTGTATGTTTATGTTCTACATGAGATCGTAAATAATTCATTTATTCTTATTTACATCACGAAAGTACAACGACAATGTACTATTTTAGAAGAACAGTAATAACAAGTTTGTCGTTCATGGAAGACATACACTAAGAACATAATACATCAATTAATGATGCAAATCAAATAAATTTCCGGTCGAATTCATACCAGTCATGACATCAGATTTGACAATGAAGTTTGCTCTATTGTTTAAAATTTCGCTTCTAGTGTTTATTAAGTATTTAATGATCTACTTAACGATTGCTTGTCAAATACGCACATAATATATTATGTATACAATGTAGTTCAACAGTCAAGTACTTAACACGATGTACTTGTATATAGTACAACAGTCAAGTACTTAGCACGATGTGCGAATAAAATAAGTTGTTGTCAACAAACAAAAGAATATCAACTGATCAATCAAACTTGATATATATTTATTTATTAAAAGTCTCATCTTTGTACAAAACATAAATAATTATACAAATAGTAAAGACTATAAAAAACATTGCACAAAGCGATTCAAATACGAATTATAAGAAACTTTACAAGCATACACCTCATACATAAAAGTATACAAAATGTATACGATATATTATAACACTATCGAGTAGCCAAACTATTACATGTAACATAAATATTTAATTTTAAACTATAATCGTGTGACTTAGAAGGAAACATTTACATAAAAACATAAGAATGACTATCTATCTATCACTGTTAAAAATACAGTGTCAACGTAGTGAAAGTTTATTCATGATGACACGCGCAGTCGAAAGTAGTTCCGGTTTTCGGAGGTGAAATGATATAGAAATCGAACCAAATTTCGTCCGGTTTCCGGAGTTCAGAGGTTCCGGTTTTCAGAGTGTTTATATACAATAAAAATAGAAGAAGAAAATTCGGGACCGCAAGAAATGTCCGGTTTGGGGAGTATTCCGGTTTTTAGAGGGTCCGGTTTGGGGAGGTTCCACTGTAAATGGATTGCAATTATCACAGGTCACACTTTATAAAGCATGAGAAAACATGAACATTTAAACATAAACAACTGCAAAGCGAACTAAGTAAAAAGGGAGATAAAACACACATATACTTGCAGATGGAAACTGACATTGACCGTCTTTCAAAAACACCACTGGGTGTTTAAACCTGGTTGAATGTTGTACTTAGTCTCCTAATATTCCTAACATTGACGCTACACGGTATTCGATTAAACCTATATGATGATATTGATGCATTATATAACTTAAAACATTGTCAAAAGTACTAGATCACATATTTCGTGAGAGATTGTTTTGATACATGACCACTATTCATGAACAATGACGCAGCATTTGTAGACTGACCACCCCATACTTTGGTATTTATTTTCAATAATATTGCTGTGGAAACAAGTTAAGCTTACGCACATCGATATTAATAAAGATGCAGCGCCGTTTAAAGAGTTTTTTAAATTTATATCTATTTATTTCCTTTGTCGCAGACTCTACGATGAACATTCTTGTTCGCTAATTCAAACGTCCAAAGCAACATATTTAATGGCACTTATTTGACAAACTGTGGCTAGATATATCTAAATCGTACATTGATTCGAAGTGTTTACTGGTATTTTTACAACAAATCACGGACCTATATTGAAATATCTTTATTGAAAAGCCTTACACTCTTATCCTACAATCACCCAGATAAAACGAACCGGGTATATACGTTTGTATTGACTCATAGTATATTTACAAACTATAGTATCCTATTTTATATTGTAGTGTTAACATAATCCACATCTGAACGAAGATCTGAATAAACTGACTTCTCGGTCATTGTTTCTCCACTTAATCCTTCATAATTATTGTGTTCTTCCATTTCTGCGACTGAAATAGAGTACAATTTTATAATAATTATGTCCTTAACAACTATTCAGGGACAACTAGTGCAACATCGTGTCCTTAATACAAATATGTATGGCAACGAGTGCAACATATTGTTGTACATAATCTAGATTGTACCCGTACATGAATATCTACATTCTTCTGGTTCCAGCTTTGCATTAAAGTTACAGTTTCAAATCAATGGATGTATTCCGGTGCTCAACATGACATTATATGTCAAGTGAGGTGTCTATATGTAATTATGCAAGCATTAAAAGATGTTACACATTATGGTTGTGTCTTAAGTTGTGTAGAAAACTTAACAACAAATAGCACTGTGTATCCAGTTAATACTTCAACACCGTCACAAACTGTGAGTCTCATCTGTTATACATTTTGTATTTGTTATGAACATTAATTGAAAATATATGATGTAATCCAGAGAAAATCAATGTGTATGCATCATCATCGTTACACATCGTTATCATTATACTAGCATAATAACATGTTAAAAACAAAATAAATAATAATATTGAATAATATTTTATCTTAAATTCAGCTATTAATACATTACTGAACTTAGCAAACATACCGTTATCTTGTTCTGCTTCGTTGTTTTCATTGGGTCCCCTTAATCGGCATCTACAATATGTCAAGGGATAAATGGAGGTTTGTATACAGAGTATTTCTAAATATGATATGTATGCAGATTTCTGAATATGTGAAGAACGAATCTTTTCAAGGGAAATATAACTTAAAGCTCAGTAGGCCGTTTTTCAAACTAAAACATTCGTGAATGGAAAATACAACTTTGATTAAATAATTCATGCACATATACTATAACATTATTACATTGTGTATTCTGAATAATCAGTTATGTTATTCAACATCTGTTTCCAGGGAAGAGTTCTCTTCCATTCATATAATTGATTTTAAAATCCATAATAAAGCTAATGCACAAGCGTTTGCAAGTATTGTCTTTTTGTTGAAGTTAATATATCATAATACTTGATGACTATTAGTTAAAACACTATCTTTATGCATATCTTACCTTGAATGAATAATGTATAGGACGAGGATAAAGATGACAATACTCAGTCCTCCAACAACGCCACCTAATATTGCACCAACGTTAACGTTGTCATCGGCATTCTCTGAAAAACATGTGACACGTTGATATTATTTGATTGAAAGTGGGTCCACTGTTTTGTGTTAAAATAATTATTCTCACCAAACACATTTAATTTCTTTTGACTGATGTTTTTTTTCACTTGATACATTATTTTCATATTTGCAATGGCAACACAATAGTTCTATAAGTGTTGTCATTGTTTCGACGTTAATTTGCAATTAATATGCTTCTTATGAAATACGAATTGTCATCAAAGCACCCATCTGGCCTGCATATGTTTTTTTATGAATTGTCAGTTAAATTTATTCAATAGTTTAGGTAATTACACTCGAAAACAATATGTCAATTTGTTAACACCAGCATTAAAGTCTCCCAATATATCATCAGTGATTATAAGAAAGTATCAACAAATTCGACCAAATAAAAAGGGAAAATGAACGTGAATACGTTTAATAATATATTTGTTTCCGTATACTGTTTCATTATAATTTAATATCATGAACACCATTACTACATGTACAAAGACCATTAGACCATTAGACGTTATCATCGTATACATTCCGTTTTGATGGGACCACGGTAAGAACCCGTACGAGATGTACTAATTATGTAAACAGTCCTTCAAGAACAATTGGATTGATAATGTTGTGAAAACATGATTGATGATCCCGGACAAGTAAAGGATGAGCAATGAGACTAAATGAAAAACGTGTCTATTGGGTACACACATCACAATTCAAAGTTTTTACCGTAGATAATTTGTTTTCCACTTCGAACATTTTTTAGAAATGAAGCTATGTTATGTCGTTTTGAAATACACCGTACTATGAGCATATCACGTCAGGTTTTATGGTAACGTCGTGAAACTCTCACATTTAATTTAAGTAATGTTTGAAATAATTTGAAAGGGTTGCTTGAGATTGTTAAATGCATCTTATCCAGTGAAAAAATCACAAATAAATATTATAATATAATATATAAAAAAAATGAAAACATCTTATACATTTGTCTGCACTGTGTAATTTTGCTGTAATTTCTACATCTGTTCAATATATGGATGCTTATAAAATGCTTTCCAAGAGTTTTAATTAAATCAGATGTGTCTATAGCGGTGCTTATTCTAAATATTACATATTGTCTCAAATTTCAATAATGAATAAACAAAAATCATAATGATAATTTACATATAGTTGACCTCAGATAACAACCAACATTGAACACAGCATGTATTTTGCATAACGCACTACAAATCGCCCTTTTTATACTTTTGGTATATACATTGAATTTTCAAAGGATGCATTCCAGACAGTATATATAATGTCACGTTAACGCAAACATCCTCTAGCGAACTTATTCAAATTATTGAAAGAATGTCTGCGGACATTTAAGGGAGGAATCCTCTCAAGTCTCTTCTAATCCGAACTTTATAGTTAGTCCAAAAGGTGTTCGGATAAGGGAATTTAAATTGTACATAGTACCTTGTGAGCATGTAGGACCCTCGAAATCGCCAACACATCCCTTGACGCAATGTCCGTTATCCTTTACACACAACCTGTTAAAACATCTGTCATTGCATGTCTTATTGCAGTAATCACCATGAAAACCATCCGTACAGCTTAAACATTTTCCGGAGGCCTTGTCACACTGCAATTCCTGTCTATCGATAGCACAGGTTGTTGGACAAGTATTGTCACATTGTTCGTTGACGTTGAAGTAACCGTCCTGACATGCTGAGCAATAACCGGGAGATGAACAAACACAATATCCCCGACATGACAAAGAACAGTCCGTGACGTCGCCTTGATTGTAATACGGTGAATTACATTCCCGGCAATCAAGTGCAGATGAGCATGTCTTACACTGTAACGGACATTGTAAGGAGCAGTTGATAATTGCGTCCTGATTGTAGTATTGTTCAGTGCATTCTTGACAATGTGTACTCGAACTACAAATTGCACAAGTTGATGGGCAATCCACGCAACGCTTTTCCGTACTTAGATACTTTCCAACATCGCATGATGCGCAATCGGTACTTATGGTACGCTCACATGTAACACAATCAGCAGGACATGTGTTGTGACATTTAATACCACCGATACCAGGAATGCATCCGTGTGTACAATACTCGTATTCCCAGTAGCCATGCGTATATATACCATCCATCCAATAGCCATAAACAATTTTTTGGGCACACACTTTATCTACACAACATCCACAATTTTCACATCCTGGTTCAATTGTTATAGCTAAAAGAAAAATACAAACTCATACATATAAACCATACTACGGATATCGACCAGATATATACATCATGTATCAATGCATCAATGCAAGGTATGCTAAGATATTTTCATATATACGATGTAACATTATATCATGCGTCCGATAATAAGCCGAATAAGACAAACCGTGTGCATATAAAAGATGTAATACTATATAACTTAAAACATTGTCAAAAGTAATAGATCACATATTTCGTGAGAGATTGTTTTGATACATGAACAATATTCAATGACGCAGAATTTGTAGACTGACCACCCCATACTTTGGTATTTATTTTCAATAATATTGCTGTGGAAACAAGTTTAGCTTACGCCCATCGATATTAATAAAGATGCAGCGCCGTTTAAAGATATTTTTTCATTTATATCCATTTATTTCATTTGACGCAGACTCTACGATGAACATTCTTGTTCGCTAATTCAAACGTACAAAGCAACATATTCAATGGCACTTTTTGGACAAACTGTGGTTAGACACATCTAAATCGTACATTGATTCGAAGTGTTTACAGTCACTGTCAACAGTCCTTCAAGAACAATTGGATTGATAATGTTGTTAAAACATGATGTGGTAATTGTTTAGCGATTGACGATCCCGGACAAGTAAAGGATGAGCAATGAGACTAAATGAAAAACGTGTCTATTGGGTACATGTACACACATCACAATTCAAAGTTTTTACCGTAGATAATTTGTTTTCCACTTCGAAAAATCTTTAGAAATGAAGCTATGTTATGTCGTTTTGAAATACACCGTACTATGAGCATATCACGTCAGGTTTTATGGTAACGATGTGAAACTCTCACATTTAATTTAAGTAATGTTTGAAATAATTTGACATGTTGTGTGATTCATTGAAAGGGTTGCTTGAGATTGTTAAATGCATCTTATCCAGTGAAAAAATCACAAATAAATATTATAATATAATATATAAAAAAAATGAAAACATCTTATACATTTTTCTGCACTGTGTAATTTTGCTGTAATTTCTACATATGTTCAAAATCTTAAGTTTATTTTATAAAATGCTTTCCAAGAGTTTTAATTAAATCAGATGTGTCTATAGCGGTGCTAATTCTAAATATTACATATTGTCTCAAATTTCAATAATGAATAAACAAATTTCATAATGATAATTTACATACAGATGACCTCAGATAACAACCAACATTGAACACAGCATGTATCTTGCTACGCTCTACACAGCGCTTTGATTCCACTACCGTGGTGAATATGAAGGTATCGGAATAAGCGCCCGATGCTATAGGAGAGTAGTATTTTGCATAACGCTCTACAAATCGCCCTTTTTTATACTTTTGGTATATAAATTGAATTTTCAAAGATACATTCCAGACAGTATATATAATGTCGCGTTAACGCAAACATCCTCTAGCGAACTTGTTCAAATTATTGAAAGAATGTCTGCGGACATTTAAGGGAAGAATCCTCTCAAGTCTCTTCTAATCCGAACTTTATAGTTTGTCCGAAAGGTGTTCGGATAAGGGAATTTAAATTGTACATACAATAAATATCTAAATGTAGACGGAAGCTAACATAATAGTTTTAAGTACCTTGTGAGCATGTAGGACCCTCAAAATCACCAACACATCCCTTGACGCAATGTCCGTTGTCCTTTACACACAACCTGTTAAAACATCTGTCATTGCAAGTCTTATTGCAGTAATCACCATGAAAACCATCCGTACAGCTTAAACATGTTCCAGAGGCCTTTTCACACTGCAATGCCTGTCCATCGATAGCACAGGTTGTCGGACAAGTATTGTCACATTGTTCGTTGACGTTGAAGTAACCGTCCTGACATGCTGAGCAATAACCGGGAGATGAACAAACACAATATCCCCGACATGACAAAGAACAGTCTGTGACGTCGCCTTGATTGTAATACGGTGAATTACATTCCCGGCAATCAAGTGCAGATGAGCATGTCTTACACTGTAACGGACATTGTAAGGAGCAGTTGGTAATTGCGTCCTGATTATAGTATTGTTCCGTGCATTCTTGGCAATGTGTACTCGAACTACAATTTGCACAAGTTGATGGGCAATCCACGCAACGCTTTTCTGTACTTAGATACTTTCCAACATCGCATGATGCGCAATCGGTACTTATGGTACGCTCACATGTAACACAACCAGCAGGACATGTGTTGTGACATTTAATACCACCGATACCAAGAATGCATCCGTTTGTACAATACTCGTATTCCCAGTAGGCAGGCGTATATATACCATCCATCCAATAGCCATTAACAACTTTTCCGGCACACACTTTATCTACACAACATCCACAATTTTCACATCCTGGTTCAATTGTTATAGCTAAAAGAAAAATACAAACTCATACATATAAACCATACTACGGATATCGACCAGATATATACATCATGTATCAATGCATCAATGCAAGGTATGCTAAGATATATACGATGTAACATTATACCATGCGTCCGATAATAAGCCGAATAAGACAAACCGTGTACGTATAAAAGATGTAATACCAATTGACTTATAGAATCTGACGAACATTTTGATATATGACATTAATTAAATATTTAAAACTGGCATATGAGAACAAAGTTGCACCATGGCATCTAGAACAATAGTATTGAACTAATGTTAAAAGTATCTAATTTATAAAAAAATACATTGCTAACTATAACTTACTTTGTTGAAAACGAATGAGGAATACTAATATCATTCCTAGAGTCATGCCGATCATTTTGATTAAAAGTAGATTTGTCTAAAAAAAAGGGGTAAAATATGTTAAAACGACAATAAAAAAATAGCTTACACTATTTCTTTTGTAACGAAATAAATTCCAAAATTGTCTAATTGTATACACTTCATAATGAAGCTAAACACAACTTTAATTTATTTAATACTTTTTACAAACATATATACTTTAATATATATTGAAGGTAACTTAAAAAGTGTTCATTACATCAAAACTATATATAAGGAGACTTATATATTTCTATATAGACATCTGAGTTTAACTGTATTCAAAGAGAGTTTAAGTTGCTTCAGGGAACGCCACACACAATACAATGTCTCCTCACACAGAACCCCGGGAAGACAACAGAAAAAACACTAGGTAATAATGAGGTGCTAGGATAAACACGCATGGGAACTGGGGCACGAGGAATCGCCTGGCCGACCATAAACACACATAAGGAGTACTAAGGAGGACAACGTCGAGGGGCAAAATTTAATGGATGTAATACGTCACGGAGCAAGATCAGAAAGCAAGCAACAGAAGCGCGAAAGGAACACGAACATAATCCCGCAAATGGGCGAGGGGAAATTTAACATACAGCTAAAACATAAATATAATAAATAACCATACATCGATCTACAGCCATGGAACTGTCAGTAAAATACTGATTGTTTAAATTGATTTATCAGCTAGCTACTGTAGCCGCACAATAAACCATAGGCAGTTCACAGTAACTAACTATTAAAAGCAATTGAAATCACGTATGCAATAATTAATACACTTGTAAAATTCAGCAAAACAAGCAGCCATATACTGACCTTGCTCTCTCAGGAATTAAAGTATGTACCCAGAATTCAACAGTCGTTATGTTCAAGTATCATGCAATATCTAATAAATGGATTAATGTCTTAACGCAAAATATACAATAATGCAATTATTGAGATAAAGCACTTACACATTTATTGAATTGCTCGAAATACACATTACGTAGAATCAATAACTAAAGCCTTTATTGTACAATATTCAAATTTCAGATCAGATCAAACTTTATCGAATGATTAGACGTGTGGTGTACTAAGTAATGTAATTTCATTCACTATATTACAATCGTTCAATCGTTGATTGTTTGAGCGCTGATATAATATTCATTGTATGTATCAATAATATTAATATAACAATTTCCAGGTACACGATACCATCGGAAAACTTGTAATAATGTTAACTGTGTAACAGTCAGACTATTGTCTCCCAATAATTAACTTCATTAATATGTTATCTCAATTCTATTCCACAAAAGGCAATATTCCCCCAAAATTCTTCCATACAAGCGCAGTCGATGTTAATAACAGATTGTATAATCGCTGCATCCGGGTCTCTCACTTTAATCAGATGCCAAATAAAAAAACAACATCGTTTAATAGAAATCGTTAAAACGGCTTGCATAAAAAATAAAAGTGAGATAAAATTGTTGACTGGAACGTCACTTACAGAAGTGCTATCCCAATGGATCATATGATAACATCAGTTTATGCAAGTGCAGGGAGACTTTGTTCGTCCACCACTCTGCATAGGCACATCAACTGCAATAATTGAAGAGAGATTAAGTTGTTACAGGGAACGTCACATAAGGGAGTTCTTTCCCTGATGATAGGATAACAGCATGTTAATGCAAGAGGTGTACACTTTGACCGGCTACCACATTAAGTATACACATTGCGTAAGAACGCACACATTTGATAGTGTAACAGTAACATAATAGTTTGCATCATTGTAAAGTAGAAGGTATGATCTCTTACATTTGTTTGCACACGAAATAAACATTACAACATATTCTGATTTATCGCAGTTTGAAAATAAATAATTCAACAGGAAATCGCTTGTTGCACCGTGACTCGAAAATTGGGTATGAATAATAATTTAGCTTATTACAGTGTATTGAAACGAAATGCATGATTGGCATGTGACATATAGTTAAACTTATTTCGTTGCCAATTAATACATCGGTTTGAATGCAACAATACATAATAATGGTCAAGAATCTGCTGTAACGTGTAAAAAACATGCATTGTTTGATGATGAGAATTTAAACCATAACACAAAATCGGACAAATAAATATTGTTTAGAAGTCGTTACATTTAAGTCTAATTTAATTATCAATTTCAATGAAATATTTGCTGGCAGTGCCGATTAGTTAGAAATATGTCAACAATACCCAATGTGGCGTGTCCAGATGTAGTTGGAACTCAAACTTGCAATAACAAATCGTCACCAGCGCTGTACTGTTGATTTTTCTTGAATACAATGCTTTTATTTTAAAATATCTAATTTAATCCATCGTACGACTACTAAAATGAGCATACACTCGATAATTTCAAAAATGAGGATAATAACTTAATAATGTTAACACTCTGAACGCAGAGATCATGAATGTCTAACTCCGATTACTATTCAAATACTTTACGGATGATCACATTCTTTACTTCCTTCAGATTTTAATTATGATATCAAACAGTGTGTATAATTATGCAGTATTCGCGGGAACAAAAACATTTACATTAAGTAACACGACGAGATTGTACTGCAGTACGTGCAACCTCTCAGGAATGAACCTCTGTTGAACAACACCATTTCTTCTACAATAGTATCACTGTATCCATTAAACAAAACTATCAAGTAAGCCTTTCTATGACAATCACCCGGTAACAGTCCAATTTTTCATTCTCCAAAATGTGTGTTTGCAGTAGTGAACAGTGGTTAGTTATGCGTTAACTGATACTAGTACGTTGAACAACGTATTTAAATATTTTAATCAGGTAAAATACAACTGCCATTACCAATGAAACAAGCAACTTTAGAATGGATAGTATCAAAAATATGCAGTGGTGCATTTATTTTTCATTAACAATGTCCGGGAGTGAATTATCGACATAAATGAAATACAAACGTGTTTCATTAGTTACACACTACTATTCATTTAGTTACATGCTATACAATCCAAATGGACGCTCATTGGGCGAACGTTTCATTTGTACATGTATTGATATACAATTATTGTTTACACCTTTGTTACGTATTAAAGTTGGGCACGATGAAATCATCTCACGAACACAAAGTACAACATTACCAAATAGTTGCTGAAAACATCAATACTATGAAAGAAACATCAAATTAAAGGAAGGTCAATTTATCCAATTTGAATTATAATGATAGCAAAGTTATTGCTTCACTTAGCTTTGTGTACCATATAAGCAAATGAATACATTCAAACTGTCCTAGATAGTTTACACCGTGTGTACGTAATTGCCAAATTATGTCCTCAAATGTCTGTACACATGTCGATCAGGAGAGTTTTGTTTGATGTTACGTTTTTTTTAAATAAAACATCTTTAAAAATATATAGTAAATGACCGCCTATAAACTTGCAACTGCTGCGAAATTATATATAACGTATTTACAATTTTATAAATGTATTTGAATTGTGTTAGTTTACATATATAATTTAAAAGGAAATTACCCAACCTCATGAATTGAATACCTTAACCAATGATGGATGGTTTACCTTTAATCTGACTAGTATCGTACATGCTTTTGGAACCACAGCATGACATAAGCTTACAGTACATGCGAATATGTAATGTACGTAGTGAATTTTGCTCCTTTTCTTTAATAAACTCACTTACGTAGCTATGTCTGATATATAGACCTTCTTTGTGGCTTTGATAGTTCGGCCCATTTGTAATGAAATTATGGACAATCGGCGTATTGTATTCCATCTCAATAAAGTACATAATTATTATGTACCAGCTGGTGGTTTGCACAAAAGAAAAAGAACAAACAGTACAAGCAGATATTTATTTACAACTGTTTACAATCATGCATTGAATTTATGCAATATTTTCGTATGGAAAGTGTATTGCTTTCATTTAGATCTTATACGAGAAAAAGCATATATCTGTTATTTGATGTTTTATTAGACAGTACTCGGTCGGTACTGGCATAGTACACAGGATTAAGAAGATAACGTCGGATGCCGCATCAAGCTCTTGGACGTCCCTGTCTCCAATATCGCGGTATTCAAGACAAGTAAACATTTAAAGACAATTATTACATTTGGGTTCATGGAATGACCATCTGTCGATTGACACGTATTACTACTGACGTGTCGGTCGTGTTTGAGCTTACTGTACGCCTGAATACTGTGACTATTCTACGCGCCTTTATTTCAAATTGAATACTTTTGTTTCCTATACATTACATGCTTATCTTATATAGTGACATTCTAGAAAGGTTGAACATTTCACAAACTGATTATCTTATCACATATACCTAAATATATGATGATAAACTAATTACTATCAGCTATATTAAACTATGAAGGTGCAAATGGAACATAATATAAGTATGAACAATGTAAACAACAAACTAGAGCGGTTATGAATATTAAGTGACATCTTGAATACAACATGATTGTCAAGTTAAACACTATTTTCTATGTGACCTTCGCATTGTGTGTTATTGTTCTGACCATAAATAAACATCATTAAACTTGAGTTGTTGGAGTCTACAATGGCTTCTCCGCTGCAATGACTCGAATGGTTCAGTTCGACACTTTGTTCTTGTCCATTTTGCCATTATGCTTACGTAAGCAATAAATACTGATAAGAGAATAGTTACATAAGAAATAAAACACAACAATATAGTTGAATATATGACAAAATACATGATTATAAATGTTAAGCAATACGTGTTATAATTATAATACATGGCGTCATGATTTAATTGTAAAAACTCGAAACGAAAAACAAATCATATAGCTCTACGTTATACACTCTAACTGCTTACTATGACATACGAATGCCTATAGCATTTGCAAATGTTTGTATATCTGGTAGCAAGCATGGATTAAGTAGAGTCTCTAGCGAGCAAAATTAGAGTAAATGTTGTTTGTGTTCACATGAACTTCAGCACTGCGGAAGCTAAATTCAAACTGTTCCTGGAAGAAAAGTAATATATATATATATATATATATTGGTGAACAATTCTAGAGATATGAAGAAGGGAACATTGCTACTTTTTCGGCTCTTTAATTCAATAACCTAATTACTTTCGCGTCACTGCTGTTGATAAAAACGAGGTAACATTTTCATGTATTTCTACCTTATTGTGTTGGGTATGATACATAGAAAATTGAATTCGCGTTGTTAAGCTCTGAATTTAATAAACTCGATATATGTTTAGACCCCTTTTGGTGCGAGTAGATAGCTACCTACCCGTTCAGTTCATTTACCGTTGCGATTATATTTTACCGTTTCGCTTAAAGTGTGAACACGGAAGATGGCCAAGGCACAAACGGCAAAGCCGGAAAGTGATACCATTATTGGTAAAATAGCGAGAGTGGAAATTCCTACGCAGTTTCTACACGAAGATGAGCAGGTAATTGTTTGAGTTAAACATATTTAGCTGAATGACAATAGCGTCTTTGTCCACACAATCGGAGACATTACAAGTGAAGTTTTCGTCCCAAGGAAATTCGTACTCAATTTATATAAAATATTAGAGAATGCTTCAGATATATTGATTCATATTTTTGGTTGAAATTCTATATCTCTGCAGCTTCGAATCAGTTATATATCAAATCAAACCACTTTTGAGTTATGAAGTTATTAACTGCATTTAGTGGTACGACCATAGTCCTATAAATAAGACCCTACATAACTTATTTCACATTTTGACATTTTCCGGGTACGTAGGGTCTTATCGGCCTCCTCTTAGTGTCACTTAGCACTTTCCGACACGATTTTGTGTCGCTCTTTTTTCCACTAATTTTGAACCATCAAATAACACAAGCAGGGAAAATACATTTCCAATCGCGCAATGGATGCTTTCTACGCTGGATAATTTTAAGAATTCCAAATGTCATGCGCTAATTGTATAAAGATGCACATTTGTTTCCATCTAGTGCAGATTTCACAGAGATTCAGCGTAATGGCTGCCCAACGTATCCGGTTAATTAACACGGTCAATATACGAATCGCATATTAGACGAAATTTTTGAATAGTGAAAAAGCCGGATTCCGGAACCCGGCATCATTTGAAGCGGGATAAATGACACATGTGCGAACATTATTTCGTCCAGGCGTCTACGTCGATTTCGTATAATATATTATTTTGCCAACATGTCTAGGAAAGATTACACGATGAACATTTTATCGAAAATTAAGCGTTTTAAGCTGATTTTCATTTATAGTTGTCACAGGCCTGTTTAAAAATGGCGGGCATAATAACATATGTTATTTTTCATTGGTTAACCATTCAGAACACCAACAGTTTCATAATTAGAGTAGAAAAAATCGCGTGTCACAAGACCATTTTACACGAATTTTATTTAATGACTATAGCTGTAAGGCTAAAGCTCGCGTGATGAGCGCGGGTGATCTGCTCTTTGTTCAACCTCTATTTTTTGTATTTGCGTTTATTTATGGTCGCCACCGATTTCCCATATGGGCGACGCCTCCGAAGAATGTTAGTCATATTAGATTTGGACTACGGATCCGCTACTTCAACCTCTATTATAAGCCAAAGGACTTTATAGTATCGATTATTGACTTATAACCACACCCACCAAACAAAATGGCCGCGCGCTCTAAAGCGGCCACTATACTACTGGTATTCACAAACAAGTCCAAATGATGAATGTTTAAATAAGAAAGTCTAATATTCTTGTTTCAGCTCAACATTTCACTGGTCTATTATTCAAATATTGTAAGAAAGTACATAAATGTAACTATTAAACTTATTTTGGCGTAACGAGTTTTGCATCAATTAATGATACTAATAACTCCCACCTTTTTTTTGAAAAAAAACAATTGCTCCAATAAATGTCTATATAGTGGATCCTCCCTAAACCGGACTCCTTCGGGACCGGTTGAACATTCCGGTTTGCAGAGTTTGTTTTCATTTTGATGCTATTTCATACTTGTACCTAAGGTTCATGTCATTCTTTCATTGAATGATTGTACATCTTTGAATTTTACATGGTATAACCACATGATATTTCAAGAAAATGAACACAGCATAAGCAAACATGACTGCCTCTAATTTAAAAATGTACAAGCAAACTTAAAGAAATTCATATTATTTGCTTTGAGATGCACATGACATAAAATGTTATTTATGAAAAGAAAGACTCGTCAAAGTGATACCTACTGCTTTTTGACAACATTGTATGTTTATGTTTTACACGAGATCGTAAAATAATTCGTTTATTCTTATTTACATCACGAAATTACAACGACAATGTACAATTTTAGAAGAACAGTAATAACAAGTTTGTCGTTCATGGAAGACATACAATAAGAACATGTATACATCAATTAATGATGCAAATCAAATAATTTCCGGTCGAATTCATACCAGTAATGACATCAGGTTTGACAATGAAGTTTGCCCTATTGTTTAAAATTTCGCTTCTAGTGTTTATTAAGTATTTTATTGATCTACTTAACGATTGCTTGTCAAATACGCACATAATTTATTATATATACAATGTCGTTCAACAGTCAAGTACTTAGCACGATGTACTTGTATATAGTACAACAGTCAAGTGCTTAGCACGATGTGCGAATAAAATAAGTTGTTGTCAACAAACAAAAGAATATCAACTGATCAATCAAAGGTGATATATATTTATTTATTAAAAGTCTCATCTTTGTACAAAACATAAATATACATATAGTAAGAACTATAAAAAACATTGCACAAAGCGATTCAAATAAGAATTATAAGAGACTTTACAAGCATACACCTCATACATAAAATTATACACAATGTATACGATATATTATAACACTATCGTGTAGCCAAACTATCAACATAAATATTTAATTCTAAACTATAATCGTGTGACTTAGAAGGAAACATTTACATAAAAACATAAGACTAACTATCTATCAGTTTTGTAAAAAGTTGCTAGTAATGTTATAATAAACATTGTTAATGCACGAGAACGATCGAACTCCCCACATTGCTGAACCATAATTAATGACGGGCCATCAAAAAAACAAACAATAGTGTTATACGTTATATGACACACCACCAACTACTTTACATTTAGCAATTAAAAGACCTAAAGCACAGCTATAACTCTGAGCAACGGCATTTACTGTAACAATATAATATTAGTATACGTTGTACATACTCTATGTCTTTGTTTCTGTATTATGCGACTTTGTTTCATGTTGAAATGCTTTATGTCTATGTTTGTAAATGTAATGTTATGTTTACATGCTTTTCTCCTGTCTCATGTATTATCGCCATATTTTCTTTTTTGTATTTGTTTCCCTCTTGCGTAGGAGAACCGCACTTCTGTACGTTAAACAAAGTAGTTTAATAAGTCCCTTCACCAGAAAAGTTTTCACAATTATATACACAACACTGTATATACAGACTTAGCGGCAATGAGGAGTGATTACTAAATTGTAAATGGCGATAAACTTGTAAAAGTTTAGGCTGATAAATAAATGTATGATTAAAAGTCAATCAGCAGTAATTGCCATCGGCATTAATCAGACCCGACGTCCGTAACAGTATGTGATTTTCACACCTGTGTAGTAAAAACGCGCACTGCATTTCAATGTAAATCAACATGTCAAACTGTTAAAAATACACTAAGTGTCAATGTAATGAAAGTTTATTCATGATTACACGTGCAGTCGAAAGTAGTTCCGGTTTTCGGAGGTGAAATTATATAGAAATCGAACCAAATTAAGTTGAACTTTCGTCCGGTTTCCGGAGTTCAGAGGTTCCGGTTTTCAGAGTGTTTATATACAATAAAAATAGAAGAAGAACATTCGGGACCGCAAAAAATGTCCGGTTTGGGGAGTATTCCGGTGTTTAGAGGGTCCGGTTTGGGGAGGTTCCACTGTATATGGATTGCAATTATCACAGGTCACACTTTATAAAACATGAACATTTTAACATAAACAACTGCAAAGCGAACTAAGTAAAAAGGGAGATAATACACACATATAATTGCAGATGGAAACTGCCATTGACCGTCTTGCAAAAACACCACTGGGTGTTTAAACCTGGTTGAAGGTTGTACTTAGTCTCCTAATATTCCTGACATTGACCCTACACGGCATTCGATTAAACCTATATGATGATATAGATGCATTATATAACTTAAAACATTGTCAAAAGTAATATATCACATATTTCGTGAGAGATTGTTTTGATACATGAACACTATTCATGAACAATGACGCAGAATTTGTAGACTGACCACCCCATACTTTGGTATTTGTGTTCAATAATATTGCTGTGGAAACAGGTTTAGCTTACGCCCATCGATATTAATAAAGATGCAGCGACGTTTAAAGCGATTTTTTAATTTATATCCATTTATTTCCTTTGTCGCAGACTCTACGATGAACATTCTTGTTCGCTAATTCAAACGTCCAAAGCAACATATTCAATGGCACTTATTGGACAAACTGTGGCTAGACATATCTAAATCGTACATTGATTCGAAGTGTTTACTGGTATTTTCCAAAAAATCATGGACCTATATTGAAATATATTTATTGAAAAGCCTTACACACTTATCCTACAATCACCCAGATAAAATGAACCGTGTAGATAAGTTTGTATTGACTTATAGTATATTTACAAACTATAGTATCCTATCTTATATTTTAGTGCTAACATAGTCCACATCTGAACGAAGATCTGAATAAACTGACTTCTCGGTCATTGTTTCTCCACCTAATCCTTCATAATTATTGTGTTCTTCCATTTCTGCGACTGAAATAGAGTACAAGTTTACAATAATTATATCCTTCAGGGACAACTAGTACAACATCGAGTCCTTAATACAGGTATGTATGGCAACGAGTGCAACATCTTGTTGTACATAATCTAGGTCGTTACCCGTACATGAATATCTACATTATTCTGGTTCCAGCTTTGCATTAAAGTTAGCAGTTTTAAATCAATGGATGTACTCCGGTGCTCAACATGATATGTCATGTGAGGTGTCTATATGTAATTATGCAGCCATTATAGGATGTTACACATTATGGTTTTGTCTACAGTTGTGTAGAGAACGTAACAACAAATAGTACTGTGTATCCAGTTAATACTTCAACACCGTCACAAACTGTGAGTCTCATCTGTTATACATTTTGTATTTGTTAACATTAATTGAAAATCTATGATGTAATCCAGAGAAAATCAATTTGTATCAATCATCATCGTCATCATTATAATTGTATAATAACATGTTAAATACAAAATAAATACTAATATTGCATTATATTTTTCTAAAATTCAGCTATTAATACATCACTGAACTTAGCAAACATACCGTTATCTTGTTCTGCTTCGTTGTTTTCATTGGATCCTCTTAATCGGCATCTACAATAGGTCAAGGGATTAATGGCAGGTTTGTACATGGAGTATTTCTAAATACATGTATGATTTGTATGCAGATTTCTGAATATGTGAAGAACGAAGCTTTTTAAGGGAAATATAACTTAAAGCTCAGTATGCCGTTTTTCAAACTAAAACATTCGTGAATGGAAAATACAACTTTGATTATATAATTCATGCACATATACTATAATATTATTACATTGTGTATTCTGAACAATCAATTAATATGTTATTCAACATCTGTTTCCAGGGAAGAGTTCTCTTCCATTCATATAATTGATTTTAAAATCCATAATAAAACTAGTGCACAAGCGTTTGCAGTGCAATGAATGATCATCATAACGAAAAAATAAGGATATTTTAGGGGGGGGGGGAAACAAGGGGGGATAATAATGGATAGGATACACCAAGGAACAAGTCAAGAAAGGCAGAATAACAGGGGGAGAAAAGAGCATGAGCAACACATCAAATCACATACAATAAAGAGGACACACTCTCACTGATCCCTTTATACAATTTGATGAGGTTTCAGATAAACATCCGCAGAACAGTAACATAAATGTTATGTATTCTTAAGAGTGTATAACAAGCAGCATCCTATGTGACAAATGTACAATTCTCTTGTACACCGATATGGGTTGTGTTTTCATAAGTCATTGTATTCTGATAAATGTCATTATTCGATTGATAACTTGGCAGACATATACTTTCTTTTAACCGTTGGACCTGTGATTTCGTACAAACTGTCGTAAACATTGGTTTGTATTTTAATATTATTAAATCGTTTAGAATGAAAATGTTGAGTTTCAATTTCAGTACTATATCTACTGAGGCAATTTCTAAGACTTTTTAAAACAAACTTATTTTGAAGCGGGTTTAACCCCCCCCCCCATTCCTAATAGTTTTTCTGACAGCTCCAAGGATGTAGGCCGTTGTATTATGCTCTTCTTAGTTTGTTCGTGTCGTTCCATGTTCATGTGTTATATCGTATATGACGGAGTTGTATTAGTGTACTTGTTATTACATTTGTCCCCGCCCCCTACATGTGACCCCTGGTCTGTATGTTGTTGTTTTCTGTCCTCCCTATGTGTTCATTCTTTCTGTTGCTTATATATGTCTAGGAACGTTCTTACTTGTGAATGTGTCCCTCCTAGCAATATATCTAACCAGGGTTACGATTTATCTAGCGCTACTACTGCGCATTGTCAGAAACTTTACAGTCTCATTTTCGCGTTTGTAATCAGGCTTTTTCCCACGTGATTTTCAAATGTAGTTGCGTTCTCTTGAATGAGTATTACAACAGCATTATGTTACACAGTATAAATATGCATGAATGTATTCTGAGATAGTATTTCATGATATTTGTCAAACATAATGATAGTGGCTAATGGTTGAAATTTACACTTTACACTCTAGATAATCATTTTTATTGTGGCAATAAATAAAGTACAAGAACGTCAATAATAAAATTAACAACTCGAATTGCATCGAACTATATTCTTTTCACGTTTTTTAAAAAAATAATTGAAATCGGCTGTATTGTTTCGCTAAATGTTTTATTTTGTTCCAAATAATAAGAAGTATTAACCGTAACAGACACTCTGACCTGATCTAACAGTTCTTCCAGTTTGATAAGTTGTCGTTATAAAGACAACGATACAAGGATATGTTTAACTATACAAAATTACGTAAACAGACACAATGAAGGAAACGTAGCCCAGGGCGAGCCGAATTCATATAACAGACCGTCTAAACACATAGAATTAAGGCATGTAATGCATCAACTTTTCGTTTGGACAATTCTGCAACAAGACGTCTTGCTAATTTCCCATATAGATGATACCAACAATGATGATGAATATTGCAGTATTGAATTAAATTCATGAACTCAGGTTAGATTGAATTACCGCCGTACTGTACGAATGATTGTCGCAATACACTGTGTAGTGTTGTTTGTAACCTTATAAACTGATCGAAACGTGCAGTTCATACCCTCAAAGTACTACCCATGGTTAGAAATGCATACTTTTAGTATATGGATTCATGTACGGAAAGCATCATGGTCAGCTGATTTTGGTATACTGTCGACGTTCTGTTGAACTGCAGAACCAAGAGCTTGACGTAATCAATTTCTACGACCGGATTTAATTTTGTTTTAAATTTTTGAAAGAGATAGCAGTTGCACGGTGCCAGTTCTGGAAATACTGAGTGGTACTGTACTAGATGTGTGCGCATGAGCATTGCCATACAACAGTCGAACATGTTTTTACTGTTTTACTCACAATACAATATCACGGTGGTAACTTCCAGTCCAGTTTTTACTGGTATTTGTACTGCTATGACTTCGCTATAGAATGATATGGCATACAAAACCATCTTTGCACTATACTGCGTTTTGCATTGTTTTGCCATGATTGGTAAACCCATATTTTATTCCCAACCTTTCGAATTGGTTCAAAATAGTGTACCCAAGTTTCATCATCTGTGACAACATTAACAAAAAACCTTTTTGTCATATGTTTGGAACATATTAGCAATGCTGTGGCAGTTTCAACTTGTACATACTTCTGGGTGGCACTACTTTGAATGTTGCTGAGAGGTTGCTGTTGTATAATTGTTGATAGACAGCTCTGATCTCATTAAATGGCAGTTCTGACCCTCTTGATTGACAGCTTTATGACTATATGAAGGTTTGTGGTCATTGATTGACATCTCTGACCCCCCCCCCCCTTATTGAGGGGGGCCAGAGCTGTCAATCAATAACCCAAAACCGCCATGAATGCAGTATCGCACATCTCTCGTCCATTATATGTACTCAGTCCCAAAAAAACGCACGGCCCCAAGGACTCCTTCTTGATATCTTCAATTATTTTCACGAGTTCTGACTCTCTTTCGTCTGTCATGACGTTTCTTGACGATTATGCGGACCGTTTTTTGATGATAGTCAGCCACACTATCTATCAATCTGACGCAAGTGGAGTGTTCATGAGCAGAAACGATTAGACAAGACACGCATCATCGTTTATGGTGGTTGCAGATACATGAGACGATTCGCGTTATGTAGCGTATGAATGAAACTGAACTCGAAACAAAAATAGATGTGATTATAAAACGATAACCTTCGTACACGGTTGTTTATCTGGAGTTTTTGTGAGGAAAGCATTGTCTTAAGTTTGTTGTATTCCCAGAAACAATCTCTCTTATACTTTAATAAAACATTGATAGGTTTAATTTATTTTCAATTTCAATTCAACCGTTCCTGTAAATACAACTCTGATATGCAAAACACGAAGGGAAATGTGAACTCATCTTTTTATATTAAATTAGCTCTTGTTTCCAGAAAATCAATTATGAACGTTGAACGCTAGTTACATTTTGTTCATCCTCCATTGAGTATAGTTATTGCATTACTATATTCTGTTCCTTTCCTTATTGAATATAGTTATTATATTACTATATTCTGTTCCTTTTCGCAACTGACATGTTTATTTGTTATATTCCAATATAATAGAACAAGTCATAACATATACTTGTCTTGTGGTTTAATAAGTAATTTGTATATTATACCATGTATTTCACTGTGACATTTATGTATATTAAACTGTATGTAAATAAGATGATGTACTATGTACAAGTCTGAATAAAATTTCTGTTCTGTTCTGTTCTGATATTCACAGTTTGTCAATGTTCACGTACAAAATGTGAACGACCAAAACATAAATCTGATCCTTTGTTCTAGAAGCAAGTCCAAACTTTAAATAATTCTTCCATATCAGAATATTACTGTAACTGTAACTGACAATTACTTTAAAACTTATGAAATCAATTTCTGATACGAAATTATTCAATATAATGCGTAATAATTCGGATTAGTATGAATGATTAGTTCGGAATCGCAATGGCGGCCCATTACGTTTATACAGGATTTAATATTTGAGTACATATTTTTGATAATTGTTAAGATGTTACCACTAATTCCAGTTTTAGAAAATTTACTCCATAACCCTGCTCTCCACACCGAATCAAAGGCAGCTGAAACATCTATAAATGAACAAAACAATTTCTTTTTTTCAGCTCTGAGTTTTTCAATTAAGAAGTGCAAAGTAAATATGTGATCATTGGTAGAATATCTGGTTCTAAAACCGGCTTGATTTTCATTTAAAAGATTATTGGCTTACGTTATCTCGTTAAAGCACTGCGTTTCTAAGTTCGTTTTCTGTTAGGAACTAATTATACTTTTGTTTGCTTTCTTTGATTTTATTTCAGTTTTATTTTGCATTATGTCTTAAAATGTGAACTTGATATGAATAACTGAATCACAAAAGAATGGAAACAATTTGCATCGCCATAGAAAAAATAAATCATATGTAGTTAACTCGTATTAGATTGTTGAAATTGTCAAAATTAGTCCCTTGATTGCTGAGGCGATGTCACCTTGCCGAAGCACTATAATATATTTGTTCAAGTTACGCTTGTCACCTGACTTACCTGTAATTAGAGATTGTACAGTGTAACCTCCCAAACCGGACCCTCTAAAAACCGGAATACTCCCGAAACCGGAAATATTTTGCCGATTTTTTAGGTTCTATTTCTATTTTATAAAAACACTCTGAAAACCGGAACCTCTGAACTCAGGAAACCGGACGAAAATTCAAATAATTTGGTTCCATTTCTATATAATTTCACCACCGAAAATCGGAACGACTATCGGTAGCACGTGTCATCATAAATCGACTTGCAATCTGTTGTTGACACCTTGTGTATTCCTTTCTGATGTTATTATTAATAGTTTGACAGGTTGATTTACATCGATAGGCGTTGGCGCGTTTTAACTACACACGTGTGAAAATCACAAAGTGTTACGGACGTCGGGTCTGATTAATTACCGATTAATTACACTACTGATTGACCGTTAATTCGTTGATTATGTTTATGATTGGATTATTATCGAATACGTATTCCTAAATGGGTAATTATTAAAGATCAAAGAGAGAAATATCAAGTTTGAAATACAAATGTAGCTTGTTTCAAACATACGATGAGAAATGTAATACAAAGAAACAGACAACACTTGACTCATTTCTTACTCCCAAGACATGTTAGTGGAAAACATGCACTGAGCATTTGTGCTGTATTAGCAACAGTTATTGGTGAAATATAGTAATATTAATGCAATATCTTTCAGAATATTATACATGTACATGTACTTGTTTGACATAAATATGTATTTTATTTCATGCATAATAAAGTAAACGATATGAGTATATACGCCACTTTAACGTCTTATGATCATTATCATTCGCGACTTAATTAGCCATCCCGCTATGTTTAGCCAGCATGATGAAATTGCCTAGGGCTGTAGCCTTTATCTTGATGTATCAGTACGTATGTAGTTGTGTATATTTTGCTTCGAATATTACATGTTTCATAATATATTTGCAAACAAAACTGTATCTGTTTTCTTCAGTATACGTTTTAATCAATAATATATTGACATTTTAGTACTCAGTACATGTAATAACGCACGATATGGGATCTCTATATTGTCATTGACTGACTTTTAGGATACAAGGAATTAACAACACGATATTATGACTGATAAATAAATTGTATTTGGAAGTAATTGACTAGTTATCTTTACACCTTTGATGTAAGTCAATTACTTAACAAAAATGTGTGAAAATACACATGGATGACAAACAGTTGATTGCATCACATTTCACACCTTGCATTGAGACATAATGTTTTAATTGAAAAAAAAATGAAATTGGTAAATGTAAATAAAATATTATATTATGTTATATTGGAATGTTATTATACATATCTTTCACATAAATATAATCAAGAAGTTTTAGTTAATATCATGAAGAATTGCAATTGTAATACATTTTTTTCACAAATAAATTACCATACATTAAAGTGCTATCGTCATGTTGGGGAGAAATACAATTAATCTTTAAACAAACAGCATTATATGAACAGAACAGCACAGACATTTTATTATGACTTGTATAATGTTAATCGTCT
The DNA here is from genome assembly GCA_032209605.1 of Mactromeris polynyma. Lineage (NCBI taxonomy): Eukaryota > Metazoa > Mollusca > Bivalvia > Venerida > Mactridae > Mactromeris > Mactromeris polynyma. Next base: position 240,448 of record JASFXZ010000004.1, on the reverse strand, counting down.
ACAACACATACATGTTTATTTACATTTTGTCAACGTGAAAGTAACTTACTAAGTGTTATTGTACAACAATAAAAAAACATGGGAATAAGTCATATATTACACAAATTAGTTTGAAATACATCGTCGGAGGTTGAACTAAGCATTTATCTTTCAACAGTTAATAAAGTATTCAGTATTATATGAGAAGTTAATCCAATTATGACAGATGTTTCTATAATTTACACACCCATTAGCACATTTTTATTTACACTTTAATTTGTTGGGAGAAACGTCCTGGGGGAGAATGACGGGGAATCATCTGTAAACATTAACATATCAGTTTCATAACATATCAAACTGTAGACACTGCCTTACACTCTTTCAATAAGTTGATAAGTTTCTCCCTTTTTCTAACTTTTGTGATCACACCATTTTGTTTTAAGATTTCTTTCAGTTCTTTATCACTAAGATCTTCTAAGTTTACAATATTTGATTCCTTAAATAATTCATCAGCGTAATGCTGCTCCACTTCAATTGTTTTCTTTTTCAGTTGCCTGTTTGCAATAATTCCAGTTGACCAATAATCATCATTCCTTTTAATATAACTTCGTTTAACACGGTTTTGACCTTGTATATACAAATGTTCAATCGTTTTCCTCAATAGTAACGCGTCCATGGTAGGGTCTAGTTTATTTGATTAAGCTTGATGACTATTTTTAATAACGTCATTAACTTTTTCTACACATTGTCCCGATAATCGAGAGAGGGAACCGTATGAGTCTACAAATATAGGAACGTGGTTTAACGACACATGCATATAGGGGTAATGTTTTGGGATGGTATCCTGTTCTGCTACGAATTCCTAGCTCAAGAAAATCTCTCATGAAGGAATGGACCATGGTGTGTACAGTTTGGGCGTTCAACGAAGATGTTCAATTGCCTGTATAAACAACAAATATCATATATAGTAGTAAGTGACATGTTCTTAAAAACGCATACAATTATATGTTCGTCCCTTTAAATTCGACACGCTAGATGCATATAGGAGGTGATGTCAAATCTTATGTATATGTGTATATAATTATGTGCTTAATCGAACTCATGGTTATTATTGTATCGTAAAATTTTGCCCCACCTTACACTATTTGTCGGCACATCAACAACAATTTAAAATTTCACGATATGTTCATGTCTAGCCGTCCTTTGTAACATAGTTATATGATTACGTTCATGTAATCAAATGCACCAGACCAATGCTTAACAACTTTAAAGATAAAAATCTGAAGCAATTTTATGCATTTCATAAAATACATATGTACTGCATAACCATCAACAACTTGCTTACTTGTTGAAGCACGTAACCTCATAATACATTTCGATGTGTTTACTGTAATAAATTCTTGATCGCTTCAGTGAAATATTTGATTATAGTATATACTGTACATGTTTAAATATAAGTGTTTATTCGTGAGAATGCACAATCTCAAATCAGCTGAAAATTCAGCAAGGGGTAGATTTAAACCCGATCAACAGCTTCGAGCAATAAAAAGCGAATACCCATTAACATATTATTTGATTACATCGCCACAGCCGCAGAAGGTAGTACTCCGGATCAAACCGCGACCTTCGGACTGGTAATGTAGTGCGATAGACTGTGCTAGACGGGGATTCATGATAACTTTAGTTCTTACTAAATGTGCTCTGTAGAATGGACTTTTGTTTCAATCCAACTAAGGTATTGAACACAAATCATCATTATCAGCATCATTATTATCGTAATAATTCTTATTGTTATCATCATTTCAACAGATAACACCAAAGTGCGTTAGCAATTAATCAAACAGACGTATTTAAAAATATGTTTAAACCTATTTTTTCTGTGAGGTTTCGTCAAAATCCACAAAATGTACAATATCAAAGACGAAGCGCTGACAAACATCTATATGCTTACTATAATTTATTTGTACATAAATGGGGCATAACTCAAGGAAACACCTTTCGACCGACAGTGGTTTATGAACATTGGTTATGATACATAAGTCAGTTTATGTCCTTTTCTTTTTTTTGTATATTGTTATCTTATTCAAATATCCGTTTCAGTAAAACATGTTTAAGAGAAGTGAACTAAATGCGGCGCCGAGGCACATGACCGCCGCATTGTGTTTGTGTGTGTACTATATGCGACCAAGTGCACCGCAAAAAGATCGTAAGATGCCTAAATGCGGCACGGCCTATATGTGGCACTACAACAAACAACTTTTTACGAAACTAATCTTGTGTTTTTATGTGAATGTTTCCTTTTAATTCACACGATTATAGTGTTAATTGATTATTTATGTTAATAGTTTGGCTACACGGTAGTCTTATAATATATCGTATACATTGTGTATGAGGTATATGCTTGTATAGTCTCGTATAAGTCTTGACTTGAATGACTTTGTGCAATGTGTTATGTTCTTCATTGTCTGTAGTATATATTTATGTGTATCTATATTTGTACAAAGATGAGACTCTAATACATAAATATATTTATTTCGGTTCGTTAATGACATGGACCATTGCCTTGCAGTGTTTGAAAAGTTTTGAAAATGCATTGATGCGGGACTATCCAATTACCAACACATGTGATTACATCAGTTTGTATAATTAAATACGACATATCGAGGGTAGATTTGCTAACTCCTATATAAATACATAGGAGTTTGGATAGTATTGCGCTGAACCCTCGATATGCTAATGTATTCATTTGTTTTGTTAACATTATAGATAACACATCTGTTGAAGTTGTGTTTCGTGAACTATAGCGCGTATCGAAGTTGTGTTTTGTGAGCTATTGCACATAACGTTTTTGTGATTTCGCATTTGCTAATGGTGCTGATATATATCAATGTTTATATTGCTTTCATGTACCTGAATAAATAAATTATTTAAAATGCGACTGAACTGTTTCAAAATATATCCTTAACAGTCCCGTGTCTTTTTACAAATTTACACATTTACACATGTGACTAGTGTTTGTTTTTATAATCTGATAGTTCTGAGTTAACTGAAGTTAAACAATTATTGCAACACTTATTACAATGGAGCCCCCATTGAATTATACAGTGCCATGTCGGTGAATTATACAGTGATATACCAGTGAAGAGGACATATTTACAAATATGTAAAAAATACATATTATGACTTTGGCCATAGAACTGCCCAAAAACTAAAGTGCCTCCGTTAGAGGACCTGACCTTGGCACAAATGAATTCAATGGTCCTAAATTGGTTGGAGAAACAAATGAAGCCTTTCTGATCATCAACAATATACGGACAAAAGCACTATTAGACACAGGAAGTTGTGTTAGTACTATATCTCAACAATTCCACGAGAAGCATCTTAATAACATTGAAATACAACCATTAGACAGAATTTTACGTTGGATTCATTGAAATCAACATTACAGAGATAGAGGGTATCTCCAACTTTACTGAAAGAACATGCTCTATAAACCGGAAACCTCTGTAAACCGGAATTTTCAACCGGTCCCGAAGGAGTCCGGTTTAGGGAGGTTACATTGTATTTGTTATTGTTGACAGATACAATTGCATGATTAGGTACACTTGACTTAATCTATATATCACTATGCTGGTACCCGAGTGTTTACACTCACGTTTATGTTTATACAAACTATAGTACCGCTAGAGGGAGTAGCGCTCCAGTTCATGTGACAGTGAATCATATGCGAAATTATTATTGTGCAGACGAACTGTCGAAGGAGGAGGAGAACTTGCCAAAGTTAAAGGTTAGTTGTTTGTATCTCTACTATTTGTATTTACTCTGCTTTAACAATATTGTGTATATCGTAATATATCTCTGACGTATAACTTGACAGACTGAGAACATAATTATTTCCAGTTTCCATCAATTTATCCACCTAGATTTCTTCTTACAAACTTCTATATTATTTTCTCTCTGTTCAGCTGTGGTTAACTGGGGGCGAATTTGTTTTGCTAGACCTAATTAAGGTTTGGGGTTTCCGTTTTGTTGTAATTTGGTTGAAAAACTTAAACCCGTTATAATTAAGATTGGTTTGCAATTACACAGACGGTTTAGTCGAAAAAAAATGACTCGATAAGAAAGTCAGAGTTGAGAAATATGTAACTTCTGTTTTTGCAACGTTACAATGTGGGCGATTTTATAGCCAGATTCAGCAGACATACATTTGACCTGTAGGTTCGACCGTAGGTTGGTGATTTACAATAACATACATTTACTACAGTGTATACCATTCGTTGTAGTTTAATGCGCAAAATATATATACATACATGTTTATGTTTCAAGTGGTGTAACGCTCCAAAAGTAAAAACGTAAATCTCCAGTACATGAATAATTTAACGCGCATACAAATAAATGAAGCCGTTATTTGGACGGTGCCGCTCAAGTACTCGGGTTCAGACTGCATTAAAGGGATATATATAAATCGATGGCAAGTGATTACTGTTAATGTTGTTCTTTATTGTGATTTATCGTAGATATGGTCTCGTTGTGCACGACTAGGCAAATTATCGGTGTCATCTTGCTACGTACATCTCACTCTGTGCTTGGAAAATTAATTGGTAAATACCCCACTACAACAAGATAACTCATAACCTATAGCAATCTAGTGTTACCATAACTTTATGCCTGGGTATACTGATTTTACTCGTTCGTGCTGATATAATTTAATATGTCATTTATAATTAAATATTCACAAACGTTACATGATGGGGCTGATATCTTTGTATTTCAATTATTTACAATCGTGACAAACATTTCACTTGTTTTACAATATTAAGTTTCTACCATTATAACTGACCATTTTCCTTTATTTCGGTTTGAAAATCTAGCATTTCTAGAACAAGTCGGATTGAAGATCTCTTGGAATAAATGTTTATTATTTTTTCAATAATGTTTTATTATTTTTCGCATTTCTGTATTATGTTTTAGTTTTATTCCATATTCCATGCAAACCATCTTACCAATTTACACATAATTGGATATTATAAAACTGTTTAGTTACAAACTTGTATGCAACGAGTTGCCATCTTGGCTACAGGGACGTTTGTGCTTTGCTTATTAAAGTTAAGGTATTTGTATAAGCTATCTAAATAACATCTAAGTAGTTATATTTCAAATTCAAATATATCTTTCAGGAGCATAATATGCCTTATAACAATTAGTGACAAAACGTGCATCATATGTGTACGCAACTATCAAATATTTGCAATCTCATTGCTTACTTTTCAATTAACACCGACTATCTGTTCAGACGAAATAATATTCCTCTAAGATATTTTTATTTATTGCGATTTGAAGACATTTTCCTTCTAAATCTATAGGAAGTTGGTCGGACCACAGTGACGTGAATGTTGGGTATGAGTCTTTGTGTTCATTGCGATTCGAGCACGATGTTAACTAACTTTACTTGTATATGTTTGTGTGTACCGCAGGGTTAAAGTGAAATACCCATACCCATATGTCCTTGTGGTGATGTTAACTAGTGTAATCCGGAGTATGTCTAGGTCGCATTAGAAATAAACATGTCAGATTAGCATGCATGCAATTCTCACTATGAAACCATGATAAATGGAGATATCAAACGAAAACATAAACCTGGGAACAATATATAATGTATACTAGTCCCAGTTTAAACGTTGAAACTATATTAGCCATACCGGATACATAATCTATGTGACTGCTTGTCATATGGTTTGTTTGTTTCTTCAAATTGCCAACTGTGTGGTCAGTTGTAATTGATAAATGCAGTAACAGACAGATTGTGAACGTTCTTATAATGTTATTATAATCAAGAACATATAAACCAGAGTTAGGGTTATCACTGATGCACACGATATACCGACTTGTATAGTCTGCACAAATTAACTGATTGAAAAAATACTGGTAACATGATATAGAAATACAGTAGTAAATATGATAGTGTCACTAGTTCTACGCAGGACAAGCACATCCGCAATTCAGCTAACTGCAGTCCCGGACCTTCCGCGCTAACAGCGCGTTGATTAAACATGGCCCCACATTTGAGTGGCACGGTCACCCGCAATCAAATCAGTCCATCATTGTGTTCAACTAGTGTACAATTATTCGGATAAATCAAACCAGACAAACCACACCTGGAGGTAGTTCTGTCAGTTTGATTAACCAGTTTAAGATTTATTATAAACACATACATAGACTGGTTTTAGTTGAAACCTAGTTGGTTAAACAAATGAAAATTTTGACAATCCAGTTTTGTTTTCTAACCAGTTTGGTACAAACAAATTCGCCTTTGAAAACTCGCCTCCGTCTAAATCTCTCTTCAAATTATGTTCTTACTGTCCAGGATCAATCATCCAGCGAACTCGTTGGAAATAAACGAAACAAAACCCCATAACAAATACATGTATTACAATGTTCAATATGAAAATCGGGAGATCGCTGATCCCGGTCGGGACATCATGATTGGCCTATCAAATCCGGGAGCCTCCCGCGGAAATCGGGAGAGTTCACTTTATACATTCTGACTACGTATGATGCTCGGGATACCGACGGGTTAAACTTCTGTGATATACCATAAATTGGTCCCCATTTCAGGCCCGGATCCACCGGGGGGGGGGGGGGGCCAGTCGGCTGTGAAGTGACCGTTTTCTATTCCTAATACTGTAGTATCACTTAAATTCGCGGGGGTGAAATTTCGCGCAAACAGCAAAAAAGGCAGTTTCGCGCGGGCCTAAATTCGCGCATTTTAAAATTTTGAAGAAAAAAAATCAGACAAAAATGACGGTATCGCAGCGCGTGTTATTATTTCGTACATCCGTATCATAAGCTGTAAATAGCAATATTCTGCGTATTAACTCGTAAGTTGGGCGTTATCTCTGTAATAGAGTCGCCAATTAACAATTTTATTGCCAATTGTCATATCTGAATACAATAGAAACGTGTGAAACTTGATTAAACAACATGACTAGCGAGGTTCGCGTCATATTTTGATCAGTTTCACCAAGCGCTTGATTCCCTGGTTATTTCAGCGAACCAGTCGGGAACGAATTAAAACATAATCCATAACAATACCACAAACAATATGACACGTCCAACGATTAATTGGCGTTAATTGACACGACTGTACTAATTGTTCAAGAATTAAAGTATGTAGAAAAAAGTTGCAGTGGATGACAACGATTTTATGCAGTCGTGTATTCTTTATACATGTATAAACACCGTAAACAAAGAAAATTCAATTTATGAATTAATGTTCCATTTAAACCACTCTTACGTACTAGTAATCAAACTGTGTCAAAATATTCCATGTTCCTAATTATTCCACACAGATTATCAGAAAAACAGCGACAAATTATGAAAAGAAAAAACGTAAGTGCATATACACACATTTTCGGACAGTCAAAAAATCAGATAGCCATGTTAGTTTCGGAAGTTTAATAATCGCGCGGACTTAAATTCGCGCTTCGTCTCTAGCGCGAAATACGCGAAAATTAGACCTGCGCGAATTCAAATGATACTACAGTATAAAATTATATCCACTGATTAGGTCTTGAGGTTACAATTCTTTTAGCACTTCAAATACAATACATTGATTTATGGTCGATTTCCTCTTGAATACTACCAGTATAGCGGAAGCAAGTGCAATAAAAGTTGGCCCCCTGATGTGCTCATCGGCCTTGAGACCGTATAGACCAATCTTGTGCTCTTCACTCTACATCAGACAGTCGCTTTCAATTTCCTTATCATGTTGAAAGCGTCTGTAATACGCTGATTTTTGAGCATCAAATGTAACAGAAACAGAGATCTATTGTGGTGTTGTTTTAGTGTGAAACAGTGAAAATAAAATTTCAAGTTTTAAACAATTCGATAATTTATGGAAGGGAATGTAAAACTTGGGCCTAAAGTTTTGCAAAATAAACTAATTTAGTTTTTCTAGAACAAGCCTTCTTTCATATTTTCACATTTTCCTTTTTAGAATTGCATTTCAAAATGCTTAAATCTTAAATTACATTTTCTTCATCGTATAAAGAATTTGTATTCAAACTAAACACACAATAGTTTTCTTTGTATTTTGAATACGTTCGTATTACCGCGGCTTTACCGAGTCATAAGGAAAATTAAATAATTCGAAAGATTGAGTAAGAAGACACCATCATAATTGTGGTCCTTTCATACAAGCAAGTTTTGCAGTGTGATATCACGGACCTATATAATTGGAGGTTTGAATACTATATAGAGGCGTTCCGAACATTAACAGTCATGTTTCTGAAAGAGATATTTGAATTTGAAACATAACTACTTAGATGTTATTGAGATAGCTAATACAAATACCTTAACGTTAATAAAAACGACAAATTATTCATGTACTGGAGATTACATTTTTCCTTTTGTTATGTTACACCACTTGAAACATGAACATGCATGTATATATATATATATTTTGCGCATTAAGCTACAACGATTGGTATAGAATGTAGTAAATGTATGTTATTGTAAATCACCAACCTACAGTCGAACCTACAGGTCAAATGTATGTCTGCTGAATCGGAACCTGGCTATAAAATCGTCCACATTGTATGTAATGTTGCAAAACAGAAGTAACAAATTTCTCAAATCTGACTTTCTTATCGAGCACCAATCTGTCTGCAATCACAAAACTGCAGTAAATGAAATTAGATTTTGATGCGACTGTGTCAATTAAATCGTTATGGTCTTCTGACACTAAGTTCGTATACAATCAAAATCATATGGGTCATTTTTATTCGACTAAACCGTCTGTTTGTTTGCAAATCTTAATCATAACTGGTTCAAGTTTTTCAACCAAACTACAACAAAACTGAAACCTCAAACCTTAACTAGGTCTTGCAAAACAAATTCGCCCTGTATTTCAGGGAGCATACATAAACATGTTAGTAGTTTAAGTATATACTTTAGGCGATAACCAGTTAATACAGTTTATAAGTGTGCTAATGTTCAATTTGGACATTAAAAATAGTCAACTTCTGCCAAATCAGCCCGAAAGTTTTAATATCTACACTATTTCACAGAGTTTATGACGAAATGGCCCCTTATTCACTTGTGACAAGGATTTGTACTGAAGGCTGACTGGGAGTAGGTACAGGAGGGGCTGTCCCCTGGAAATTTGTTAAAATGTTGGTACTTGTATCATTTGGACGCTCTGTATTTTTTACAAGATAATACTAGTGCAATTCTCGAGAATGAGTCTTAAAAGTTTGACCCTGAAATACAACAGAAGCCACCATTTCATATACAAATATTTGAAAAAATGTTACGGGGAGACCCCCCGGACCCCCTTAAAGGAGGGAAATAAAACCCTCCCGACCTACCCACACTCGGTGCTGTGCACCTCAAGTTCTGGGCATTTTCATCATGTTTGATCCCCCCCCCCCCAGTCGGGAATTTCTGTATCCGGGTCTGCATTTTGAAATCAAATGACATTTCACGGGATTTAACAATGGTGACATCGATGATTTTTCACCCATTTTTTGCTGACCAAATCGTGTTATTTAATTTAAATAAGCCAACTTGCTAACTTTACAATTTGTTACATCGAGTGTTTGAATGGCAATTAAGAATGTTATCTGTTAAATTTAACCTGACTTTGCCATTTAATTCATTCAGCAGAGGTGCTGATTGCTTTAGAAAGTAGTAAAACATAACATTGACGTGTACACTCTTATTTGTATTAATTGTTTCCCACAATACATATCCGGGGCCATTGGGAACCATACGATAGAATGTCTAATTATTGGCACAGTTTTCTTGCAATTTGGATTACGAAATTTAGATCAAGGGTTCATGGTCAGACTGGAAACGGGGCACTTTTTGAAACTGCACAGAAAAGAGAGCAGCATGGTGCTAGGTAATTGATGAGACATGGCGCTGCAATATGTTTAAATGGCCTAGGAGATTGTGTTATAAGAATATCACAGAAAGTGACACAAATATACATGCTATGGGCGCAGAAAAACTGTTCATTTGGCGCAGAAATCACAATTCACAAGTTCTTGCTCAAGAACATTATTTAATTACTTTTCTATAACAAATACATTTTGAAATTAAGCCATATTACCTAGTTTACAAGTATGGCATTTCGATTATACATCAAAACAGTATATAGTTTGTTAGGTTGTATGGACGGTCATGTCGCGACAGACCCATACTTAGTGACAGCTATATTACACCATATATGTTTATAGTCGCTTTTTTAAATATTGAAAATTTCGTGTCATTCAAGTATGTGGTATCAATTTGTGATATATTCCCAATCCAATATATTTGGTTTCAATGAAAAGAGGCCATATTTCTTCTGAATAGACTTTCAAACACAATAGATACTAGCTAAGGCTTTTGAAAAGATTTGATTCGTCGTATAACGGTTTCAACTGAATCAATGCTTCTCTTTAGGTTAACTATTTCAATTAGTATTCACTTAACCATTAGGAATAAAATAAAATCAAACAAAGAATGATCCCAAATTCAATGTGTCAAATAAGACCGAAATTGAATATTTACATTTGTACGACGTAACATTACACCTGCATTGATACATGTATGATCTGTCGCTGCCATACCTTTGGAAAATAAAACACAGTTTTCTATCTGAAATACTTAAAATTGCTGATTTAATATATTTATGAAAAACATTTGTAACATGAAACCAATGTGTCTGCTCATTTGACACACGATTGACTGGAGTATGTATTTAATCGTAAACATATTATCTATACCCAAAACTAAGTGGTTGTGTTCAATGTTCGTTCAAATTTAAATTCAAGTATAAATTCAACCTCGAATCTACCAAAAATGATAATTTCATTGTATACATGTATTTACTAAAATATGTCAACATGTAGTGAATTACACACAAAACTACCCTAGAAATGAATGCAACTATCACATTTTTTATACAGCACAGAAAGTATAACAATATTCCTCAGTTTAGCGCCAATATTAACAAAGGATCTAAACGAAAGTATAATGCGTTACATACAGGGGCACACAAGCAGATCAAACGGAACACGGGTACGCACTGTGGACACACAAAACAAACAAGACCGAACGGACAAATCCAATAGCTAGTTAGACCGGAATGACTAAAAGGTTCACACAAGGGGACGGGGCATAAAAGCCAGATCAAACGCACCAGGAGGTACACAATTGGGGGACACAAACTAAGACTAATTATAGCCATGTAACAACACGTGTTTGCCTCTGGTAGGGCTCAAACCATCACCTCCTGTCATGGAGGTCGATGCTCTACCACTTCAGTTAGTGTCGTTGACAATTATGTTGGAGATGATCAACACATATATAATATTTAAGTGGATATACAAAAACCGGCTTGTAATTATATAGGCGGTTAACTACGGTTTATTTGAGAATGTGTATGTGGTTAATCTGTAAAACCAAGGCCTAGATAACTGTTTACCGTACAAAAGGTTGAGAGACGAAAATTCAGAACAGGGAAATGACGTATGTATCACGTGATCACGACTCAACAACGATATAAGAAATGCACATAGAGGAAAATGATCGCCATATTAAGTATTGATTGGGAAAGAAAACAGGAATATTTTACTCGATTTCTGGGTAATTATAAAATTATTCAGTTTAGGTTTCTTCATAACGCGACAATTGTTTGTGTAACAAATATTTGTGATGCATTTATGTTGTATAAACCTTTATATTATATTTAATTCACTTGTGTTTAAAAGCATTATATTATCTTTTATCTATCGTATGATTTGTTTGCGTGTATATGTACCTCAGATAATTCATATCTGGGATTCATATTCTATCGGTGCACATTACTGATGTCTGTACATGTTAAGAGGTCTGTTAACACTTAAATGTGTTAAGAAGTGTTTCGGAGATATAGACCGTGCTTGTGATAATGTTTATCAAGAACACACTCGAAACAACACGTTTAAAATAATTTGTTCTCTAAATGAGAACATTTACCACATAATTTTCGACTACAACTACATGTATTACACTATCTCCCTCCGACTCCGAGTGTGACTCTTCGTGATCCAAACTTTATACAGCATTTACTTCCCTTATTGATAAAAGGCTGTGCTAGAAACATTCAAATGTCTGTGCGCAGGTTGTCTGTGACCGGTCACATGTCACGAGACTTGTCCACGGGAGGTAACTCTGCGTATTTTGAATTTTCGGACAGTTTTCTGTTACGGTTAAATGTACGGTGCACTTGTAATAATCATGCATATCTTATGAGTTTGTAGTTGTTAACAAAATATAAAACAATAGAAATAACATAAAACCATATGAAACAACTACAGTAGAACCTCACTTAATGACCACCTCAATAATGATAAGACCACCTCAAAATTAAGGACACACGCTTTAAGTCCAGTTTCATAGTTTTGCACTTTATTTAACATCCATATTAAAACCAATTGTCAAGAGTCCCGAGGGTTGTCTTATTATTTGAGTTTACTGTTTATAAATGGTACGACTTCTGTACATATTGATCCTCGCTATGTTATGTATTGTAGATAAATTGTAGATACATGTATTCATTTTTCATTTTGTGTATAGTTTCATTTATTTTTTGATTGCAATGAAAATAATTTTATTTATATATTAGATCAATTAGATTTTTTCACAATATTATATACACAGTTTTGGAACATAAATTACTTTCACAGTGGCGTAAAGGGCAAACGATTTGAAGTGATTGACCGTGACTTCTATGGAACTACTGAATTTCTGTGTTTACATATATACACTTACGCTATCAAACTAAAGGCAGTGTATGGTAATTAGTCTTGTTTTCGTTGAAAATATTATGCTACAATAACACAATTATAGAATTCCGGATCCATTTTAATACGCTTCATATCCTATTCGAAAACTTCTAATACTTGTGTTATAACTTGTCAACTGTTTAATATTATCAGTTTTGTAAATGTATCATTTTTCTCATGCATGTATATCTTGTCTTTTATTTCTATAATAAACTTATACTCATAAGAAAGTGTTTGTAGTTATTAACAGCCCTTGGTGTCAAACCAGTGTGATGGTTTGGTTATATGCATTAGCAAAATGTAGTTGAAAGGAAATATGAAGCCAAAATAATACAGTGTCAAATGGTATATACCTGAATTGTACACCATGGTACAAGCATTATTTCAGATAGTAAACGTTAGCTGCTGAATAAGCCACATGTACAAGCGAGACAATGGCACAACACTCTAGCCACTCATGGTTAAAACAAACACAATGGTTAAAAGCGAGTTCCATCTTCCTTGGAATCAATCCAGTGTCGTGTTACAATATTGTGTACAGTATCTTATCAGTAATTTACAAATGATTTTTAGTCGAATTAATTAGCAACACCCATAGGTTATAATCACATATTGTAATTTTATTTATAAGGTACCCTTAGTTAAAAAAAGCGAGACAAGGTAAACAAAGGAGTGGTAATAAACGTGCACGCTGTTGTAAATAACGACCATACAGTCACTGCCATTCTTTTTTAGCCCTACAAAGTATCACAAGTGACATTTCACAACTGTGCATACCTTCGTTTAAGACATTCTAGTAGTAATTATAAATGTTATACATGTTATCTTACTAGATTTATAAATGTCATTCTAGTCTGTAACTGTCATTCACCGGAATAGATCAATAATTATAATTACTATTGTACAATTTATGCTGAATACTATATGTACTGTGTATACATGTGACTTTATACTATATTCTCTGTATTATACATGTGATTCATGGGCCAAACTAATATTTGCCGAGCCAACGCTTTAAAGCGACTCTTCCAACAATATGTACACATCAAGGAATGCCCTCTTTCACGTAATATAAATGTTCCTTCATGCAAAATAATATGCTAAATGAATGCTAATATGTGACATTGGAAAAAACCAAAACATTCACAACCACAAACTGAGGTACGAAAACACATAAATAATACTTTTCCAACGTTTAAAATGACGGATCAAGTAATTTAAAGCGAAAACATTGTTCTTTACCTCAATGTTAAATTACCATTAGCAGTGAAATCGAAACATATTCAAAATACCAGTCATGAAGTTAATACCAATGGATGGAGTAGTTTTGCTTTGTCAGGTTCGTCAACAAGTGAAATGTTTTGAACCTCTTTATTTTATAAACATCTTGACTCAAAGTGACTCAAACTTTGTTTCTGTTGGCTAAAGTCATGGCTACAAGCATGGAAATGCCAGAGTATGCTCTAAAACATACGAGACCACAGTATTAAAAAATAGTCTTTCAGCGGCCAACATAGACAGAGAGGGACTACTGATGTGTTAAAACATAGACAAATTACTTAATTTTATCATGTATGATATGATCATCACATGAAAAGGGAAACAACTCTGTCACGTATAATAAATATTCAATTATAAGATTTACACTTACTTCCCTTGTAATGACACAGCATAAGTATTCATTTGCTGCACATATGTTATAATCATAGTGTGTGTACTATTATAATGTGCATGTACATAACTTCAGTCCAACATCGGTGATAATGTAATATAATGTAAATGGACGAGATTATAATTTACGAGGATCAAACAAATTGTTTTACATAAAACATTTAATACATTCGACCACAAAAGCAATCAATTCTTATCCACGTGGATTCGAACAAAAGATGCAATTCTCCAAGATTCACCACATAAATACTTAAAATTCAAATCGTGCCGCCAGGGGGCAGAACAGATGTTTCTGAAGGTACGTGATACTTTGTTCTCTTTTCATGGCATCGTCACCTAAAGTGACATAAACACTTCATTATCAACTAATAAGTTGTCACTGTTCAACTGTTTATGTCTAACAACTTAGTCTTGCAGATGTTTGCATGACATACATGTAAACCTGACATACACACTGCATATGTGATATCACAAACAAATAAATCTATCTGCTGTGCTACAAATGACAAGGGAAACAACTATGTCATGTATAATCTAAGTTCAATTGTAATATTTACACTAACTTGCCATGTATTGACCCAGTAAATATATTAACGTGTTGTACATATGTTAAAATTATATTTGATGTTCTATTCTAAATGTCTTATGTACATTATTATCTTCAGTCAAAACATGGATGAGTATATAATGTATGTCCAGTTGACGTGGATCAATCTAACGTACTTGACTTCATCTAATCAACTTTCATTCTGAACTTTAAACAACGTTATGCAGTAAAACACTGACGACAAGAAAGCAAACAATACTATTTTAGCTTGATATACATACATTATTGTATTTATTATATATAAACAATGATTTCAATTTTCCAAGATTCACCACTTAAACACTCAAAATTCAATAAATGCAAGTGTGAAAAGCGGGTGTTTCTGAGGAGTCATGATACATTATTCGCTTGTCTGGCTTACTCAGTTTACGAGTCGTAATAGCTTCCTTAATGCATGATCATTGTTAAACTGTTACGAGTTCTATCAACTTAATCAAGAGGGTGGTTGATCTGACGTTAAAAAGAGAGAAAAAGTTGCTACAGGGAACACCACATACATACATACATAAGATAGTACCTCTCCGCACAGAACCCGGGAAAGCAACAATCAATAAAACATAACGCATTTGAGGATGTGCAAGGGTACATACGTAAGGTAACTGAGGCGCAAATAATGGCGTGACCGACCGTAAGGGATACAAATTTATTTTTTTAGAGTATTACTTCAATCATAAATAGTCGTATCATGTCTTCTTTTTCGTTTGATATTTCCATTAATCCGAATACCAGGTGATCTTTCGCGGCGTGCTCGTGTTTGTGCCAGTGAAAATATATCTAAATTTAAAGTTTGAAAGATATTACCTTGTTTATAAATATTGTCATTAAGGCCCAGTGGATAGGGCGAGTGTAACTAAATGTCTTGTTCTATTTCTTTGTAAAACTGTTGTGTTGTCTTTGTATATTATTTGTTCCAGTGGTTGAAATGTAACATTGCTAAGTGAATGTTCGGAGATTTTAAAATGTCCGTAAATGAAGTTCTTATACACAATGTATTTCTTATCTCTTATCATGTCGTATTTTATATATATGTTCTCTTAAACGTGTTTAATTTGTAAGACAGTTTGACCAACGTATTTTAAACCGCAGTTGAGGCAAGTTTGTTGTGTATCCACAATTCGACGCCCCATATTTGTCAAGTATCTCAAACCTGATATACACTATGTGTATATAATATGTCATTTATACAATTATGACAGCTGTGAACTATACTAATTATTTGAAACTTTTATAAAAGGGAGATTAAATTATCAAAGGGAACGCCACATACACACGAGAGTGCCTCCTCATCAAATAACCCCGAGAAAACAACAGTCCACAAAGCTTTAGGCACTCAGGAAGTGCAAGGGTAAACGCGTGTGTGAATATCTTCATTTAAATGCGTTCAAAAACACAGCATTGTTGTGTTGGTTATATTTGAAATACAATTGCAGTTCCACAATATGCACCACCTTAGCACAAAAAAATCCATTTTGACTAAACTTAAAATGTAACACATTAATATTGAATACGTTCGACAACCAAATACAATAAATCACAAGCTAGATATACATGCGTATTGTATTAGTTATATATGAACAAACGTTGCAATTCACAAAGATTCAACAATTAAACACTAGAAGTTCAATTGACGCAATAGTGCCGAACGGATGTTTCTGTATAGTCAAGAGCCATTATTAACTTTATATAGCATACAATGCGTAAGCGATGTAAAACTTCCTTATGTACTAATAAATGGTCATTGTTTAATTGTTTGTGAACAATTGCATCCTACGAGATCTGTCAACTTAGTCTATCACCTGGTTGATCTTACTTTTAAATCTAACATACTCAATGTACATATAATAATTCAATCAAATAATAATGTCAGCTGTTCTAACGTCAACAATTATAAACTGAAAAGATTCGTACTTCCGTTATTTGTTTCAAATGTATAAGTAGTACGCGGCGCAGAATGACTGAAATAAGGTGAATGCCAAATACATGTAATTGTGCTGATTCAAAAATGTTCATATAATCTCATAGACTGTATTATGAAGTATAAGAAAGCACATGTAAATAGGAACTTAACTTATTTCTAACATGTATACATGTATACTGGTTGCATTTTTAATATTATTGTCAGATTGTCAGCGTCCCACAATATTTCGTTGTATTTTATTGCTTCCGGTTTGTACAAATATCAGCTGCTATTGTCCACAAATATATATACCAGGGGTATATTCGTTCATCCTGTCTGTTGAAATGTAAAAATGCATTAGCGTATAGCTATTGTCTGTTATATTTAACAAACATTGTCATATTGCCTAGATATGTCTATGGACATTCTGATTTGTGAATGTGTTCCTCCCTTTGTGCACCTCCTCCATTTGGGCAGATCTGTCTAGGGATGTTCTGATTTGCTAATGTGTCCCTCCCTGTGTGCATCTCGTCCCTTTACCTACATCTGTCTAGGGATGTTTCTAATGTGTGAATGTGTCTCCCCTATGTGCGCCTCATCCCTTTGCCTAGATGTCTATGGAAGATCTGATTTGTGAATGTGTTCCTCTCTGTGTGCGCCTCCTCTCTTTGCCTAGCAATTCTGATTCGTAAATGTGGTCCTCCCTATGTGTGCCTCCAACCTTTGCCTAGATATGTCTATGGACGTTCTGATTCGTGAATGTGTCCCTACCTGTGTGTGACTCCTACCTTTACCTAGATATGTATATTGACGTTCTTATTCGTGAATACGTCCCTCCCTGTGTGTGCTTCCTACCTTTACCTAGATATGCATATGGACGTTCTTATTGATGAATGTGTCCCTCCCTGTGTGTGCCTCCTACCTTTACCTAGTTATGTACATTGACGTTCTGATTCGTGAATGTGTCCCCCCATGTGTGTGCCTCCTACCTTTACCTAGATATGTATATTGACGTTCTTATTGATGAATGTGTCCCTCCCTGTGTGTGCCTCCTACCTTTACCTAGTTATGTACATTGACGTTCTTATTGATGAATGTGTCCCTCCCTGTGTGTGCCTCCTACCTTTACCTAGATATGTACATTGACGTTCTGATTCGTGAATGTGTCCCCCCATGTGTGTGCCTCCTACCTTTACCTAGATATGTATATGGACTTTCTTATTGATGAATGTGTCCCTCCCTGTGTGTGCCTCCTACCTTTACCTAGTTATGTACATTGACGTTCTGATTCGTGAATGTGTCCCTCCATGTGTGTGCCTCCTACCTTTACCTAGATATGTATATGAACGTTCTGATTCATGAATGTGTCCCTACCTGTGTGTCTCTCCTACCTTTACCTAGATATGTACATTGACGTTCTTATTCGTGAATACGTCCCTCTCTGTGTGTGCCTTCTACCTTTACCTAGATATGTATATGTACGTTCTTATTCGTGAATGTGTCCCTCCCTGTGTGTGCTTCCTACCTTTACCTAGATATGTATATGGACGTTCTGATTCGTGAATGTGTCCCTCCCTTTGTGTGCTTCCTACCTTTACCTAGATATGTATATGGACGTTCTGATTCGTGAATGTGTCCCTATGTATGCCTCCTACCCTTGCCTAGTTATGTCTTGTTAATGAGGTCCTCATTATTTTCACTCTCATCACATTCTTCGAACCCAAATATTCTGTAATATACTAGTACAACGGATGCGTTAGAAGCTCGTGACAATGTTGCCATCATTTGTTGAAGCGTTCCAAGTTCGAAAAACTTCCTTATTTAATATCTATATTAAGCGTTTAACTTTCGACAGGTCTGTCCTTACAACATACTTAGGGAGACAAGTTTAATAATGTTCTTTGACTGGTGTAAAAAACACAAAACACTAATATTGTATTAATATTTATTGGATATTTCTGGAGAAAAATAGACAATAAAAGGTAAGATATTTTTCGCATCACATACATTTGCCTAACACAATATGATAACATAACATCTTGATTTACTCCAAATGTTGTTATTAATTATAAAACAGTTAATATTCTAAGATTAGAAACTAAGATTTCATTACGTTTTGTTTACAATCGGCATTTACTTCGTTGTTCAATATTTGTGTATTTTTGTCATAAATAGCGGTCAGTAGAACGTACCAGTTTTCAGTTATCAACCAGTACTAACTTGCTCTTCAAGCAAGGAACTGACAACGTCTGCACATATGGAGGACATGAACGTATTAAATGACAAGGAAGAATATAAGCTGCGTATCCCGGGAATCGAACTGTGATCTACCAGGTGACTAAGAAATGTTAATTACTTACAATTAAGGGAAAACATAAGGTTTCAAAAAGAATAATATTATCAGAAAATTCATAGATTTCATGATAATGAACTTGACGGAACATATTCAAGGTAGCATTATGCAGTAATGAATTGTTTTATGTACATGTGTACACTTTAAGACTTTACAAATTGAGGCTTGTTGGTGAAATAGTATATTAACAAAAGAGCGATCAAGTCAATTTTAGTAAATTAAATGAAAACGAAATACCCTGCAAAAGTAATATTGAAGTATCTCAAAGTAACTAAATCGCATTTCGTCATAACCAAATATTGATTTATGATTAAATTATTTCAACTGATGCTATACATGTTAAAGGAATATATCGTGTGCTTCACTTATTGAACACCGTGTTGAAAATATGTGTTTAAAGAATGTGTGTATTTTTCCTTCCGTTTATTGTTATCAAACAATTACAATTAACTCTTGATAACATATATCTATCAATTATTAAATGATCAAATAAATAATGTGTAGAAAATAAATATAATAAACCCAATGAAAATCAAAAAACGGACTTTTGTGGACTGTTTGATAATCTTTGAATTTTCTTTAAAATGCTTCTCAATATACTTGTATATGTCTTTTCAATACACAGTTTCTTTGACAATCAAGAAATACACAGAAAAACAATGGATAATGATGAGCACATATCAAGTTGCTATATGTTTATTGCCTGTGGGTTTAAAAGGGAATATCCAAAGAAAGTTTTGTTGAAATGTGGAGTTTGATTCGTTAAATAATGTAGATATGAATACAGTACAATCTCAATAATAATATGACCAACCGTGAAACCAGGTATTGTTATTAAGGTGGTCGTAATCTTGATGTTGAATAAAAGCAAAAATGGGACAATGGACATGAAAATTGTGGTCTTAATTTTGAGTTGGTCTTTAAGTGATTGCTCCACACTTTATAATTCACTTCCTCGTGATTTAAATTACACCATACTAAAACATTTAATCGAAAACAAACATTTGGAAGCAATCAACATGTTTATTCGTCCTGGAAAGAAGAAAGGGCTTTTTTTACTTCTAATAATTACAGTAACTTTACCATATGGACATGTCAGGACGTCTGTGAAGCTTTTAGTTTCATACTGAATAATATCTTTATTCATTTTGATAACTCAGTGTACCAAAAGAAAGTTGGTATTCCTATGGGAACTAACTGTGCTCCACTTATAGCCGACTTACTCTTATTCTGTTATGAAATATACTGTATGTTATCCTTATCCAAAGAAAATAAGATGAATGTTACAGTACCGCCAGCGTGACAGTTCCGCGTGAAAGCGTTTCGCGTTCGTTTCTAACGCGAGAACGTGTTAGCGTGAAAGCGAGTATGCGTGTATTTTCCACTACGCATGCGCAGCGTGTAAGAGAATTCACGACTGCGCATGCGCACCGTGAAAGCGTGAAAGCGTGAATTTCAAAAGCGCATGCGCACCGTGAAAGCGTGAAAGCGTGAATTTCAAAAGCGCATGCGCACCGTGTAAACGCGTACCGAGAAAGCTATTCAAATTGTCAGGTTTTGTTTACATGGATGCGTTTGATTCATCTAGTATACATTCTAGCTCTAATAGCGTTTGAACTATAAATATTAATTGGCGTATATTTAGTTATATTTCGATATTGATTCTTAATTATGTTGCCTGTTCCTTTACGAGCTCTGGTTGTTGATCTTGGATCAAATGGATATTCTTCCGTAGCAATTTCTGTGATTTTGAAAATTGATCATGCTTTCACCATTACTGCTCGTGGTGTGAGGAAAATTTTGTGTAGGGTTAAATCTAGAGTCGGAAGTGTTATGCAAGTGTCTAAACGTCGGCCTATTCGATCTACGAAATTGGACCCAGTTCACTTGGAGTATATTAATTTTTGCTTGACTAAAGATGCTAATGTGACAGCAGTTGATCTGCAGAAGAAAATTTTGGTGTGAATGTGTCAATCTCAACAATTAAAGCGAACAGGGCGAAATCATTCCGGAAGAAATGGGCTATTCATATGTTGGCAGTCCGTGAGGATTTTAGAGATTTTATATTTACGGATGAAACTGCGGTTGAAATGAATTCCTCTGGAAGACTTTCTTTTTATCAAAGACAGGCATCTCTCTCACACCTGCCGTGCAGAGCTCCTAAGCCGAAACATTCATACAAGGTGAGTACGAATCGTTGTTTTTCACATTGAATGGTTGAGAGAAAAACGAATACTTAGTCATGTATTGTGACGATGATTTATCTGGTTATGTTCAAATACATGTTTACTGTCTCTAAGAACTGTATGTCGTTACTCTGCGTATATACTGACGTATTTTCATTTCATTATTTGCTGTAACGAATACAGGTCGTTTCGTACTCTTGCCGTTTCGTACTTGTCGTTTTTGGTTGTTTCGTTAGTGTTGCAAATTAAAAAAAAAAGCATAAAGATAGACAAATCGCCAACATACCTTTCAATTCATGTCATTACTGCTCTAATTTCAAAATTGTTAGATATTTCATGTACATAACGTACACTTAATCTACACAATGAGTGTGGTTGTCAGTGGATATTAACCTTAAAGCATACATGCATGTGCTAGCCTTACTCATTCCACTTCTCCATGCAGCCGTTGTTACAGTTATACTGCAACTTGATATTTTACAGTTATAACTTACATTTTATATTTATAATATGTATTACAATACACTGATATCATTTGGAACTTGTGTATTTGTTCACATCTGTGATTTAGTCAACAGTAATTGTGTCCTGGAATCTATGAGGATTTCCTTATGTAATTAACGAGCAGTTTGCTAGCAGATCCAAGGGAGGCGCCCGGCGCACACCCTGTAAAATTCCCCAACCTTACATGTATGGCTGAGTACAATAATAAATACGCAATTATACATAGATCTTTAATGATAAGATTTTTAAATAAGTGATTCTGCCAGATTTATTGTAGTATTATAGTCTATCATGATGATGTTTAGTGACAGTCATTGCCGTTGTATAAGGCTTGAGCAAAACCAAAAGTAACGCCCCCTTGAGACCAAATCTTGGATCCGCCCCTGCAGAATTCCAGACGTTTCACCCCCAAGTCGTTTCCACCCCAAGACATTTCACCCCGTAGTCATTTCCTCCCGAGACGTTTCATCCGCAATTTTAATAGACCCTAGACTTTTCACCCCCACCTTTTAATATAATTATTTGTGTGTGATTTACTTTTTTATTTGATGTTTTTTCAAATTAAATTGTTAAGTTATAGTTAAAAAACCCTTTATCTTCATGTTTAATGACTTTGCAGTAATATTGTGATTTAACACCCTTTTCACTTTTGATATAATTCTGTATTAAACAATACAAATATGATTTGAAAAAATACTGCCTTATCATGATTAAAAAGTAAATTAGTAATATTTATTCAATGGCAAAATTATAATAAATGTTTAAAATAAATAATATAATACTACTAATTGTTGCCATATATATCGGTGTACACTTCTCAGTAGTAATATTTATAAAAAATAGAAAGCCTGTCTAACAGTAATAATGGCTATCTGTTAGTTTTATACAACATTATCTAAGATTCTAAGTTATACATTTGTAGAACTATCAATTTGAACTGATAATTTGTAACACATTCACATAATGTGTGCACATTTAATAGAAAACTGACAGAAAATATTCTAACAATTTTATAAAGTTATAGAACTAGACATGTGGGTGGTTACTGTTCAAGTCAAACACTTTTTTGAACAATATGTACACCAATAAATAATCATTTAAGCATTAATAATTTCACAACCATACTCGTGAACATTGAAACTTTCTATAAGTCAATGAAGTGCAGTCGGTATAGTAGCAGACATGAATAAGTGCATGTATGGTATAGACATGGTATGTAATTGTGTTTGAGCCTCAAACGTGACCACTTTTTACAACATAATCATATGTTCATGTAGTTTTGTTGTTTTACTATAAAAAACTTAAACCAGATCGTTTTAAAATCACCGTTCTTGCTTGAAACCTCTACATCGGACATTATAAAATTGGTCTCAAAACTCAATCTTAGTCTGAACATAATTAAAATATTGTAATGCCCGTGTGTGTGTGTGTGAATATCACTAGTGTGCAAAAAGTAAACCTGCGGGCTTACATCCGCAATCTATTTTTAAAGATTGCCATAGTTAGTTAAGTATAACCAATCTCACTAAGGGGGACCGGTAGAAGTAGCGTAATAAACAGCCTGGTAGCGGCCAACAAATGTCAAACTATAAATCAAAACAACTAAAATCCTTTCGGCTTGATGTAATTTATTTTGTAGCCTTAACTAGGAAATATTAACTAAGTCTAAGTAATAATAGAATCTACTTAAAATATCGAAACAAACTAAGTCTCGGTAGTCGCCAGATAAAAAAAATACGAAAATGTCGAATTATATTTAAGTATGCACTGTGCCCAAAACGTAAACAAATAACCGTTCTCAATAGTGAACTTTTTAAATTTATAAATATAATTTATACCTGATGATAATAAGATAAAAGTTGAATTAAAAATTATTCAAGATGCAGAGGAAAATGAGAACGTAAGACAGACACGTCTAAACTACTCTGGAGACTGAGGCAAAGTCAAGAGTTGGTACTATGAACGCTGGTATGCACATTGTTATGGTATGCAAATTAGTACACGATATGCAAATGAGAGTTTAGAGATTAACGTCTAAACCAACCCCATTAATAGCTACAATGTGTGTCTTAAAACTGAACCCAACATAAATACATATTAGTAATATATGATTGAGTAATTACAGACAAGAATGCTACGATAAACATTAAAAGTATTTGATCTGACTTCGGATAGAGATTTACCGGTACTTACCGGAAGTGACAACAAACGTGGCGGATAAATGTGAAATGCAGTTGACAGTACAAGATTTATCAGAAATATTACAATACAGAAGTGTGCTAGCATGTAATTGTTACGGTAAATAACTAATGTATATAAATATTGAGTGATTACTGAAGTATTTCTGCATGACATTGTAAAATATAGCGGAGATAGCTTTGACCCGGTGTTGATGTAAACAGACACGCTTAGTTGTTGGCATTTAAGTTTTCAGTGCGTTTGACGTATGAAGTTAGAAGTGCTTTTGATGTGTAAGTTACAGACTACTGTAGATTGCAAGGATAATTAAAATATATTTTCGGTAAATTATTTCCGTATCGTCATTCTAGTATCGTTCTTCGATTTTTTGCCTCTACATACAATGACACAGACGGAAACCAGTACATTTGGCCTTCCCATGTTTGAGAGGAACCATAATATTCATGCTAATTCAGTCTTGACATCGGCATTATGATTGGAAAGAAAATGCCATTTACAGTTTATACGGCATATGTACGTGAATGTGGTGACTTAGGTCACTTCCAATAGCTTTTCTGCTAGCTCTGAAGTGATGCGGTAGAATATTATGTCCGCTTTAAATCATATAAGAGGACCCGGGTGCAATCCCTGGTGGGATATGTTGTTTTTCTTGTGTGATTTATCATGATATGGTGTAGAGTCAGACGGCCGTCCGGTTAACTCAGTTGTTAGAGTGACATACTAGTATTTAGGGGTGGTGGGTTTGGACCTCACATCAGGCACACTTTCCCCTTGACTTACTTCAATGATGGCAGTGGTGTTTGACAGCCCACATGATTTTAGCCACTAATACCAGAATGGGGAGGAGTGTAGTGGTGTGAGGAAAGACAGTCACGTGGTTAGCTCAGTCGGTAGAGTGCCATACTGGTGTTTAGGGAGCCATGGGTTCGAGTCTCACATCGGACGCACTTTTCCCCCTTGATTCCTACTTATTGCAGTCTGACTAGTACAAACTTAGATGTCTTCAGACTGTGACTTGTCGCATTCATATAACAATAATGAAACAATGCTGAAAACTTTCCAGGCATTTGAAGTTACATCCACCTAATTTATATTAAGTCAACAAAAGGATTTGGTTATACAGATAGAATTATCTTTCAAAGCTACATAACACAATTAATTGCAGTTCTCTGAAAGCTATTTGGTAATTTAAAACCATCAAATTGATGTGCTACTGAAACTTATTGAAAATGAAAGCAGGAATTTGTGTGATGGCATTCAGTTTTTACCAAATTTATTAGATTAGTAACTTCCAAGGTATCATTTGAAATTCTGAGTATCATTTGAAATTCTGGGTATTATTAAACTTTAGTCTTTATATCGAGGGCTCAGCGCAAGACTATTCTATCTTGTTTTTTTTAGAAAGTGGTTATTTGTCAGTTTTGTTCTTGAAATCTTAAAACACATAATCTGTCAAATTATTATGATTATATTGTGAATAGTTTTTAAAAACTCAAATGTAAAAAATATATTCTATCTCGGACAACTATTTTCTTGGCTCAAAACTATTCTAAGTTTAATAGTTAGAATAGTTTTGCAAAACATTTTTTCATTTAATACTGGAATTTGATTAATGCAAAGGTATTCTAACTTTTTTCACATTCTAATGACACCCGTCCCTAGATTTGCCACTATTTGCCAGCTATTTCCACCGAAAAGGGTGGCATTAAGTGTAAAAAAGGTGGCATTAGCTGGAATATGATAAAATTCCACTCTTTCTCCACTGTAGTGGCAAATTTACCACCAAATGCCTCATTGCTTTAGTGGCATTTAGGTGGCATTAAGTGGAAATTTGAACACAGACTTTTTTCATGGTGGCAAAAGGGTGGAAATTGGTGTAAAATGGAACTTAGTTTATTTTGAAGGTGGAAAATGAGTGGCATTTAGTGGAAAAGCAAAACTCTAACTATTTTCTGGGTGGCAAATAAGTGGAAAAAAACTTAGAAAATTTTGTGCATTGGAGGGTTTGTACTTTATAAGTTGAAGCTTCAAACTGAAAAAAGCACCCAGTGAACTATTCATCAAAAATATGTTGAATTGTACTTTAAGTTTAAAAGTCCTCTCTAAATACTCAGGTCTTAGTGCAAAAAAAAAATAGCAGCATAAGTTAAATTCAAAGTATCATAATTATACTGACTTTAATTTACAAGTATCAAAACTCTGCAAACTGATCTAAATTCAGAAGTAACATGTTAACAGAAAAATAGATAAGACATAATTATACCGTATATGGGTATAGCCCGTACAAAATATTGGCACGGATTCTGGGCGGAAATGGAACTGAATTGGGAAGGAATCAGAAATTCTGTTCCATTCCGCCTCACATTGCAACTATTTTATAAATAATTCTGGGTGGAGAACTGTAAAAATTCTAGTTGGAATTTATTTCTAGGCGGAATTTTAAACTTTTGGTTTTGGGCGGAATTTCTAACTTCATGTTTTAATCTGAGGATATAACAGTGAAATAAACTAAAATGAAACTGAACTGTTTATACCGTTTAATAGACACAATAATAAGATGTAACAGAGTATTAACGGACATTAAAAAATGTATATTGAAACATCAGACATGGGGCATGATGAGCAACATGTACACAATATAATGTCAGGTTCTTCAATGAAACTTATCACATATAATTCGAGATAATTTTGGAGAAATAAATGTATCATCTCACTGAATTTGGGTTAAAACGTTTTTTTATGAGTAAAATCATCGGGATATGTGTATGTAACATCTTTGTAGCTATATTTTCAAGAGTTGTATGTTCTTTATTCAAGAAAATTCTATTTTGCTAATTAATGTATCTACATCGTATGAAACTGTAGATAAAGAACCAAAATAAATAGAAATTCATTCATTCACAACCACATTCCTGAAGTCCAATAAATAAACAATTAACAGAGAACAGCTGGGGTTCCATAAGGTGAGTGTAACAAAACTGGTAGGATCAGAAACTGTTTGGCTGTGTGAACTGATAAGACTAATGGCCAACTGACACCAATCACCCTCAATTGCACCTCTCTAGTAATTTGAGTAATCTGATAAGCCTTTGGCTTGGGATATTTGGGGTCAATCCATTTTGTGATGAAGGGCAGAAACCAATAATTACTGATGCCAAGAATAAGACCAACTTGGATCAAATGTTGTCTTTTACTTCACTAAACTTTTTTTGTGATCATGTTTTCGTCCTTTTTATAAATGCATAATAATAACCATATAGTGTGATTTTTCTAATGGATTCACAGAAGGGAATTTCACCAGACATATTGAATGGACTGTTCTGTACATAAGGTGTAAAATCCGTTGCTGAACTTTCAAATTTTATACAATGGGCATTTGAATGTCTGCTTGTGGACTGATGGTCTAAACTGCCAGCAGAATCAAATTGTAATTGTCTGCATTTTAAGCATGCAGTGTCCTGTGTTTTCTTGATTCAGTGGGAATATATCTAATTCTATTTTATTCCTGGAAAATATCTCCTTCTCAGTGCTGTAAATCAATTTACATAAATGACAAAAATCGGAAATGCTCAGGGCATTCAAACCCTGGTGAAAACAGGATGATAAGGAAGGTGAATAAAGATCTACAATAGGATCATAATCAAAGTCACAGGTAAGATTTTTATATGTAAATAAGATCTTAATACATATTTATTTGTTACAAATTGAGCTAATTAACACAGGCCATGCATACAACAATAATTTCAACTAGACAGCATAATGAAAATTCCCAAAATTCGTGCATTAGAAAGTACATTCTACACTCAATTTTCAAAACTTTGTTTTATCATGAAGTACTGCTTATACTAAAAATAATGGCCACACACCTAATATGTCGATCAGGTAATTATCATACTATTGTTAACCATGTTATGCTGTCTTGTTAACATGGAAAGTAACCTTATTCCCAATAATTTCATACCAACTGAAAACAGAAATGTAAGGAATTTTAAAGAAATTTATTTGGACTCATTCTGTGAAGTCATACGGGTAGTAGTTTTAGAACAGAATGATCTATTTTTCTTATGACAAGTAAATGATATTCAAACAAAAATTGTAATTTGCTTTATTGACTGTCAATTATTCTCACACAATTGTACCAATCTGTTTTGTAGAAAACACCAGAATGAGTGACCAAGGAAACAATTTCTTCAAGTGTGGCTAAAAATGCTGATCAGGTAATATATTAAAGTTTATTGTTGGGGATATTCTCTAGTGGGAAGATTCTCAAAAATTAAGTTAATCACTTTCACATAAAATAAAGCACTAAAAAGTTTGTAAAAATGTATGCTGTAGATCATCTTTATAGCAAAACAATTGTTTTAATATATTATAACATTAGCTTCTAGTGAGTTAGTAAAAGTCTTATTTCAACAACTTTTGAAGGTACATAGTAATTTTCTTGCCTTGTTTATACATAGAAATTATACAAGCTTATGCTTGTCTATTATCCTAATTATAAATAAAATCAATTTTGTTTTAACAGATTGTGTGCTGGAGAAGTGGGTCAACCACCACAAGGACTGAAATCTGGAGGGTGATTCGGCACCTCCTGAAACCATCAAGATACAAGAAGATGATGAATTGAGGGGTTATTAGATTGTGATAGCAGAATGTTTCCTATATTATAAATTGTAAAACAAATTAAATCATTAAAAGGATTGTTTTATGAATTGGTTTTATGCTTCTCTTTTAGTGTACAGGATGGCTTTCCACTTATTTCCAGCTATTGCCACCCATAAGGTGGAAAATGTCTGAAAGGGTGGAAAATAAAAATGCCACCATAGCAGTGGCATTAAGTGGAAAAATGTCTAAATACTCCACTACTTGCCACCCTTTTGGTGGCAATAGGTGGAAATAAGTGGCATCTAGTGGAAAATGAATTTGCCACTCTAATGGTGGCATAATGGTGGAAAATTGTCTAATTACTCCACTACTTGCCACCCTTTTGGTGGCAATAGGTGGAAATAAGTGGCATCTAGTGGAAAATGAATTTGCCACTCTAATGGTGGCATAATGGTGGAAAATTGTCTAAATACTCCACTACTTTTCACCCTTAGGTGGCATTAAGTGAAAAAAAGGTGGAATTTACTGGAAAATATGTTTGCCACCATCCTGCTCAAATTTTTCACCATTTTCATGATTTTGGTGGCATTTTGGTGGCATTTTTGGTGGAAAATTGTCTAAATACTCCACCATTGAAAAAAGGTGGCATCAAGTGGCAAATCTAGGGACGGGCATCATCAATTGATGTTGTGATGTCATGAATCTTGTGACACTTGTGATTCTGTTGGTTTCTGCATTGTTAAAGTGTTGTATAGTCAAATTATTTCAAGAAGATATTTTTAATGTAAATTTTTAAATATAGTTGTACAAATAGTTAAATGTCACATTTTAATATAGATAACATGTTTTATCAATACATGTGTTCACTATTAGCTGTGAAGAATGAGTGAGTATGTAACCTCAACAACTGACTTTATTATATAACAGAAACGGTGGGAAGAGACATTACATATCTATCTTACACAATTATTATATTTTATTTGTGTTACATTGATAAGTATGACCTCTGTTTAAATACTATTGGTAATAATGGGATAGTTTATATTTATAAGCAGCAGTATTTTATCTTGTGTGATATATTGGTCCTTGAGATAATTCTTATAAATATAATATAAATATAGAATGCTATGTTATTTTCTAATGTAAGTTTAAAAATTTGTAACCCACCCATAAAATGTTGGCAGGTTAATTTAACTCATGACTATGCATTGCATGGAAAGCAATGTTAAAAATGATTGATCATTATACTGCTTTTAATTTGATATTACACTAATAAACATGATATTGGAATGTAAATTTGTAATAATTATTTTAATATCATAATCCAAAATGGGGATACTGAAACTACATAGGCTGCAGATCTAATAATGTATGTAAGGTATACTATGGACCAAGGGATCAAACATTGTGTATGACTTCATTTCAATGCTGTGTTTTATCAAGGTACTGGTGCTGCCATCTTTACCCTGGCAAATGGCATTGCATGTATATGATATATTGCAATAGTGATGTGCAGTTTGTGGAGAAGTGTTGTAGAAAATGGGGTAACAGAGTTAGTGTGGTATAGGTAATGGTATGGTAGGTGGTGATAACAGGGTAACAGGAGTTTTTAGTGTGGTATAGGTAATGGTATGGTAGGTGGTGATAATGGGGTAACAGGAGTTTTTAGTGTGGTATAGGTAATGGTATGGTAGGTGGTGATACAATGTAACGGGGTAACAGGAGTTTTTAGTGTGGTATAGGTAATGGTATGGTAGGTGGTGATAATGGGGTAACAGGAGTTTTTAGTGTGGTATAGGTAATGGTATGGTAGGTGGTGATAATGGGGTAACAGGAGTTTTTAGTGTGGTATAGGTAATGGTATGGTAGGTGGTGATAATGGGGTAACAGGAGTTTTTATTGTGGTATAGGTAATGGTATGGTAGGTGGTGATAATGGGGTAACAGGAGTTAGTGTGGTAGGTAATGGTATGGTAGGTGGTGATAATGGGGTAACAGGAGTTAGTGTGGTAGGTAATGGTATGGTAGGTGGTGGTAATGGGGTAACATGAGTTAGTGTGGTATAGGTAATGGTATGGTAGGTGGAGGTAATGGGTAACAGGATCATATATATCATTAAGTTTTTTTCATACACCTTTCATCAGACTGCCATTTCTATTTGTTAATGCCTTGAGCTAATCATGGACAGTTTAGTGATTTGGAATATATTTACTACTAAGATGTGGTTCTTGCAAAATATGTCAATTTTATTGGTAGTTCATTTTTATGCACTTTCAACGGTTAGAATGTCATTTCTTATAAGGTGTGTAAAATAAAGTTTTTTATGGACATGCACACAACTTATCTAAAAATGTTAACTAGATATAGTCATTATGTCACTTATGATTTGAAGCATTGTTTTTTATGGTGGCACCATGCAATTTAGCCTCATGGAAATATATTTTGTAAACTCAACTTTAATATATAATGCTTGCAAATCTTGTAAGTCATGGAAACATATTTTACATTTCTTTTGAATAAGGCCAAAAAGTCAGATGTTAGTACATGTGTTTTTGTAGCAACAACCTAGACTGAAATTCAGGCCAAAATACATTTTTCGAGTCGCATCAAGTCAGCCAATCCCTTTTTCTAACTTAAATACTGTTAAAAAAATGCATATACTCTTTAACAAAGAAATTGCATTAAGCAATATTCATATCAGTATTTGTGCATACTAGGAAACCAAAGTAAAATAACTATTACTTTTTGAAATGTCTTCCTTTTGTAATTGCTAGGGGTTACAATGGAGAAATTTACTGTTCAATTTGTTAGCTCAGTAGTTAGAGCGCTCAGTGCCATCTTGATTGTTGGCTAGAGAGGTCCCAGGTGCAAATCCTGGACAAGTCAGGTAAATTCTCCGTGTAAATAATGTGTATGTTACGTGCCTGTGACAGTAAATAATGATACTTTAATTAATTAAGCAGTCTGATTGTCATGTTTCATTAGATTTAGAACTACTATTTGATTACCTTAAGAAATATACAGTGTTGCTCATATTTTGACATCTTTTATTCTTTTATGTCTGAGGTTCAGACTTGTATGAAACTAGGGGAACCAATATAGCAAACTGGATGTTCCGAGTTCTACATATATAAATATCGCACTGTTTTATGTGATTACTGTCACTCAAGGTGCAGCCAAGGGTGATGGTATTTCTCCAAAGGTTGACAATATTACTTTCCAACAAAAAGCTTCATATTTATTTTATAATTCTAAAACTACCATGTATAAACCTGTAACTGGTCATATGGACTCCTTGAGGTTGGACACAGTAAATAATGTTAACACTACCATGTATAAACCCCTGGGCACTATCAGACAATTTTTGTGTTAAGATATTTATCTGGTATGAAAATTTATCATGATACTTAAATCTAGTTAACCACATAATTATCTAGTCATTTAAGTAGATATCTAGTTTCTTTAACGTGATAACCAGATAATTATCTAGTTAATGAAGTAGTTAACTGGTGGCAGAAATATGCCACCATATATTGTCGAAGAAAAAGAAAGCGTTTGAATAAAAACGATCCTTAAAAATCGATTGGATTGAGTCAAAGAATACATTTTAAATAATATTTGTACTCTACCTACTTTACTTTTTGGTTAAAATGTGCATGTTGAATGTCATCATTGTATTCTATAATATTAAAGAATTCTTTCAATCAAAGACAATTTATAATTTCACATTGTGACACATGTAACAGTAACAAGACTGACAACTATTGTTTGTAATGATCTTCATTTATCAAATCTATGTCATTGTATTATTACAAGCTAGAGTTGCTGTGTTAGATACTTCACTGCTCAACAACATTTAATCAGCTGTGGATACAGGCAGGCAGTCAAATGTGACTCGGCAGCAAATAAAAAAAATGGAATTACGACTAAGTTAAACTGAAAAAATAAGCAAGAGTTATGAAAGATTCATAGTTTTTATACTCAGAAAAATGCCACAACAATGCTGTTTATTATTTACAAGTAGGAAATTGATCTCAAGACAACAACCAGCAAATTTACACAATAAAACTGGACAAGGTGTCTGTGGCTTATCTATAATGGTAAAAACATTTAATGTTATTGCAAGTACAGTCAAACCTGTGTTAAAGACCACCTTCGAACAAAGATCACTATTGTAAAACCTGTCGGAAAAGACCACCAATTTTATCTTCCATCAGACCATTTTCAATGATATTTAATCTGTTATTTAATCTTTTAATAGAGACCACCTGTAAACAAAGACCACATTTTGCTGTTCCAATGGGTGGTCTTTACAGACAGGTTTGACTGTATTACCAAATATATTTCAGAAAATCTTGATTTGAAAACTTATTTCATTTCTGAAAATCAACTTAAGTATGCACAAAAAACGTTATAAATAAAATACTAACTTTAACAGAATTAAACTTACTTAAAGCTACTATTTATTTATAATAATTCAAATGGATAATTTCTGATGTAAAACTTTATCTATAATGAAGTAGCCGACCTAAAGAAAATGTACTGCAGAGTGACTTTCAAACAATGGACATGGACTTTTATACCCAAACTTCAAATAGTTTCAACAGTGTTTGAACAGAACAACGGACAGAACCAACATGAGTTCAAAATGGGGTTCAAACACCTCAAACAGTAAAATAAACATGCATGATAAATCACACAAAGTTTCCAAAAAACATTCGAGGAATATTTACATAATACAAAATAACAGTATAAGTCAAGGGCAAATGGTAATGTACTCAAATAATCATTTAACAAATCAATATTTACATCTAACAATCCCCTTCGGGGCCTCTATAAGAAAATGTACTATCAGACTTGTAAGAAATCTACATGACGACTACATCTATATACTGATGACATCACACTCACATGACCAATCAGTACCAATTATGACTACCAAATGCATAGATTAACTAAAAGTTATTGTTTAAATGAATATGTGATTTACTGAATTTAGAGAATCAAACTAATGAACAACATATAGCACAATATTTGCTTGACCAATAGATATATACAAAATAACATAGGTGGGGTATATTTGCACACCATAGTATGTTAAATATGCAGCAATAAAGCAATACATGATAGAAGGAATTCAGTACAAAAGTTGTCCTATGGATAAATTCACAATGCAATGGGTATTTGCTATTGACTTTGAATTGAATGGTGTCTGCATATCTTTTGTTAGTTTTGAAATATGTTGAGTCTGAAGGATTACTGTTGGCGTTATAGAGAATGGAGTCTGCATGTTATGTGTTTGTCCTGTAGTGAATGGTTGTGCATGTTTTACGTTAGTGTATTAGTGTATGGTATCTGCCTGGTTTCTGTTTGTGTATTAGTGTACGGCATTAGAATGTTTTCAGTTTGTGTATAAGTGTATGGTATGTGTCTGGTTTCTGTTTGTATGTAAGTGAATGGTATGTGTCTGATTTCTGTTTGTGAGTTATTGAATTTATGAACCTTGATTCTGTTTGTGTAGCAGTGGGTGGTAAGTTTCTGGTTTCTGTTTGTGTAGCAGTGAGTGGTGTGTGTCTGGTTTCTGTTTGTGTAGCTGTGAGTGGTATGTGTCTGGTTTCTGTTTGTGTAGCAGTGAGTGGTGATGTGTGTGTCTTGTTTCTGTTTGTGTAGCAGTGAGTGGTATGTGTCTGGTTTCTGTTTGTGTAGCAGTGAGTGGTATGTGTATGGTTTCTGTTTGTGAAGCAGTGAGTGGTATGTGTATGGTTTCTGTTTGTGTAGCAGTGAGTGGTATGTGTATGGTTTCTGTTTGTGAAGCAGTGAGTGGTGTGTGTCTGGTTTCTGTTTGTGTAGCAGTGAGTGGTATGTGTATGGTTTCTGTTTGTGTAGCAGTGAGTGGTATGTGTATGGTTTCTGTTTGTGAAGCAGTGAGTGGTGTGTGTCTGGTTTCTGTTTGTGAAGCAGTGAGTGGTGTGTGTCTGGTTTCTGTTTGTGTAGCAGTGAGTGGTATGTGTATGGTTTCTGTTTGTGTAGCAGTGAGTGGTATGTGTATGGTTTCTGTTTGTGAAGCAGTGAGTGGTGTGTGTCTGGTTTCTGTTTGTGTAGCAGTGAGTTGTATGTGTCTGGTTTCTGTTTGTGTATAAGTGAATAGTGTCGGACTGTTTTCTGTTTGTGCAGCAGTGAGTGGTATGTGTCTGGTTTCTGTTTGTGTGTTAGTGAATGGTATGTGTCTGGTTTCTGTTTGTGTAGCAGTGAGTTGTATGTGTCTGGTTTCTGTTTGTGTATAAGTGAATAGTGTCGGACTGTTTTCTGTTTGTGCAGCAGTGAGTGGTATGTGTCTGGTTTCTGTTTGTGTGTTAGTGAATGGTATGTGTCTGGTTTCTGTTTGTGTAGCAGTGAGTTGTATGTGTCTGGTTTCTGTTTGTGTATAAGTGAATAGTGTCGGACTGTTTTCTGTTTGTGCAGCAGTGAGTGGTATGTGTCTGGTTTCTGTTTGTGTGTTAGTGAGTGGTATGTGTCTGGTTTCTGTTTGTGTGTTAGTGAATGGTATGTGTCTGGTTTCTGTTTGTGTGTTAGTAAATGGTATGTGCCTTGATTCTGTTTGTGTGTGAGTGAATGGTATGTGCCTTGATTCTGTTTGTGTGCTAGTGACTGGTATGTGTCTGGTTTCTGTTTGTGTACAAGTGAAAAGTGTCGGACTGTTTTCTGTTTGTGTAGCAGTGAGTGGTATGTGTCTGGTGTAATGGTGTATCCGAATTTCCTGTACACAATGGTTTTGAGGGCAATTCAATTTTTATTTCCTTACACATTTTTAGTATCTCGTTTAATTTAAACTGTCTATCAACATTTGTGATCTCTTCATCACTGTTTAGAATTATCACCGGCATAACCTGTGTTGCCACAGACACCATGTTTCTTTCACTGTATGCTATTTCTTGTAACAAGGTGTCACTTTGATCTGTTGATATTGACCTAGTGTAAACAGGTTCTCTGTTTGGTTTCAATGGTTTGGCACTTCTCTTTGTCTTCTCCATCCCACCCTCAAACGAACTTTGATAGTGCGTCCATTTGTGCCCTAAAATATAAAATGCAGGCATGTTGACATAGGAATGGCTCTCTCACAAAATTGTAAATAAAACAAATTTACTATCATGACTACTCCATACTTTGTTGCTTGGATGGTATAGCGATGTTTTAACAAAGACGAGAATTTTATGCCAGGTCTCCCTCCCACGTCCCCTGGATTTGATATTGTAGACTCTGTCATATATTTGGTGTCTTTTATACCTAACACTATATTCATGCTTGATGCACACTATAAGGATGCGCTAAGTCTTACAGAGAACTTATCATATAACATTCAACTTGTGAACAGTCAATCATCAAACTATAGTGGGCCATTTGCTTATGTTTTCCTTACATTGGTATTAACGTTTGTTTAGGACTGCTTATGACATGTGGGTGCTAGCGTGTAAACTATCAAATTGTAAAGGACAGACAACCAACCAATACCTCACCATTGAACAATTTGTGCAGGTCTGTATGTCATTACTATAATATACCAATCCTTAATACAATTAAATAAAATGTGAAGAAAGTTTTGATTTATGTAAGCTTTTCCTTTGATTTTCTTGTCAAATGTTCCAATATCTATTTGGCTATTCAGTAGAACATATAATATTTGAATACTCATAGCCACCTCTATGATAATTTTAGTACTTAATTTATACCGTTTTTAAATGCTGCTGTTTGGTTTCCACAAAAATACTATCTGAATGTTGGCAATCTTCAATCTGTCTTACACCATTTTTCACAACCTGTAAGGAAAAAATAGTTTTAAAACATTGATTGAAATGCATAACTGTTTAATGACTTGGATAAACATCAGTAGAAGTTCTAGTGATCCTAATCAATGTAAATTACACTTTTAAATATAGGAACTAAGTATGCGTCCACTGGACACAGATGCCCCAACTCTTCTCAATCTAGAGGCATAGCTCTTCCCTTACTAAATAAATGCTATAAAATTACACAATGCCTCTTTTCACTATTTCCAGTTATTTGCACTTTGAACTAATCATTTTACCTGCAATTGAGTATTAACTATTACTAATTTGGCCCTACAGAAGCAACCAACAACTACGACATAAATCAGAAGTTGAGGACAATGACAGTAGCCAAATGTCAAAGTAAAGTATAACATTGCAAGCCTGACAAATGAATAATAGTCTTCCAGGTAACAGTCTAGCACTCTTCCAACTAAGCTGAATGGGCAGGCTACATCAGAGAAGAACAAAACATGTTTTGTACCTTTATGTTCTCCAATTGATACTGTAAATATCAAGCTGCATGACTGTAAACAGCAGTGTCTGATGAAACAATATGTACAAGGCAGTATCAAGGTAAAAAAACAATATCACTTCCAAAAACTACTTACATAAGCCTTTCTTCGTGTAGGCAATACATCTTTCAGCTTCTTTGTATTTTCATTTTTGAGATGCCCAACTGTTTGTCACATATACCATTCTGACCCATACCAGTTATACCATTCTGTGAACACTGTCAGACCTGTGAAACAAAGAATGTTGTGTATTACTTCATGTAAGGCAAACAACAGTGGGTTGTGGGTTTTCCCACCTGGTTTGATTGATTAAATCTTCAAGACAATCTTTGGATAACAATGCGCAATTAACTTCATGTTGTACTTTTTTACAGGAAAATCAATCCATTTGACTTTATCAATACAACTGACACCAAATACAAGAAAGACAGGATCATGATTTTAAGCGTCTTTAACTGACAGAGAGCAACAAAATATTAGGTGTGTGGTGTAGTGGTTAGCATAACGGACCGGACCGGAGACATGTGTTCAAATCCTAGTGGCGCTATTGCCAATAAAATCAGTGGTTGAAAATGTTACTGGTTACATAAATTTATAAGAAGTGACTACGGGTACGGGTCCTAGGGGTACGGGAGTCCCGTACTCGTAGATATCATACCAAGGATATGCTACGGGTACGGGAGTTTATAAATATGACACATACTCAGATCAAATATAAGTAAATGATATTAAAACAAATATCAGTATATACGCTATATAAATGTTTATATTTTGTTTGTCGTTAATTATACGACAAAACCGCCATTTTGGTTGATACTTAAACAACATTCGGAAATCCTCGACCAACTACGTCAAGTGCCTCGGATGTACGTTAGGCACTACTTTCAGAAATACCATTCGAATGTCATGAAAACAAGATGGCGGCATGAACGCTGGAGTGCTGATGAATGTAATATTTAAGCTATATGAAGACTGGAATATGTGAGTTTTTAACTAGAAATGTCAACGATAATCCATCTCTTACATGAATTTATCGAAATTATTGAAATTATAAATCCGTTTTGCGAGAACTATTTCTTGACAGCACAAAATGTTGAGTTTTGCTACATACACTAGAGGGTGCTATCCGAGTAACGAAGTGGTACGGAAATACCCGAGAGCTGTCGACAATTACTAAAACAAGTGTTGTGTTGCGGAATATTGTTGTCGTATTATTAAACAATTATTTGCAATCATTAATCCAACCCAGATATTAATTTTAATTTGCAATGGCAAACTGATAAAACGCACTTTAATGTACACGTTTGCATATGTCAAGACAATACTTTGTTTTATGCAACGAATAATTGTAATGACATAATTGCAATTAAATATTTGGCACGTTATTTTTCGAGACGACAACGATATTCCGCAACACAACACTTGTTTTAGTATCAACCAAAATGGCAGTAAGTTTGTTGTATAATTTATTAATTAACGACAAACAAAATATAAACATTTATAAAGCGTATATACTGATATTTGTCTTAATATCTTATTTGATTCAAGTATGCGTATTTATAAAAACCCTGTACCCGTAGTATATCATATGAAGGATATCTACGAGTACGGGACTCCCATACCCCTAGACTCCCATACCCCTAGACTCCTGTATCGATTCTAGAGGTACGGACCCGTACCGTGTAGCCAAAATTATAAGCTGATACATATTATTTGTTTGTAGTGATACAGGTCTTAGCTTACATTCTACTTGCTTGCAGGTTTCCTTTCATTCAGGGATATAGATTAAATTATTTGATCCAGCGTTGTTGATTTTTGTAATATACAAAACAGTCTTTTTGGCAGGATTTTAAAATTGTTAAATAATTATGTCTGCTGTATGACCCCCCGCCCCCCCCCCCCCCGATTATCGATGTTAAGGTGTGAACAATTTTATTGCGCTTCAAAACTGGGTCTTAGTTAGACCGGGCCGAAATGGAAAGTGGGCCGAGGTGTCCCTTTAGTTTACCGATTGGTATAGTTCAATAAACTTTGAATAAAGCACAACATTTGTCAACTTAACTTATCTACTATTTTAAAACAAATTTTGGAATTTTAAAATTATCTTGATATATTCAGAAATGATAAGGATTTTGATGTACACAATTTAGACTTAATGTCGTTAGCAGTCATAACTTGGAAATTGAAGCTGGTCTACTACTCAGGATTTAGAATAGAGAAATTAGAAGATGTAAAATATGCACTCAGAATGTCATAGTTCTAAACAGATTATCATTTCTTATTGCGCTGTCTAAAATATCATGATTTGATAAAACAGGTCAAACAAGAATAAATGCCTTCTAAATAGTACCGGTAAATACTGCAAAATTTATAATTGAAGTATTTACTTTCAGAAAAAATACCTTGGAAAATAATAATTTACAACAAATATATTATACAATCAGCATTCACTTTTGTAATGAAACAGGAATAAAAATATAGAGTCTACAGCTTCTGGCCAGCGACTAAATAAAGCTTTGCCTTGATACACTAAATAGTTTTACTAAAAATAAATTACCATAGTCATCTGTATAACAAGCACAGTTCCAGATTTAAAAATTGGCCATTAGGCACCCTTAACACATAAACCATTAAGGCTATCACTAAAATAATCAATTTTTATACTAAACAAAACATCATAGTTGTTCTACTATTCAGTAATTAATATATTTCTTAATATGATAAAAATCACACCATCACAGCATTAAATATTATGTTGAGGAAATCAGGTTTCAATATTTTATCAAACATAAAATATTATTGTTGATAATCTTTACCTTAAATCAGTTGGCACTATCAGTTTTCTTTGTTATACTGGTCAACTATGTATTCAATAATTTCGAATGAGACTGCTCTGCACTAAGAATCAATGATTAATGAAATTAACATTGACAATTAAGATTTTTCAATCAGCATATTGCCCTTAATCTGATAGGATGATTATAAAAAACCAACCCCTCTTCAGACAAGATTTGCATATTGTCATTATCTATGTTGATTTATGACCATGGTTATATAATGTTATATAATGTCTCCTTTTATGACAGGAAGAGATTAACATAGTAGATGTGATCACCAATGTGTCACCACATATTGTATATACAGTTGGCCCCAGTCTTATAGCAGATTGTTGTCATACACTACTAATCAATTTTGTCATTAATGGATGAAAATATATCTACATGACATTGTTCCATAAAATTATATAAAATTATTTTTTGATAAATTATATATTAAATAAAAAAGACGTCAGTAATACCACATAATACATTACATAAATGGCAGAAGTATTAATGAGTTCATTTTGTCACATTACGTCCTAATTAAAGGAGCAACTATTATAATATTTATTTTTAAAAGTATTCTGTTCAATACTTCTAAGTTTATTTGCAGAGTGAAATTTTGAAACATGCTTTACATATTGAAAAGGAACAAAATTAGCACCAGCATGAGTATAATTGATTTTTTAATTATAATTAATGTCCAATATAACTCAATAACTTAGTGACAATGAACAACTCATTTTTCATTGTTCATGACAGTGTTTTCCCCTGACTTAAAAATTGGGGGTCATTTAAGGCCCTACATATTTAATTGTGATATTTTTTGCTATCAGTTTTGCAAAAAAATTGATCCATCACTTAGTCTCATTGTGCCAGTCAATTAGTAGATTTAATAAAAGTGGGCTGGTTTAGTTATGCGGACCCAGGGACGGCCAATGTGCTTAATCCAGTCTAAGATTATATTGTAATCCAGCACCCTGGTCAACCAAGGCCAACATACATGTAGTGTATATAACATTCATGAATAAAATCAACAAACTGATTAATGGTAACTCGCTAGTAACCAATTTTATTAAATGAATAATAAAAGGCCATTCTAAGCATCTATAGAAAATAATTATATAT
The DNA here is from genome assembly GCA_032209605.1 of Mactromeris polynyma. Taxonomy (NCBI): domain Eukaryota; kingdom Metazoa; phylum Mollusca; class Bivalvia; order Venerida; family Mactridae; genus Mactromeris; species Mactromeris polynyma. The sequence goes on along the minus strand of JASFXZ010000004.1, from coordinate 199,348 downwards.
ATAAAATTAACCTAGATTTTGTATTGAAAGAAAGAAAAATCAACTTTGTAGTTTAGTGTCTTATTCATAAGGATCTATATTTTATACAGCTGTAACAAAAATGCACACAATTGGCATCTTTCTGGTAATATTAGGATATATAATCAATTATATCATCCAAATGATTTTATAATGAAGGGTCTGTATGTTACAGGTCAAAAAGGTAACCAAATCATTTTTTAATTGACAAAAATCATTTTAAAACAAGTAATTGTGTGGACAGACATTACAATGTTAGGATTGTATTTATAATCTTCAAAAATGCTTCAACACAAAATTTGAAATGTTAAACAAATTATACTTAAAATATAAGATGATAAAAATCAGAAGAGAGGCAAAAATAAGGGTCAATATTGGGGTGGACAAATTAGGTTATGCAATAAACAATATTGCCCCCTGTGTGCACTATCTAGATATCAATGTGTCCAGACCACTAATCAGCAGTTTTACAATGTCTGGCCCAGTGGGACTCCAATTGAATCTTATCAATATGTGCTGTCACCAACTGACTCCTATTTACAGTGAAGATGAGAAGAGTCTACCACAATTAAAATAGTTTATACAAGATATTATATAAACATTAATCAATGTGGCATGTTTTGAATGTTAGAAAATATGTTTATCTTTGTGAAAAGATTTGAATGAACATAAAGATTAAATTTAAGGTTTTAAAAATGTTACTTACTCATTTCTAATTTTAAACAGTAAAAAATGAAACAATGAGGGAATAAGAACTTTTCTCACTCCTATAAATTACTTTTGAAATAAAGACTCAAATGTGAGTAGCCATTACCAGCATATCACTGGGATTTATTTTTCTAATTGCCCATATTTGGAGAATTTACAATTATAATAAAAGCTAATCATGTTTCTGCATCTAACTTTTTATGTCAACTATTATTGGTGTCTTGATTGATTATGGTCCAAACACATGCCTACCAGTCCAAAAGTTATTATTATAACAGACCTAAGCTATTATTAGATCCAAGCTTGACGGCTGATGGAATTCCATTATTTTAGTTTAGAAAAAATATTTATGGTTTGTTAGCATCCAGATATATTAAAGATTTTATGTCCATTATCTATTTAAATTGCAACTGATTAAAACCAGCTAGTGAGAAAGAGACATTTTGGTAAAAAAGTAATGACTGCTTTCAGATTATTGGTTGGAATGAAATAATTAACCAAGTATTGTAGTAAAAACATAAATTGTATTCAACAGTATGTTTTATTTCTAAATAATATAAAAAGGTACATTTTAAGTCATATATACATTAGCATTGTTCATTTAATAACTTGAATTGGTTGAATTATTATTCACTGTTTACTATCATAATATATACTACAGTATGTGACACAACTATTATATTTTGAAACCATTGTACTGTATTGACATGTATTTTGGGCCGGTCGCCTTTATCTACTAAATAAGTCTGTCTTTACTATTAGGGAAATTAATATAGTTTCACTTTTTCCAATCGCAAATTAATATACCTTAATAAACAGTCAATCTGATTAGCATTTATACATGGTGTCCAATTCTGCAACAGTAGTAATAGGCCAACTCCTCTATGTTAGATAGTGATTGTAAATGCAATCATATATGTTATTGATAAGGAAAACTTCAACAAATTATTATCCTACAGTTGAGGATGACGTAATGAGACCAAGACCAACCCATAAATTCATCGATGCTGGTTCCTATTTCAAAAAGAAGATTAATGTATGTTCCGGATTGGTCAAAGCCACTTAAATACAAACCATGCAATTTCTTGAACCTAGCACATCAATAAAACAAGCTGATATATGTACAGCTTGATAAAACAAATTTAAGTAGTTAAAATGGAACACTACACACACACAACAATGCCTCCACACACATATCCCAGGGAAACTAAGACATGACACATCCAATTTGTACTGCTACTGTATTTTACGAAGATATTCAGGGCTTTTTCCTAGGGTAATAGGAAAAAGGTCCCTGGTAAAATTATATTTTAATCTCACTTAATTGTCCAAAATCGGGACAAAAGTATCCAGTATTTTTAACAGTTAATTGCAATTAATGAAATACAACTTCATATTTCTAGTTTTACTGTCTCATAAGATATAGCAGATATTTATAGCAGATATTTTATAACATGATTAATTAATTGTCAATAATGATTTTGACTCGAGTTACTGCTTGTTTATAAATTCATTATTTTCGCTCAAAATCATTCGTTTTCTATTGGGAATGTTTTCTTTAGATTGGGAAAAAATGGACCAGGGCTCAAGAAATTCACTAGCCCTTGACAGGTCTGTTTTAAAAGGCCTAGACTCAATACTGTATAAATTACCCAAAACGGAATTAACACATCTTATCAGTTATTACATTATTCATGTCGTTATTTATTGTGTGGTAACTAACACATCAGGGCGTCTGTCCAGTTAAAACACTTGATGATATAACTGTGGTTTTGAACATTGCCAATTTTCTTATATTCAATAATGAAACAAGAAAAATGTTCTCCAACAACTAGCCTCCCATGCCGGAAACTTTAACATATATATACACTAGCCTGGAACAAGTGTAACTGAATTTTTTTAGAGCCCTGTGTACCCTACTTTGCAATTGGAATGTGGTTTTTATTACACTGAATGTCAATCTACTCCAAACTTTCTTCTGCAATACATTTTGCTCTATGCATTTACAACTGACTTTGTCAATCTCTGAACTGATACACATATGAAAAAACTGTTTGATGTACAAGTATGTTTAATAAGGTCATAATGCCCGATTTGTAAAAAATTATAATTACGTTCGCACAAAATTCCTACTTTCGTTTTAATTTAATGTTTAAAACAGGCTACTTTCGTTTCGGAAGGGTGTAATCAAAGTTTGTTCTGTAAAATAAATGCATTTTGGAGTTCTTTTTGGTGGTTTTGAAGGCATCCGTGACGTGAAAGAAAGATGCCATGGCCCCGTGATATATGAATATGTACTGTACTGTAGACGTGAAGTGTACATCTTAGTATTTTAAACTCAAGTCATTTAGTGGCCGGCAACATAAAAACACAACATCATTTTGAATCAGTTAAATAATTTGAACTGCACTTGAATAGTTTTACCTGCATCCTTTTCTACTTTGAACTCATCTTCCTTCCACACGAGTCTAGCAAAAATCCACTATTTCGAACAAAAATATGCACATGTCACTACCGATGAAATCATCGCCATTCCATGTCGTACTTGATTGTTTTCATCGGAGTCGATTTAGTTGAAGATGTGGAGAACATGTTCTTCTATTTCGCCAAATTTCTTAACCGAACGAATTTTAATTCGGCAATTTGATTGGTCACACGGTTAACGCGGCAATTTGATTGGCCACACGCTTTCACGGTTTCGCGTTTCCACAGAGGCGAAAATGCCGAATTTTCATTGGCTACACGCTTAACGGTTTCACGCTTCCCGTTTTTTGCGATAAAGCGTTCGTGTTTCGTTTTGCGTTAGAGAAATGACACGAAAACGCGGAACTGTCACGCTGGCGGTACTGTATTGACGCTTTCAATAACACCTCCCGTTATTTCGACGATACTTTGAATATTGATAATGAGTTTTTTTTTCAAACCATGATAAATAAAATATATCCAACAGAACTACAACTTTCGAAATCTAACACCTTGGATGCTCATGCCTCGTTTCTTGACTTGGACATTTTTATAGAAAACGGTATTATTACTACAAAATTTATGATAAACGATACGATTATGACTTTGAGATTATAAACTTTCCCTCACTCGATAGTGATATCCGTAGGAGTCCAACCTACGGACAATATGTTTCTCAACTTATTTGATACCAGAGGGCAAATAATAATCTAGAGGACATTAATAAGCGTAACCTTCTAATTACAAATTGTTGCCTGATGTCTTGACGTGTCCTGTGATATTTTCCATCCAAAGACTATATATATACAGAGAAATAAGAAAACACATTTCTGCATTCTTCAATCCAATAAATAGCGTGCATTTGGGACGTAAGTGTACAGTGTACGTAGCATGTCCATCAGGACTTCTTCATTTATGTTGGCTCTCTTTTAATACATGTATATTCCTGTCTACACAGCGTGTTCGTATAACCGATAAAGGTTAAGACAAACAAATTAACGGGAACTGGAAAACATTGACAATTGAGTACACTGTGTATATCTTTTCATTATTTCGTTTCTAGATGAGGTTCGCGAGGTAAATGCCAAATTTATTTTCTATTATCCAGACGAATTTACAAAAATTACATAACATGAATGAAATCAAAACTATGACTCCAAACATGCTCATTGTACAAATGCAAAGTACTTACTTTCATAACAGTTCAATTTCAAACTTTAGATATTTCCACAGCTTTTGGTTATTGAAGATAAGTATATTTTAATAGTATGTCTGTCATTAATGTGATAGATAAGTCTCTCTTCCATACATCAATAAATATAAGATGAGTTTCATAACTTACATATATAACACGTTTAATGTAACATAAGCATCAAATAAAATATAATATGTATTATCAGAGTCACTAATAGTGTTTCCTTTTTTCAGTACATAACATTGCCAAACGTACAAAGAAGATCAATATTTCAATGGCAATCTATGAATGGAGTGTAGTTCTGGCTGCGGCAATTGTACTTCTTGGTTGCCTGATGTCCGGCAATTGTTATATATGTCCAACTGATTGTGTCACGTGCATTGGTGATAACAAGTGCAGTAGCTGTAGTAATCCAGGTTACTATCTCTACAATCATGCCTGTGTAAAGTGTCCAGAGAAATGTGTGAGTTGTACCTCAAACACGGAGTGTACGTATTGTACAAAAGGATTATATGGAAAAAATCAATGTCGGCAGGAATGTTCGTATAAATGTAAAGATACAGAATGTGATATAAATGGACGATGTGAATCTTGTGTAAATGGAATGTATGGAGATAATTGTAACATTGAATGTGGACAACATTGTACAAGATGTGACAGAAGTACAGGTGAATGTTTATCATGTGAGAAAGGTACATACCTGTATAACTATCAATGTAAACGCTGTCCAACATCGTGTACGAAATGTACAAGTTCATGGTGTACTGAATGTGTCGTTGGTCACTGGGGTGGAAATTGTAAAAATGTATGTTTAAACTGTAAACCAGGAACACCCTGTGGAAGAGGTGATGGTCACTGTCAACAACGTTGTGTTGAAGGTACGTGCGGGTATTGGTGTACCATACCGTGTCGTTTGCAATGTTTGTCATGTAAACGTTCCTCCTCCTATAAATGTACAGCTTGTGTAGCAAACAAATATGGCTATAATTCCAGCTCCCATTATTACCACTGTAACGCTGACTGCCCTCCGAACTGCCTAAATTCTACATGTGATGATAAAACAGGGGAATGCACGTTTGGCTGTATAGACGGTTACCATGGTAATAAGTGCAAGTGTCCACCAAATTTTTACTGTGATAGAGGGGAGAACTGCATTTCTTGTATGGAAGGGTTTGGAAACGTTAACCAAAACTGTGAGTGTACGAATGAAAACTGCGTAGACAATGATTGTTCTGCTTGTACCAGTTTGAAATATTTTGTACATGATAAAATATGTTGCTCTTGTCGTGTTCAAGATACAAATTGTGAAGAGTGCTCAACACGTGTAAATGGTGGATTCGATAGATGCATTCAATGCAATACTGGATTCTTTCCCCATTCGAACCAAAGTTATTGCACTGAATGTCCAATTAATTGCACGGATAGCACGTGTGACCAAATTACTGGTGAATGTACTTTGGGTTGCGAGGCCGGCCATTGGGGCACAACATGTGACGATAACTGTGCATACTCATGTTTGGAATGTGATCAACATAATGGAACATGTACGGTGTGTCAACAAGGAACATATTCACCCGATTGCTCTAAATCATGTTCCAAGTCCTGTAAAACTATAGATAATCTTCCAACATGTGCTTTACTCGACGGTGCATGTATTGATGGCTGTCGCTCTACGAAGATTCATGGTTCCCATTGTGAACATTCTTGCAGCATTAATTGTACAGACGAACAATGTGACTGGCAGACAACACACTGTGTACATGGGTGTACAGACCAACAGTATGGTAACGTATGTAACTATACATGCAGCCAAACCTGCTCAACACCTAAAACAGGTTCTCGTTGCTATGATACCAATGGAACGTGTGTGGATGGATGTCAGTCTACAAAGGTTCATGGTTCCCATTGTCAACATTCTTGCAGCATTAATTGTACAGACGAACTATGTGACTGGCAGACAACACACTGTGTACATGGTTGTACAGACCATCACTATGGTGACGTATGTAACAATACATGCAGCCAAACTTGCTCAACACCTAAAATAGGATCTCGTTGCTATGATACCAATGGGACATGTGCGGATGGATGTGAGTTTGGTAACCAATGCAGTCTAAATTGTGTCAATATCACATGTGAGCAGTTTACAGGATCTTGTCTGCATGGCTGTCGTAAATATTACGAAGGGAACGACTGCATGATGGGTACGTTAAATGTTTTACATATCTTCAACCTACGAGTTTAAGCATGTCAATTTTGTATTCTATGTTATAAATGATTTTATATTTATTGCTCTGATCCTTCTTGTGGTTTCCTGATCAATCAAGCTCATGTTTAAAAAATACCCTTTCACTTCCAGTCAAATATTCATATCCATCCTCTTATTAATTACGACAACAACTATACAACTATAAAACCATGAAACATAATGTAGTATTGTTCAGAATTGAAATATGAGTATCCAAATAATGTATGTTGCACATCAACATTCGGATATATACTTAAAGCCATTAAAAACGCAACCGCAAAATGTCTGCTCAAAACATGACAAACAGAAGAAATAATTATATATTAATTCACTAACATAATTGTATAAACTTAATCAATCATGAAATACAAATTATTGGTCCATATTTTCAATACATTTTGAACAATATTTTAAACATTGGTGACAGTTGGTAGCTTTTAACACCATGTAAAAAATGAAGCCCAATTAAAACAGTTGCGTTTTAATGGTGTTAAGTATACATTTCTCGCTGATGTCTATTCACACTACATTGTTCTCTCTGATGTCTGATCTATTCACATTACTTTATTCTCTCTGATGACTAATCTATTCACATTACTTTATTCTCTCTGATGACTAATCTATTCACATTACTTTATTCTCTCTGATGACTAATCTATTCACATTACTTTATTCTCTCTGATGACTAATCTATTCACAATACTTTATTCTCTCTGATGACTAATCTATTCACATTACTTTATTCTCTCTGATGACTAATCTATTCACATTACTTTATTCTCTCTGATGACTAATCTATTCACATTACTTTATTCTCTCTGATGACTAATCTATTCACAATACTTTGTTCTCGCTGATGACTAATCTATTCACATTACTTTATTCTCTCTCATGACTAATCTATTCACAATACTTTATTCTCTCTGATGACTAATCTATTCACATTACTTTATTCTCGCTGATGACTAATCTATTCACATTACTTTATTCTCTCTGATGACTAATCTATTCACATAAATTTATTCTCTCTGATGACTAATCTATTCACATTACTTTATTCTCTCTGATGACTAATCTATTCACATTACTTTATTCTCTCTGATGACTAATCTATTCACATTACTTTATTCTCGCTGATGACTAATCTATTCACATTACGTTATTCTCTCTGATGACTAATCTATTCACATTACTTTATTCTCGCTGATGACTAATCTATTCACATTACTTTATTCTCGCTGATGTTTAATCTATTCACATTACTTTATTCTCTCTGATGACTAATCTATTCACATTACTTTATTCTCGCTGATGACTAATCTATTCACATTACTTTATTCTCGCTGATGTCTAATCTATTCACATTACTTTATTCTCGCTGATGACTAATCTATTCACATTACTTTTTCTCTATGATGACTAATCTATTCACATTACTTTATTCTCTCTGATGACTAATCTATTCACATTACTTTATTCTCTCTGATGACTAATCTATTCACATTACTTTATTCTCGCTGATGTCTAATCTATTCACATTACTTTATTCTCGCTGATGACTAATCTATTCCCATTACTTTATTCTCTCTGATGACTAATCTATTCACATTACTTTATTCTCTCTGATGACTAATCTATTCACATTACTTTATTCTCGCTGATGACTAATCTATTCACATTACTTTATTCTCTCTGATGACTAATCTATTCACATTACTTTATTCTCTCTGATGACTAATCTATTTACATTACTTTAGTCTCTCTGATGACTAATCTATTCACATTACTTTATTCTCGCTGAAGTCTGATCTATTCACATTACTTTATTCTCGCTGATGACTAATCTATTCACATTACTTTTTTTCTCTCTGATGTCATCTTCTTTTGTGATTTATTATAATCGGTGTTTGCTTGTCAATATTTCAGAAATCTCATATTGTAAAACAAACAGCTTTGGTGTAACAACAATGATGATCGGAGTTGGCATAGGTTTAATTATAGCAATCTTCATTGTTGCTGGTGTTATAGTAATTAAAGCTGTAAAAAAACGGTAAGTATAGTTGGTCTTCGTTTATTCGACAACCTTCTACCCGAATACTAGGTATATATATTCGACACTATGTTCGAAATAAAATTTCGGATCCGCCTCAATATTGTTTAATGAAATAGCATTCAAGATGGAGACATAGTTTACACATATATATATATATTCCGTTATATGATTCCGTAAAGGATTCATTGACAACACAACCTCTCCTGAACCTTGGAAGTGTTACACTTTCGAGCGTTGATGGAAGGTTGTTATATAGAGGTTGAATTGGTTTATAGTATAATTTCATTTTAGAAAACTTTAAAAGGTTGTTGAAAAGAGATATTTGCTATAAAGATGCCATTGTTTTAGAGGTTCTTCTGTACTTCAGTAATACCATATGCATAACAAGTTATGTTTAGTACCGTCACGAAATACGTTGACCGACTGACAATGTAAACCAGGACATCAAAGCAAATTGTAATAACAATGATAACGATAGTTAAGTATAACAGACCGAATTATTTCAATTTATTAATGACGTAAACTTTAATTTGTTTATAACACCAAGTTTGTTCGCTGATATATGATAGGACACCATGTACTTACAGTTCAATCATATAGTGCCGACAAAGTCAATTGTATTTTACAGTCGAATTCATAGACACAATGAAACAGGAGAGATAGTGCGTGTAACTGTACACAGAGCAGACAATGTCAGTTTAAACAACTTCCCAAATCAAACTGGTAATAAATACACAAATAATGATGTTATATCTTCTTCATTCTCACTTTTTCTCTCCTTCGAACAGTTTACTGTGATAGTGCACTGTAGACACATTTGTTAACAAAGTATTGTACGCTTCATTAGTATTGCATGCGTATATGTTTTTTGTAATTTTTGTTTAAACCCTGGAAATTAAAAATAACCAGAAGCATCTACGATATCAGTTTAATGTACATGTTGTTTAAATATATACTAGGATTCACATTACACGAAATAGAGAGTGTAAACATAAATATACCCCAAGATGATGGCAATTGCAGGGATTTTAAACATCAATTATTCAGCAATCTTGTTACATTTGGCGGTTCTCGTGCAATATTTAAACACACCTTTACCGTTTGCATATTCTTCACATATCGTATATGTAAATTTTCACATGGCGCCATTTGTGTGTTTTGTATGTAGCATTTCCTGGTCCATGTCCTTATTTATTTTTTGAAGCACTGGAGTGCTGCTTTCCATGTGGACTGCTTTCTCTATATTCATAATATCGTACAATTGCCTTTACGTATTTTGCAATATGTTAAACTATATTTGGAATAGTTCTACACATGTAGAAAAGAACGAATGTGATAACAGTACATATTAGTATCAATTTATGATATGATTGTTTGCTCGAACGTGTTTCAAACACAATTTTCTTATTCCTCGTCTATCCAGATAATGCAGAGGATACAACTGAAGCAAATGCGAGAGTTGAACACGAACACTTAGATAGAGAGACGAACTTACAAGAAGCGACCGCTGATGAAGATTATATTACAATGGGCGGAGGTAAAAACAAATATTTTCTTGTTATATAAATAACCCATGGAGAACAAAGACACTTGTCGTTGATATTAAATGTTATTATACTCACTGGCTGTACAAAGGCATTTGTAAACAACTACAAACACATATATATGATAACAAATCCGAAGTATACATACTAACGTTTTCACAATTCAAACGACGAGCATCAACACATGTTACGTTGTACAATCGATGTTAGCACATTAGTGCATTTCAAGGTCAGCCATATTTTAACGTATATGAATAAACATTTACATTGTCTTCCATCTGCAAGGGCAATAATCATATCTTCGCCTATAATCGATGCTTGTTTCGTATTTATGTTGCGTTTATATTTGTTAACATGAGTGTATGTGTATCGTTCATATCTCCTTGCGATTTGGGTGTTGTGCATTTTAATGTAGCATTTCTAGTTTGACTTCAGAATTTATTTGTTTACAAACAATGTCTGTGTTTCCCCCTTGTTGTCCCCGTAAATTCTCCCTAGTTGTTTTTATAGCCAACCAGAACATCCATTGCATCCCTATTACCATGCGTGCATCTTGCACCTCCTTAGTGCCTAATGTTTTGTAGAATGTTATTTTCCCGTGTTCGGTGTGGGAAGGTATGTTCATGTACATGTGTAATTTGTATTCATTTGCGCGAATAACATAATAATTAAATGATTATTGATTGTGCAATCAAATGGCTAATTGTTAAAAACTGAAATAAGTAATAGAGTCTGAAAATAATGGCATTAACTATGTAATATTAGATATGTTAACCATGAAACATTCTCATCTATTATATTAATCAAATCATGCATTTGCTATCGTGTTTTCGACAGGAATCGCTTGTGCACAAATATTGCATATATAACTACTTTAAGAACTAATTGTAATACACATTATTTACATTTTCGTATTTAAATATTTCATCAATATTTGCTTTCAGCCACTGGACAAGGATCTTTATATGAACAATTAAAACCCAGTAACGCTGTCGAGACAACTTATAGTAGCTTGGATGTTCTAGATGATAGCAGTGTTACCGATATATATTATGAAAATATTACGAGAAAATAACAAAGGAAAGAGTTAAATCTTCAAATGTTTAGTTTGAAACAATGGTAACCATATATGTGTATGTGTTTGAGTAGTAACGACGTTTTAAATGAGACCCTCGTCATTCCCCAAGTTTTTACTTTGTCAGAAAAAGAAACTTGTTTTAGATACGCTTGATTTGTTTGAAGAATTTTTACAATAGTATTTAAGGATACTTAACAGCTGAGCTAGATCGACGAGACACCAGTATAAACAGCAACATGTTGTTTTGTCAGCTCTTCAGTCAAGCTGTTATAGATTCTTAAGGCTATCCTACCATATATTATTTCCCACGAATGATCTAATTAAAACATTTTAAAACATTCGTATCTCCTTGGTTAGTAGTTTATAGGTAGTATTGTGAATATGTAGGCAAACATATGTACGACGTGTTTACCGCCGAGTGATGCGTTTGTGACAAAGTGAAGCGTCTTGACAGGTTAGTATTGGTATATGTTTTCTCACCAATAATTCGTAAATTCGATGTTCCTCTGTGATATTGTACATGTAACTTCTAAACGATCTACATGAACTATCAAACGATAAAAAAGCGATATTGCTGGTTTCATTTGTTTAAAGAGTTTTGTGATCGAATTGAATAGTTCAACTCCATAGATCGAAATAAATATCATTTACGAACATTTCTTGCGACTTTGAAGCATGTAATGTTTAGAAGAATGCATGTTTAGTACCAATGATTAATAAAAGGTGTTTTCCAAGGTTAAGCACTATTGGAATTCATTGATATTCTTTTGAGTCCGTGTTTTAAACGTATCTTCCTACTGTTGCTATTGTATTATTGTTGTTATTTTTACGTTTTCTGGTATATTTTGTTTATTTCGAATTCTGTATTTTCCAATGGCTCCTGTTTCGTACAAAAAGCCAATTAAACAGGTATAATATATATATTTCCGGCAGAATAATGTTTATATCACTGGTCTAATACTACATCAATCTGTGTAGCTGACAGTTAATGTAAGACATTCTCTTGTATCACATGATTTACAAACACATTCATGATTGAAATATTAATCTAATCACAATGAATGTGTTTTATCTACCGAAGCATCAGATTCATTTTGTTACTGCTACTATGTAAACATATAGTGGCCCCTTAATGTGTTACCTATGACAACACATTTAATATGTTATACATGTACATATTATATTCAAGCATTTTTACTTACTAGTTTTTATTTTTCATGTTCATCTTCTGTTTAATGCCTTAAAAATGTAAGGGATACTTTTGTGCACAGGTACAAACATTTATTTAATATATAAACACCTCTTGTGTTTTAGTTACTAAAATAAATCATTTATATATGATGCAAGAAAAATCTGAGTGGCTTTTATACTGCCATAACATATCAATATCTATTTTAATCATTTGATTTATATTTTAGAGTATATATGAGCGCTGCTATGATTTCCAACCTCTTCTGTAAGTGACGTCATTTCAAGAAAACGCAACATGTGATGTCACTATTTGCAATCAATATTTACTCCATATGGTCACTTCGCTTTCATATTGCCATATTGGGCATATATTGCTTACTGTCAGTACATAATGACGTCACATGTGACGTTTTCTGGAAATGACGTCACTTAAAGAAGAGGTTGGAAATCGTACAGCGGCTCTCATATAGTTATTTTATTTAGACATTAAACATCATAAAATATGCTTTTTGATGTTTCATATTTTTTTAGGGTCAGTATACGTTTCAGTTATCATGCATGACATGCTTCACCGTGCATATTCTTTATCAAATTTTGACGCAATAAGAATCATTTAATAAACCTGACTTTACATTTCATATAATAGAGGTTAGTATACGTTTCCGTGTGTTATTAATTTTTGAATCATACTGTTTTCATTGATTATAATTTAAAGATTCGGATTCATTCATGCTATACTTCCGATTATGTATGACCGTAATGTAAAATTAAATATCCTGTCCAAAATATATTGTTTCCCTGAAGCACCTATATATTAAATTGAAAAACATTTTTTGAATAATATTCATATAATTTCCAGCAGTGTCTTAATGGTAATAATCAAAACAAGACAGCATCATACAATGGGAGGTAATTCATTGAGTTGAGATGCAACATTGCATATGTGATACCTCACAAAACAGTTATTTAATTTGCCATTTTTCGAATGATGTTTAACTAAAGAGTGCTGTCATTTGTTTGAAGTATTACTTTCAATAGATTAAAAATCAAATTACACATTGTGTTATTAATAATAAAATTACAAATTATTCTGTAGGTATGAACTCGATCGTAAATGTTTCAAACAACTAAATACAATTAAGTAAGGTTACCTAAGGCAGCTGACAGGAATCATATCGGTCAAGTGTAATATATTGTTTGTAATTATCTTACATTAGTATTTTTACATTCACAGATAATTAAAGATACACATGTATCATACCAATGTGGACTTAATGTTCACATCAAAACAATATAGACAGGTGTACAGTAACTGAACAATATGCATCAAATTATGAATAATTTCATATCCGTATATTTGTGTTCTGTGTATATGTTTAATATGAGTGATCTATGCTAAATGCAACGTTTCTGTGTCAAGTGTACTTGCCAATTAATTACACAGGGTAAATGGTGTTATGTATGTGTATACGTGTAAGAATTGTACATACTTGTATAAAGCTTTTTCGTATATTTCAAATCGTTCCTTTTATAAAAAAATATAAAACAATAGAAATAAAATAAAACCACATGAAACAATTACAGTAGAACCTCACTTAATGACCACCTCAATAAAAATAAGACCACCTCAAAATTAAGGACACACTTTTTAAGTCCAGTTTCATAGTTTTGCACTTTTTTCAACCTCAGTATTAAGAACAATTTTCGAGGGTTCCGAGGGTGGTCTTATTATTGGGGTTTACTGTTTATTGTTTATAAATGGTACGATTTCTGAACATATTGATCCTCGCTTTGTTATGTATTGTAGATACATTGTAGATACATGTATTAAGTTTTCATTTTGTATATAATTTCATTTAGTTTTTGAAAGCAATGCAAATAATTTTATTTTAAATATTAGATCAGTTAGATTTTCCACAATATTATATACACAGTTTTGGAACATAAATTACTTTCACAGCGGTGTAAAGGGCAAATGATTTGAAGTGAATGACCGTGACTACTATGGAGCTACTGAATTCATGTGTTAACAGATATACACTTACGCTATCAAACTAAAGGCAGTGTATGGTAATTAGTCTTGTTTTTTGTAGTTTACTGATTGAAAATATTATGCTACAATAATACAATTATAGAATTCCGGATCCATTTTAATACACTTCATATCCTATTCGAAAACTTCTAATACTTGTGTTATAACTTGTTATCTGTTTAATATTATCAGTTTTGTAAATGTATCATTTTTCTCATGCATGTATATCTTGTCTTTTATTTCTATAATAAACTTATATTCACAAGAAAGTGTTTGTAGTTATTAACACATAACGTAGGAAATGAAGTCCTTGGTGTCAAACCAGTGTAGTGGTTTGGTTATATGCATTAGCAACATGTAGTTGAAAGGAAATATGAAGCCAAAATAAAACAGTGTCAAATGGTGTATACCTGGATTGTACACCATGGTACAAGCATTATTTCAAATAGTTAACGTTAGCTGCTGAATAAGCCACAAGTATAAGCGAGACAATGACACAGCACACTAGCCACTCACGGTTAAAACAAATACACTGGTTAAAAGTGGAGTTCCATCTTCCTTGGAATCCAGTGTCGTGTTACAATAGTGTGTACCGTATATTATCAGTAATTTACAAATGATTGTTAGTCGAATTAATTAGCAACACCCATAGGTAATAATCACATATTGTCATTTATTCGTTTAAGACACTCCGGTAGTAATTAAAAACAATATGTTCAGAGCCAACGCTTTAAAGCGAGTCTTTCAACAATATGTACACATCCAGGAATGCCCTCTTTCACGTAATATAATGTTCCTTCGTGCTAAACAAATAATTCTATGCTAAATGAATGCTAATGTGTGACACTGGAAAAAAAACACATTCTCAACCACAAACTGAGGTACGAAAATACATTGCTTATACTTTTCCAACGTTTAAAATGACGGATGAAGTAACTTTTAGAGAAAAAAATGTTCTTTATCTCAAATTTAAATTAACATGAGCATTGAAATCGAAAATAAGCATAATTAAAATACAATTCATGAAAGAAATACCAATGGATTTAGTAGTTTTGCTTTGTCAGGTTCGTCAACATTTGTAAACATATGAGACAACAGTAATAAAAATAGTAGCAGTCTTTCCGCGGCCAATATAGACTGAGAAGGGTTACCGATGTGTTAAAACATAAACAAATAACTTAAGATGTAAACAGATTGAATAAACAATACAACAATAAACGAACAATTAATAAGATGTATTCGTAGTTACAGTTAAAATCAGTATATTATCTTTAATATATCTATCACAGTACATTTTGCTTTATTGTTTCCTGCCAACACGTTTACACATATTTACATCACTGAATGCATTTGATCATGTATGATGTGAGTAACACATGAAAAGGGAAACAACTCTGTCACGTATAATAAATATTCAATCCTAATATTTATTATTACTTCCCTTTTAATGACACAGTATATGTACTATTTATTTGCTGCTCATATGTTACTATGTATCTATTGCACATGATGTTACTATTTACTTGCTGCACATGTGTTAGAATCATATCGTGTGTACTATTCTAATGTACATCACTTCATTCAAACATCGGTGAGAATGTAATATAATATAATATTTATTATACAGGTCATGATTACAATTTATGAGGATCAAACTCAACTTTCATTCTGAACTTCGTATACATAAAACACTGAATACATTCGACCGCAAAATTATACAATTATTATCCACATGGATTTGAACAAAATATGCAATTCTCCAAGATTCACCACATAAATCCTTAAAACACAACGTTAAGATTCGGTGCGGGTATTACTACACAGATCAGTGTTTTTCTGTGTCGTTTCCAACGCAATTAAACAGCTTCGCATAGTATTGTAACAATTAGAAACGTATCGTGGCTTAACAGCATGTCATTGGAATATAATGATATTCAGGTTATCAAATAAGACATTAAGTACAATTTATATAATCAATCACAAATGTTACAACACATTAAAATCAGGAAGAAGTACAGTGTGAACCCACTAAAGTTGTCTTCAGTTTGGCTACAACCTCTACTACAACAACATCAAGTTAAGTCATTGACCTTGTACAGTGTGATCCCACTAAAGTTGTCTTCAGTTTGGCTACAACCTCTACTACAACAACATCAAGTGTAGTCATTGACCTTATACAGTGTGATCCCACTAAAGTTGTCTTATGTTTGGCTACAACCTCTACTCAACAACAACATCAAGTTTAGTCATTGACCTTATACAGTGTGATCCCACTAAAGTTGTCTTATGTTTGGCTATAACCTCTACTCTACAACAACATCAAGTTTAGTCATTTTCTAAATTGCAATATAATGTTCAGGTTGAATCATAACACCAAAACATATATCTGTTTGGGTCAATTTATCTAAGGTAAAGATTGAATGACAATGTTACGGTGAAAACAATGATAGTATTACCTGTCTAACCTAACACTCATATAAACCCATTCCACCAAATATCTAAAGATCATTTAATCATTATATAAAATGTCACACACGAAGCGCACAACCCCTCCCCCTCACCCAAGAAGTATATTGACATAAAACAGGATAAAAGGTTGTGTGAACAATGACAAAAAACAGGGCACATATTGCAAAAATAATGATGAGCGAAAATATGACCGCTTTGGAACGTTGCGAAAAAGTTAAAACTGCTGAATTTATTGACAAAACGTAAATCTATATAGAAAAGAAACTGATGAAAGACTATCCGAATGAGACCATCATGTAGTACGTAATTATATTGAAACATTCTTTGGTCATCTCAGAACGAAAAATGAAGAAAAACATGTTTCATTTGAGACACCTATACATTTACCCTTAGTCATTCATATTGTTGATTCAGTGTAGTATGTACATTTTTAAAATAAAATACAGTCGTTGTACACAGCATGGAATGCATTGCACAGATCAGATATATGTCATATCTGTTTGTTTTAATATAATTTGGTATAGTCTCAATAATGTAGATATAGTGGTCCCATTTGAGACAGCTAGTCTTCTTATGTCCACAGAAATAGCGAGATAACGAGGGCTGTTCATATCTACCTGATTGTTGACACTATGCGTCCTCTAGGAATAATCTCTGCTAACGCTTTCGTAATATTACTGCCTACAAACACATGATCATTCGAACCAACAGCTACATCACATGGTGCATTTATCAACCTATCCTTGATGACAACCTTCTCACCTGTCTTAACGTCGTATATATACTAGTATACAGCGTGTATCTCTGTATATATACATTGTTTGTCTCTATATCTGACACGACTTCATCCTGACCACGTTTATACGTGCAATAGCTTCTCTCACATGGATAATTAATTTTATTATTTGTTTAATGGAAATTCGACATCAAAGTCTTTCTCTTCGCCAAACATTGATACAATACGAACTGGTGTAGTATGAATAATAGTAGTTTACCTAACATGTTTAATTCAAAATTAATTCATTTGATTTACTTACATGTAGAATAACCAATTTTTAAGCGTCGCCCGATGTTATAGCAACCTCCTCATCAGAAACAGCAACTACATTTTTAGGATGTTCGAATGGTAATTTGTATTCAAACTTCTCATCATACAGTGCACATTTACCGTTATAATGATCCACCACCGACAGTCTACCATCAGGCAGAAACTCTAGATCGGTGTATAATGGCTGACTCACATCGTCACTCGACTGCATTAAATCTATGTAAGCGAACGGTATAATAATGTTCGCTGTGTTTTATATCAAACTCATCAGGTTCCATTACAGACAGCAGTTTTGATCTCAATGCATCAACATGATCGATAAAATTACATGAAACGTTAAATATCCATGGGAATAAAGAGTTGGCGTTCTTCAGTTCGTTTTGTATTGTTTCTGTCATAAAATACGCCGCTATGAAATGGTGCGATGCTGTTCCTTCTCTCGCTATAGTTTCAATCGTTTCCATTGAACTTCTCATTGTCTTGATTTTATTTTCACATTCGATCTTTTTCTGTCTCAAATCTTCCGTAGTAGCGTCCCGATATCTTTCCGCGTCTGTAGTCACCTTCTCTGCGAAGTCATCAAATATTTGATTTATATTTTGCTTTATTCTATTAAGTTTTTCTCGTATACGTAGGTTGTCGCTATTTACATAGGACTCTGCTCTTTTCAAGTGCTCCACTGCTTGATTAGTCGTTGTTACATGTACATGTATTGCTGTTTGTAACATTTCTCTTAATCCATCGAATTGATTTTTCTTCGCGATTGCTTCAATATCGACTACTGTATCACATCTCCTGTGATTTAAAATTGCACAAGTACTGCAGACTAATGCTTTGTCATCTTCACAGTAGAACTCAGATGGTTTATTGTGTTTTTCACAAATATAACGTCCGTCCATGTCATTAACAAGTTGTGATCCTTTCCCTCCCATTTTAACTACGAATAATGTATCATTAACTCCTTTACTTAAGTCAAAACCGTTGAAATCATATGTTTAGCAATCGTATTATATGATAATCCATTAATATTTGTCCAGTTCAAGTTCATAATATTTCTCAATATGTTCACATCAGTATATTGCTTCATGATATTATGTTCGTACGGTCTACTGTAACACATATTGGATGGTTATGATCCGTTATTATTGTGTACAGGCCTGATAATCCAGTCGCGTGAACTTTCATATCAGCATAAAATAAATATTTATTTAAACATGAAAAATAAAAATATGTATGTGTAACACGATTTGTTATGAATGTTATGAATGTTTAAAAATGAACCTTGCATATGTTTTCTTTTAACGTATTCCATCTTTTCGACGCTTCATATGATGTACATAATGTATGTTAGCAAAATAATGCATTCAGTCTATTATACTAAATATCAAGTATTTTTAAAAGTGTGGACAAGTTATTTGTAATGATTCAAATTGTTAAGAAATGTTCTGATCTAGCAGACCACCATATAACATTTAACCATGTTATGTAAACATAGTTCTAGAAATATCTTATGTTCAAGGTGTATTGACTCTCGGTACTAGTTTATCCATATGATAATAGTAATAAAATTACTCTTAGTAATGTTTTCTTTTCCCCATTGCACGTCCGGTTTCTCTCGCTAATACACGTACATATCTACCCATATCCTGTACTGCGTCATATGCATCGCCATAACCAGACGTAATTAGAAATTACGATCGTAAAGTTATTTTCCATTTATATAACGTATTTTTTAAAGTAATTGTTTGCAATTTTAGCATTTTAACAGATCGTACGCTATCTTAGATGTACCTCAGCGTAACTATACATGTACGTGTTGAAATACTTTAGTTTGTAAAGTCAAAAATACTTTTTCCACGGATCATTATTCTACTAACAACGGTTTAAACATGCATCCGTTGTATCTCATCGCTCTTTTTAATTTATTAATAACACTTTTATACATAAAAAATACAGGTAAAGTATCTATCAAAAACGTTGCACGTGTTGATACAGGCTGCGATAATATGTATTATAAGCATGTATGTTGATTTGAAAGGTAGATATGTAGCATTTAAAGTCATTTTGTTACAATATACAGTGGAATCTCTTTGACTCGAACTCGTCGGGACTGACGAAATTAGTTCGAGTAAAGCGTATATGGTCGCAAACAGGAGAAACATCGGTGGTAAATGCCTTCATACAGATGTACTATACAACCCAGCGTGGTTACCTTTCTCACATGTTTCCCAAACTGCAAATCCACGACTCTGGAATCGGTATTTCCTTTCTTGAGTTAGGGCTAGCATAAGATATATCTGTATCGAACTCGTGTTTTGCATTTCCACGAAACTTTAAGAATAGTTTCAGTGCAGTGTTTTAGAGTACGTCAGTACGAAGGCATTAACATGCAATTTTCTTACAATTTAGCATATTTATACTACAATTAAGATTATCTACCTTTAAATTACTATAATATATCAATACTAATCTGTATACTGACCCATGTTTTATATGTTTCATAGGAGACATCTCATATTGCCGCTCATATTATGAAATGATGTACTTTGTGTCTCAAACAAAGATAATCAGAGCAAAAAAAGCACAAGGCCGACAACGATCTCATTAGAAAATTAAATTATACGTTTTAACTAGTTGATACAAAAATTATTATATAATCGGTAACCAGATTACCTCAGCATGTACTATGTTAAAACCAGCTTCTCACTGAAACCACGTGATAAGTCATATTTCAATATCACGAACCTTTGACATAAGTCATGATAATGATCATAGATAACAGTACGGATATAAATTATTGTCTATATTCCGTATACAAGTATCGTTATCTGGTAAGCAATGTGTCATACATCTATACGTACCGCACACATTTTGGCGTTTCTGTTTTGACAGTCTGTATATAAACATTCATCATATATTTATTACTTTATAACTGAACATGGAAAAGTATCGTTTTAATTGAGAAATATATACAGTCATACAGTCGAACTTGTCCTTTCGACCAACTTTTAAAAGCGACCTACTGTATTTCCGACCATGCGTTTTAATCGTTATATTAATGTACATACGCGACCACCTGTCAAACACGACAATCGCCCTTTTTATACACATGGTCGTAATAACATACACTTATTTTTGTTTATTTTAGACTTTACGTTGTTTCTCACCAGTATTTCAGTTATATACTGCGGTCATTTAACTTACCCAATACTCTTGGGTTTCAAATCATACTAACCTCCGCTAGTAGCTATCAACTTCCCACATATGTCAGTATTCAGAGGTGGAGAACACATGACTGTGGATGCAATTGTCACGGAAGTACATACGCCTCGTCCGGGCTTCAAACCCACTGCCTCTTTATTAGCAGTCGAGCGCTCTACTGATTAAGCTAAATGAGCATGATTTCACTTTTTGCCCAAATATGGCACACGTGAAAAATGTAAACACTTGTTATAATACATTGTGTACTAACACTTATGAAAAATACATTACGTGTATTGCAACATATGAAAATACACGTTTCAAGGGTCACTTTACTGTATAGATTAATCCGTTTACGGTTGCAAGTGTTATCTTAGTTGTTTTGATAGTACGAATCAACATTACAAAATAGCTTAAAACCGAAAATACCACATATCACCATGTCATTTAAAGGGAAATTACTCCGTAGGTTCACAATACTTTTGTCTGGAATGGTTATCCTTCCTAAACGGCAACTCAATACACCAAAGATCTATGCATTGGTATTAAGTGAGCAAAAGTAGCAGTACAAACTTTAGTAGCGGTATCTAACTGATAGTATAGAAATAACTAAAATAATGCTGTAACTGTTCTACAGCTAACATAGTTGGCAATATTACATATATATCAAGAGCACTTGCCGAATGATTAATCCTCCAAGGCTTCGGTAACATATTGCGATGCATGTATACGATTTGGTTTATGTGGTATCGACACGTAATAATTTCGAACATGCTTAAGTCATTTAGAAGCCTCATGGGACGTAAATGGGAAATTGTAGAGTTTAACCTATATAGTTTAAATCGAGTGTAAAAGAAATTCTGACTGCTTCTAAGGTAACTGACCAGTTATCACGCCGAATTCAAGGATTACCATACATACCATCGTAAAAGCTCAGCCGGCAAATTGTAATAGTGTCAAGCTCAAGGATGAACGGCTGAAAGGTCCATGATACGTTTGTTGAAGATATTCAGCTAATGGCATTCATTATCAATCTATGAATAATGCATAGCATATTTCGATTAATTGCGGTTGATAAAGATCTTCGTTGGTACTATGGGATGCTGATTAGATCAATACTGATCAATATCTGACCCCGATGTATTTTCTGCTGCACGTTGAATTGAATTGGGCTATTCGAAATAAAGTTTCGGACGCGATGAATTCTAATAAACGTGGTCCTGCTGTACATACATGCATATATGTGCAATTCGCTTTTCTTGTTCGACTCCTTTATTCTTTATAAACAATTAACACAATACACCCAACAGAACGCATTCAGCATTCACTTCTCGTATTGTAAACACAAAGACGCACAAAACAATCTATGAATAAAGTTGAATGAAACAATGAAATGAAACTACTTGTAGTCGAAATTATTAAAAAGTATATGTGATTACAGAAACAGGAATACATTCAATTAATTGGACCAAAATACATGAAAATGGCAAAGTCCGTCTGATAATTATCCCAAGTAATTGCTGGTCAATATCTAAAATGAACGGTATAATATACGGTTGGCATTGTAGTCGTCAATTGCTTGTATTGTGTTTTATTATATTTGTCTGTGAACAATGATAAGAATCCGTATGAATATTAATATACATGTAGCTGCCTGTACTCTTATGTTTTTTTTGCTGTTTGGTGTTTTGCGATGTGGTCCAAACATTGAAATTTAGTGTATAATGCTATAGTATATCCTTACTTTGACGCTTATTCATTACGTGTTCATGTGTAACGGATGTTAAGTTTATGTCAACATTCTTTTCTTAAGCTAGTGATGCAGATTTCAATTGTCTCTCCGAAACCTACGACAATCTCAGATAGCTCTTCCAAGTACTGTATTCGTCTGCAATACAAACTATGTCTGTTTCAGGTGGCCTGTTTTTTCAATTAGATACAATACCATTTTAAAATACACCAGTCGCATTTTAAGAAGGGAGACAACAATATATAACATACGTTTGAATGATTGTAAAGATTTATCTAACATTCTCGTAAAAATAATTTGCGCATTTAACATACTTTATAATTATTACAACGTTCCATTTTAAAATAAAAGAAACGATTTGGAGGCTTATTTGGGATTTATAAATGAAAGGAACAAAAATATAGTTATACATATTGCATAAGTTCCAATTGAAGACCTGGAGATATTTTAAAGAATTTTGTAGTTTACCTTTGCATCTTGTTTTTACTATTGGAATTGCTATAAACTTAAACATACAAAGTTTATTAAAATAACAAATAACATTGGGAGTGCTAAAGCAGACTGAAATTGGACGGGAATGGACCAGGAAGAAATTAAATATAAAATGAGTGACATGGTAAATATTCAAGCTGAACAGACAGGTAATAATGCAAAAATAAAATGCAGGACATATACAGCACTGTATTATAAAACAGCGAGAACATACAATTTGAACTCCTGGTAATCTGAAAATGTAAGGAATGATTTTCATGTCGGAAATAACGTTATTTATTTTATTTAATAGAGGTAGCTTTTTACGACATTGTCATATTTCAATACTAGGTTCTGTACAAAACGTAACCACATCAAGTTTGACTTCATACGCTTATTTAACTAACGTGAAATGGTACCGCAAAGACATACTTGATCATATTCATATACCTGATACCATTATGTGCTGATACTTCAGTTAAACATGTTGATAATATGTAGGCGTGTATCAGTCATCATATGATAATCCAGATTTTTACAGATATAATTGCCACCCACGTCTTTATTTATTTTGCAATAATGGTGTCCTGACGATGGCTCATTATACATCATGGATCTTATGGGAAATGGCCGAAACTCACATGCTTTTACAGTTTGAAAATAAAGATTTATTTTTTTAATAAATAGAAAATGAATATGAAATAGTATGATCGTGTATATTATTATTAGTAATCCGACACGTCAGTATTTGACGTATTTGAAAACCACCACCTTAATGTATACATGCATACACGTTACCAACAACCTAATTTGGTTGTACGTGTACTCCAACCTCATAACTGCATGTCAATGCATACGTATGTATGTTGTAATAAAAGGTAAAAAGAAAAAAAAGTTATCCTTTTAATTTTATTAATCAAGTCTTGATAAATAGTATTTCAAACGTATAATAAATCATACATGACACATACAAAGGCTTCTTACAATAATCATGTACACGTTTGTCTGCAAGTTCATCATTCATACTACGTATTATCAATACCCACTTTGTCTCAAAAGAAAAAGAAGGTTTAGACACATCATATACAGTAAAGAATGTAAATGAAAAACTTATTAGAAAACAAATTGTTATCCCTAACCAATATAATAAGTGTTGAATAGTGCAGTTAAGCAAACACACACAAATGACAAAGACAACGTTATGTGTCTAAACTATAACTCATATACCCGATATAACGATGTTCAAGTTATGGATAAGACACTAGAAGATTTGGTTCAGACTTGTACTGCTGTATTTCCAATCCTAATCCTACGGTATCTTATTTTTTTAAAAATGGTACATTTAGCATATCAGTACCCCGATCATATCGCATAAAGCATTAGTAATTATCTTATTATATAGTGTAGAATATTATTGTAATGTAAGGTATCGTCCAGGATTCAGTCGTCCAGGACCGTTAGAATATATATGAAAGCACTTAGAAAAAGGACATCGTAGTAAGATAAAGCATAATAATATAACAACACAACATACACATTAAATTGACATTTTTATCATATTGAAGCTAAACGCAATACATGCAAAAGGCAATGAGATCAACACATGTAACATAAATTGTGATAATGTTTCAATTACAATGATCTACCATGCATAACCTTCAGATAAGAAGTAGTGCATGCTTTGTCATCTTCACCATTGAATTAAGTATGTATTTTACATTATATCAAGGCCGTTCATGTCGACCTTATCTCTGAATTCACTATCGAATGGACCTTCGCTAAAACTTCATAGTTTGTGATATTTCATGAAAGCGTAAAAGAACTTTAGTGCAAGCTTAACCTTGAGTTTTATTACATATCAAACAGACTATATCAGCTGAACAATAAGTGTATTTGTTTAAACAAGGTCGGCACGTTATTTCGATATGTCCTTCTACTCCTGTTTGCTCTCCGTCATAACGTTAACAAAGTGTAAATATGTATAGTTAGATGCATGCCTTAACATCCATAGTTAAATAAGGTTGAAGAAAATGTAATTGTAACGATTTACTGTAACATAAAGATATTTCACTTTTTTATATTTACTGATTTTCACATTGATATTTATATCGATATCCCGCCTAGCTTCATTTTTGTAGCTCAGCTAGCTCGACTGCCATCCGGGTTCAAATCCCGGGTTTGACAGGTTATGTTATTTTATAACACTGTTTACGGTCATGACCTCCACGTGTGGAGAAATTGTCAGTTGCTTGCGGAATAGCATGATACATGTAGTACTGGTTGATATTTGATTCAGACAAAATTGGTTATGTCAAATGACTGCAGTACATGTATACATGTATGACAGAAAATGGTTTGGAAATGGCATAAGACCCCATGTAAACAAACGAAACAACCACAACATTTATCGACACTGTCCGGTAGAGTCAGAAGCACATATTTGATCATATGCTGAATTAAATTGTAAACAAACATGTACCATAACAACCACTTACGTTACGATTGTGTATACCACGTATAAGAATATAGATAATGAAGACATAATAACATTAAACATTTGATGATAGAGAGATTAAGATTCCGGCCGAACAAATTATGTTCAGTTACATTGCTGTACAAACATTGTCGAAATGATTCTTTGAATTTCGAAGATCCAAGATTATATTGTATGAAGTGTACTTTGTTAATGCCTGCATTACTGAATATAATTTAATACTTCTCTCCACTCAATTTAATCGAGCATGCACATCTATAAGTATTGTCTTGTAGAGATTATATCGGAATCATTCCAGCAACGGTCATAAATTAAGGAATGCACTTAATACATTTTCAGAAAATGGCGTTTAAGTCATTGTCGTTTCTCGAAAACTCGTTCAATATATTCAGTATGCTTGAACAAAGACACAAACAAACGTCAAATGTATCAATACCGGTGTTAAAGTCCATTTTCTTCTCAAGGCGATAGATATATTCACAGATACCATGTCATAAAAATATATCACAACAACTATATCAATGTTTCCGGCATTAACAATTTACTGTCAAATTGACATTTCTAGAGCATCTGCATTTCAACAACAGTCCACAATTGCACTGTATAATTGTTATCAGAGAACGCAGAAATATTTAGGACAAAAGAACATGCATCCTAATATCTTATTAGCTAAACCTATAAACATCACAATACGAGTTCAGTATAGATTCGAATGTAAGCAATTATAATAAAGTCATGTTTGTGGAACACGAACAAATAAACATAACTGTTTATTCAATAACATACACAAGGCATAATGCAAACCTTAACCAAAGTAAGACATATTTTACTTTGTAAGCTCTATGAGCTTCCGGGGTCGAGTGGAATAGAAAATCACTGACCCATAACTTCTGCGAGTTTGAATCCCACCGGGATATAAATTGGAAGCTAGGATACCATCCACCTGACTTGCGGTTCTACCCAGGTGTTTGCTTGGTGTTTTCCTGTATCCAAATATTTGGAATAGTCAGTACATAACCCTGTCTGTGTATGTCGCTTAAAGCCCAAGTGCATATTACTCCCAACACGTTTTTTATGTATATGCGAGCGTAATACTGTGGAGATATAAGAATGTTGAGTTCATTTACAACATGTTAAATCTTAAACATTACGCGCATTCACTCCTAGTGCTACTAAACACCGTATAAGAGCTAATTACAATGTGAGGTACAAGTGATTTGCATCAAAATCGCATATTGAAAGAAAATTTCTCAATGAAATTAATCCATTACCTGAAATACGCATGAATGCGCTAACACTGACAATTGACCAAGTCAATTACACTTATTTATTCATACTACTGGTGGCATGTTGTTCTTAGCACATTGTATTCATTTATTCGCTACTCAGTCATGAACAGTTATCAATACGACTGTTCATCCATAGTATATTTGATATACAGTCAAACCTGTGTTAAAGACCACCTGCGAACAAAGACCACTATTGCAAAACCTATCTGCAAAGACCACCAATTGTATCTCCCATCAGACCATTTTCAATGATATTTAATCTGTTAATAGAGACCACCTGTAAACAAAGACCACATTTTGCTGTTCCCATGGGTGGTCTTTACATACAGGTTTGACTGTAGTTTTAATGTGCTGCCATTTGACACAGCAAGTTTTCGGTGGTACTTGGATACGGCAAGATCTCGAGCCTATTTTATATCTACCTGATGTGTTGACAAAACACGACCTGCAGGAGTTATCTCACCTAACTATTATAACTCTTGTATTATAACTGCTTACAAATACATGATCATACGCATACGTCATGATACATGTAACCTTTTCACCGGTTGTAAATATATATATTGCATCTACTTCTATCAGCCAATACGATTTATCCTGACCACGTATGCAGGTACAGTAGCAAGTGTCAACAGAATATTTATTGGATGGAAACATGTCAAAATATTTCTCTTTCCCAGACATTGAAACAATACGAATTAGTGTGTTGTGATCGATACTACTGACAACAAAGTTCTCTTCATCCTTCATACTTATATAGTCGTATTTAGCATTGACCTTACATGTTCTATCCAATACTATGTCGTTTGATGTACTTACATGAAGAAAGTCCAGTCTGTAATTAGAGCTCGTTGTTGCAGCAACCTCCTCATCTGATACAACAACAACACTAACAGGATGTTTGTATGGTAATCTGAATGCAGACTTCAGATTCAGATTCTCATCATAAATCAAACATTTACCATTCATGTTATCATCCTTCACTAGTCATCTATCAGGAAGAAAATCTAAACCAGTGGAAAATGGCACTCCTAAATCATTATCTGTCTGCTTTAAATATTTGGAGGCGATCCTTGTTTTAATGGGTACACTGTATGTCACCCCAATCTCATCAGGGTTTATTGTAGAAAGCAGACATGATATAAATGTGTCAAACTGTTCGTCGAAATTACACAAAATATTTAATGTCCCGAAATCTGCGCTTAATGAGTCGGCGGTCTTACCTTCATTTTGTAATGTTTCTGTGATAATGTTCGCGGTTATGAATTGTTGCGAGGTAGTACCTTTTCTAGCAACATTATCGATCGTTTTCAATGAGCGTTGCATAGTCTTTATTTTAGTTTCACATTCAAGATTTATATTTGCCCACTTTGCTGTAGTTTCGTCACGATACGAAGCCCGCATCTTGTGTCACCTCTTCGGCGCAGGCGTTAAACAACTGACTGAATTTTGTCTTCAGTTTTGAAAATTCTCCTGTACACTGTCAGCGGCATCTGTCAAACGCGAGTCTGCTTCTTTTAAGTGTTCAGCCGTTTGATTTTGTGTTGTTTGTACTTTTTCTTCTGACGAATTAGAAGAAGGATCAAATCTGTTCAATGACACATGTGATCAGAAATAAGATCAATGTATGTTTATTAAAACATTTGACGAAAATGAAACGATACATGTAATTATTTTGGAACGTGTGTGATAATGCAGATTTATTTGTTTGTCATAGAGACTTACGTCAAATGTCAATTAAGAATAATACACACAGAGTTGGTTAAATCTGTAATTAGACGAAGTTCTGGCACCAAACGTTGCCTGTGGTTCATGGTGCTAGTAATTTGCAAAATTCTCCGACATGGTCGTGTTTTGTGTAAGTGATAAGTGATGATATATTGAAATTAATGACACATACTAATAAAGTACTATGAAAGAAACTTGTAAAGATGCAGGCTCAGTTGTTGTAACCATTTTACTTATTATCACACCATATATTTAAATGTACATGTATCTGCAACAACAAACTTGGTGTACACATAATGTAAATTCGTTTTTGGTTCGTTATGAGTATACGTAATAGTTAAATGTACCCGGACAAAGCCCTCCCGGTATGCTCAGTTGGTAGAACGCTGGGTTATCATCCGGATGGTTCGTATGCGATTCCCAGGCGCCACATAAGACATTTTGCTACGCGGTCGTTTGTCACTCGTCTCAGATGCATGAGGGGTTAATTCAAGTTTTTAGTCCAATATCCCCTGTTTGTTAGAATCCCAACCGGAATATTGAATGTGTAAGCGAAGCAGACATCCAGTGGTATGCGAAATGTGGTGGTTCAAACCAAGTGTCTTCTAAACAACTTAAACTCTAAAACATCAACACAGCTCTCATTCTCTAATTCCAGTGCATAGAAAATGCATCAACAATAAACACGGTAAAAGAACCGGTAATTGAAATGTACCGTACAGACGATTTGCGTTAAATCACATTTTGAATGAAAAGTCATGACTTTTGGAGTACTTACGAATGTACTTACCAAGAAATAATCAACAATGCACTTTCACTGATTTATACATTTTGCTGGTTTCATATTTGTCTTATCTCAATGTATTCATTTAATCGCTCACCTACTCATACACATTTTTTCAATACACATAAAGGTCGCATCCGTACATTTTCAGAGTATTTGATATAATTTTAATGTTTTGGCTCCAGGTGCAGCATTTGAGACAGCAAGGCTTCTCCTGTCCTTGGATACGGCAAGATAACGAGGGTAATTCATATCAACCTGATGTGATGTCAATACACGACCTGCAGGAGTAATCTCTACTAACGATCTTGTATCATTACTGCCTACAAACACATGATCATATGGACCAACAGCAACACCACATGGTGCCTTGATCAACTCATCCTTGATGACAACCTTCTCACCAGTCTCAACGTCGTATATGAATGTAGTGTCTGCATCTCTATCAGTCAACACGACTTTATCCTGACCACGTATATATGTAAGAAAGCTAGTGTCGATTGGATATTTCTTTGATGGAAACATAATATCAAAGTCATTCTCCACACCAGCCATTGTAACAATACGAACTGGTGTGTTGTTATCGTTAGTACTGACAACAAAGTTCTCGTCATCCTTCATGCATATAGAGTTGTATCCAACATTGACATCACTTGTTCTATTCAGTGTTATTTCATTTGACTTACTTACATGAAGAAAATCCAGTCTGTATACAGAGCTCGTTGTTACAACAACCTCCTGATTAGATATAGTAACTACTTTTTGAGGATGATTGTATGGTAATTTATATGCAGTTTTCAAATTCAGATTCGCATCATAAACCAAACATTTACCATTCTTATTATCCACCACCACTAGTCTACCATCAGGAAGAAAATCTAAACCAGTGTATAATGGCTCCTTTACATCATCACCCGTCTGCTTAATATCTATGGAAGCGATGGGTGTAAGTTTTGTTTTCTTAGGTACCCTGTATTTCATCTCAAACTCATCAGGCTTTATCGTGGAAAGCAGACTTGATCTCAAGGTATCAAAGTGCTCGGCGAAATTGCATGACACGTTTAATGTCATCAGGTCTACGCATAATGAGGTGGCGTTCTTCATTTCTTCATTTCGTTTTTTAGTGTTTCTGTCATACTGTGCACGGTTATGAATTGTTGCGATGCTGTTCCTCTTCTAACTATATTTTCAATCGTTTTCAGTGAACTTTTCATTGTCTTTGTTTTATTTTCACATTCGATATGTTTCTGTTTCCAGACTTCAGTAGTAGCGTCCCGATAGCTTTTCGCGTCTTCAGTCACCTTCTCGGCGAAGTCATCAAACATTTCATTCATTGTTTGCTTCATTATATTGAGCTGTTCTGGTATACGTTGAAGGTCCCTATTCACATGGGCTTCTGCTTCTTTTATGTTTTCAACTGCTTGAGTAGACGTTATTATTGCGGTTTGCAACTTTTCTCGCGATTCATTCCACTGAACTTTCTTTGCTATTGCTGCTATATCGACAACTTTATCACATTTTCTGTGATCTAAGATAGCACAAGAACTGCAGGTTAATGCTTTGTCATCTTCACAGTATAACTCAAATGGTTTCTTGTGTTTTTCGCACATATCAAGCCCGTCCATGTCGATTACCTCCGTATCGTTAGCTGCAAGTTGGGCTACACCTTCGCTTACACTTAACAGTTTGTGATTCTCCATTAACGTGTAAATTTTATGACCGTTTGTGCAATCGTTGCATTGGAATTCTCTGCATGTTGGACAGAACGAATCAGCTGAACGCTTGGTGTCTTTCTTTAAACATGGTTGGCACATTCTATCCACACGCCCTCCTACTTCCGGACTGCATTCCGCCATTTTAACTACCAGAAGTGTACCATTACATCTAATATTTTAGAGTAAAACATGTTACATTTAGGTGTACAACAAACTTATAAACAATCCATTAGTCTTTGTTTCGTTCAATTTCATAGTATTTCTCAATATGTTTACACTAGTATATTCCTTAATGGCATTGGTTTCGTACCGTCTACTGTGACACAGATTTGATGATTATACACAGTTACTGTTTTGTACATTTCTTTAAACTGAAAATCGTTCGCGTGAACTTTCATATTGACATACAAGAAGTCGCCATTTTACATTCGAAAACACAAACAACGGTTAATTGATAATTAGTAAAAATCTTTAAACGATTTTCAGATTAAGTTCAATGCCGTGCACACTTTAAACACTGTACATCAACGTCCTTGTCTGTGTTATTTACGCATTTATTCCTATAATGAAAAAGCCTCCTCTGACTAGAGTTAACACAATTGTGCCATACGACCAACGACGTTATTGCGTAATACATGTATCTAAATATAAATTGACACAGTTTTCTTTGTCATGTTTTTTTTTTTTTAGAAAACGAAGCCGACTTTCGGTTTCGTTTTCGGCATTATGCACGCACTACTTATACGTTCACTACTAGATATAGACAAGTGTGTCTGTATGAGACAGTCACACAATCATAAAGTGTAATATATCACAGTATTAATTAATCTATATGATATAAAACCGTATAAATCCACATAACGCGACATGTACGTCTAAATAGTTTGTACTGGAAATTTGATTGTGTACTTATTACGTATGTATAATTCGCAAATTGTTCCGTTACAAATTGATAAATCGCTTACCAGGACATTGTCATTGATTAAGTCTTGAAATCAAACGTGTGTGCAGTGTATGATCTCGTATATGCAAATGTTGATTCTCTGGCAAGAATGGTGTGTATTGTAGAAAATTTGTAAAACGAGGTTTCTGTTCGAAATACATGAAAGTGAGACTTGTGCCTGGCACAACGCACTTAACAATTAGACACCCGTAAGAATATTCTCATCAAAGTAGTGTGGCTGTCTTTATATTCATGGCATATAAATCATTTTAGTAACGGGGAGCAAGGTCAGTATAAGGCTGCTTGTTCCTCCGTGCTGGATTAGTTACTGTATGATGATATGCACGTGATGGTTGGTTGTTTTTAATGATTAGTTACTGCCTACTTAGTCAATTTATGTATATATGTTGGAAATAAATGACCATATAGCGATAAGGTGTGAGGTTACATGTAGCTAGCTGTTAAATCGATTTAAACCCCCAGTATTTTTGCTGACAGTTCAAAGGCTGTAATTCGCTATATGATTGTTGTTTCTGTTTGTGTTATGAATGTGTTTTATATTTCCCTTTCCCCTGTGCAATTATGTCACTTTATACAGTTTTCAGAGTGTTTCCTGCCCATGTTTGGCCTATTGCGGCCAGTTGTCTTGACTTGTCCTGTGTCTTTTCCATCCATTAATTCCCCCCTCCCCCTCCCTTTACTGTCCACTTTGATTCTCCTAGTTATTCGTTATGGTCTGTGGAGCCATTCCGTGTGCCTCTGTTCCTTAATATGTGTACCGTTTGGCCTCCTTAAGTGCCTTATGTTTTGTGGATTGTTGTTTTTCCGGAGGTCTGCGTGGGGAGGTATTGTCTTGTGGACGTGGCGTTCCCTGTAGTTACGTATTCTCTCTGTTTCAATAACTGATAAAAGTTAAAACGCCATCCAACATTTTCGTATGCTGTTTAGCAGCCTTTGTATTATACATGTATATCAGACAATCTGTAGCTTACGATATATTATGTCTCCTAGGCTGTGAGACGTCGTTACTCTTTTTAATCATATGATACCAGGAAGAGTACAACTATTAACACTAGGTTATTTTGATATTATCTCATGACGTATCAATTGCAATCATGCTTCTATTTGTCACGTAGAAGGATATCAACGAAACAATTTGTAAGTAGGTGAACACCATTTCTTGCTCTTAAATCCAAATATTGTCATTGTTTCTATTTAAAGCACATACACAGTGTCTAGACTTGAACACAAACACTCAAACATTTACACGTGTGTTTACACTTTAAATGTATTGGTGGATGGTGATAAGTAATTTCTATCTCTACCATGAAAGATGTACCGATGAACAATTTCGACAACAATATGGATTTGGTTTTATCCTGCTAGTTATAAATTGATTATGACATTCAACTACATACCATGATGATTAACGTTTTAAGAAAAAACAGACGTAAAGTCCCTCAATCAAATTGAAGTTTCTTAATTTAGTCACTTTATTACTCTTGTTTTCTGAAGTATAACCAGAGTTATGTCAGCATATAATGTATCAAATCAAAATATCACAACACGAAATAAATTAATACTGTTATAATGTATGTGAAAACAGAGGACTCTTTCTATTTACCCTGGCAGATCACTGTGTAGCCGATTAATAACACATATGTAATAATTTAAGACTATTCGTTTACTTAGTCAAGAGTTTGCGTTGTGAGAATGTTTTTGTAACTTACCATTTTACTTTTAAAACATATACTTTGTAAACTGTACATTCTATCATCAATGAATAAGAATCGTATATATGTTAAATTATTTAATTGTTTAATTATTATGTCTATGTTTTCACATAGCATGCAAAATGGAGCATGTTTAGGTAATACAATGAATTTGGAAGCTTAGGCTTTGTATAATTCTCTCTTATATTTGCATCTGAGTATTTGGGAAATCTGCTGTCCTCAGTTCTAAAGAAGATCCCATATTGCGATACTTCCCAAGACAAATATATGTGCTAAAGTATGTCATTTCTGCGTAATTAAAATTATTAACGAACAGTCAAATCTTTGGTAGTTTTGCCTGTATGTTAGTTTACCAAAACAGCTCCTTCATATGGATTTCGCCCATCACTTATGTTTCTGTCTTGTGTCCACTTTACCTTTGTAATTATTTCAGGAAAAATGCCCATATACTACATTTGTATCTTTTGCGTCTTCCATGACTGTGCATTTTCATGTAGCATATTCTCTTGACTCAAAAAGATATTTTGTGAAATCAGTCCATATTCATTGTATAAATCTACGTAATAAACTTACTTAGACTAAGTATGTACTGAACTCATAATAACCTCGTCTAAACTGTTTGAATCATAGATGAAATTAAGATTGTGTAACATTCAGACATCTTTCAGCGAACTTGAAGGCGACAGTCTTTTATCTTTTTGTAACGCAAAACGATTATTTTGAATTTCATTTGGATCAAGTGAGAGACTGTCTAACTAATGATCCGAAGGTCATGAGTTCGACACGCGCCTATGGTGAGTTTGAAGCACACAAATGCACAATACTATAATTAGGCGCGAGTACCTGCTAATAACACAAGAAACAGTCGTGAAGAGTTTCAAGAGCTTGTTTAATAGCAGAGGTAACATTAATAACCTTAAATCCAAAATTTAACTTCATATTTGCAAGCTGGAAACTCAATGATCACTGAATTAGTAAATGTCAGATATACACTGGCTTGTATAATTTGCAATAAAATAGACATATAATGTTGCGAAAGATGTCCGAGTAAATCATTGTTGGTGAACATTCGGTAGATACAGATATACTAGCCTGGTACGTGTTTTAAAACACAGTGACAGTTTATCTAACCCATGCCCTTACTGTCCACTGTTGCACATACGAAAGCTTATGAGCTCGAGTACCGATTATCATTATAGTCAGACAATCTTTTAATCGGAACATTTATCTTAGGCCGACCAATTTTGAATGAGAGAGTTATTGGCTAGAGTCAGAATGAAAACAAACACGTATTTATATCAAATGCAATCCGATTTTATTGTTTTACATATATAGATGCGTAAAATCTTACTTTCCCACTTGATCGCACAAACTATTTTCTGGTTCCGTTTTCTTTCCTTCCTCGTCGTATTGTTGTATTTAAAGAGCCATCGCATTATTTTCCTCTTCTTAGTTTCATACAACGCATTTCACTTTACAAATAGCTTCTGTTAGTTAGATATTAACATTTGTAAACCGGAATATTCTGATTTTTGACATGAAAACGAAAATAGAGATTTTAACAAATCGAACAGGATTTTCTTATGTGTCGTTTTGATGACAAACAAAAACTGGCTTTACCTTTCTGTACATAAACAATCATAACAGTGTTCGTGTCAGTAATCGTCCCTTTAACTTTTACGCATTTAGTTCTTTATTGATAGCGAATTCTCTCGAAAGAAGTCAGAAGTAAAAGTGTATTATTTCGCACATTATATCAAATGGAGTGAAATACAAATATGTTCATCGATACGAATGTCATTACTTACCAAATATGGTCGTTCAACATCGTTAGAAAATATGCTAAAGCACATAGAAATAGGACAGACAAGATAGTAAGAGATATTAATGATATTACAATCAGACCAATTAAATTGACAATACTTTAAGCAACCATAATGCATGCCTAAGTCATATATATATTGCGTGTATCAGTCATATGATAATCTAGCTTTTTGCAATCATAATTGCCACCCGCGTCATTATTTAATTTTGCAATAATGTTCCCCTGACGATGGCTCATAATACATCATGGATCTCATGAGAAATTACCAAAACTCACATGCTCTTATAGTTTGAAAGTATAGATGCATTTGTAATATCAAGACAAAACATATGATATTGTATGTTCGTGTATATTAGTATTAGTAAGCCCAAACGTTAGTGTGTCATTGACTACGTATTTAAAAACCACCACCTTAATGTATACATGTTGCCAAAAACCAATTTGGTTACATGTGTACTTCTACTTCATACCTGCATATCGATGCATAACTATGCATATCGATGTATAACTATGCATGTTGTGCATGTTGTAGTTATAGGTAGAAAAATATACACATTATTTATGCTTGTCATTCAAATTAGCGTAGATAAATAGTATTTCAAATATAATAAAAACATACATGACATTTAACAAGGTTTTCTAACATAAGTAGGTACATTATTTCTGCAAGTTCACCATGCATAATACGGTTTAAGAAGACCTACCTTGTCTCAAAGATAAAAGAAGGCCAATACATATCATACACATTTATAAAAATACATATACATGAAAATATCTGATTATAAACATACACTTTCATCACTAAGCAATATAATATAAATGTTAAATCATAATGTTGAGCAAACAAACAAATATAACGAAGACAACGTTATGTGACTAACATATACCCGAGCTAACGATGTTCTAGTTACGGATAAGACATAAGACACTTGAGGATTTGGTTCACACATGTACTGCTGTTTATCATACACTCTGGATCCTAATGCTTTGTCATCTTCACAGTATAATTTACTATGCTTTTTTACAAATGCCAAGGCCGTTCATGTCGACCTTATCTCTTTGTCTAAACTATCTTTATCGGATGGACCTTCGCCAACACATAACAGTTGATATTTTATGAAAGTGTAAAGAGTAAATAGTAAACTTTAGAGCAATCTGGAAGAGCGCTAGACTGTCACCCGTCAGATCCCGGTTAAAATTCTTAGTTTGTTTACGACTATGGCTACGATTAGGACCTCCACGAGTTGAAAAGTTGCCAGTTGATTGCGGCAGAGCACGGTAGTACCGGTTGATAATTGATTCAAGGACAACTGGTTAGGTCAACTGGCTGCAGGTTATGACTGAAGTTGGTAGGAAATGGCATACAACCCGATGTAAACAAAATAAGCAACTACAATATTTATCAACTCTATTCAGTAAAGTCAGTAGCACATATTTGAACATACAGTAAAACTTCGAAACCTCGAACTGCCATCGGACCAAGCAATTAGTTCGAGCCATCTACCTGTTCGAGCCATCTACCGTATACGTGTATATGTACAAAGTTACTGTCACCGGTGCAAGTGTACTAAGCATGCTAAACGCATGGCTTTTGTGTGTTGTTAGTGTTTTCATACTGAATGCACGTCGATCAATAGTCACAGCATTATTCATAATAATAATAATAATAAAAAAAAGAAATAAGAAAAGTAAAACATATTTAAGTAAATGATTCGTTTATTCTTACACACATGAACACCGTATTGTTTATATAGTGCAACCATCAAGTAATTATCACTACGTGCGAATAACACGTGTCAACAAATAATAGAATATCGCTCGGTCCATGAAAGGTGTGAATTATTGTATTGTTCGACCTATCTGGGATGAACAATGAATGAAATAGTATCTAGGGACCGCAACACCTGTTCGAGTGTTCGACCTATCTCCGTTCGAGTAATCTACTGTTCGTTAATATGAAATAATAAGGGGTTTTGCCGGGACCTAAGAACCTGTTCGAGGTATCTACTGTGTTCGACCCAAAACTGTTCGAGGTTTCGAAGTTTAATAGCGAAATTAGGATTCCGGACCAAAATATTATTTTCAGTTACATGTATCATTTGTTTGTTATCATTTTGTACAAACAAAAATACTTATGTTCAGTATTTTAGAAAAATGTGTTTTCATATTTTTGCAAAGATATTATTATTGCCATAGTAACATTTTCAATACAACAGTTTAAAAACATCTGTTTTGCAAAATTCATCAACAGGTGTTATCATATCAACGTTTTCAAAGAATTTGACACACGGCCGATTTTGATATTAATCAAACATACCCCTTTTATATGTACCACCTTGGTCTGTAACGATTTACCGGTACACCGATATATTACAATACGAGAAAAGATATATCCAACAAAAGGTATTGAATACAATAGTAGCAGTATAATAATGATAATAATAATAATAATAATGATAATAATAATGATAACATCTTTATTTTGAGAAGGTTATTACACATTATTACACAAATATGCAACTATAAAAAACATCATATTTTCAATGTGGCCTTCAGTAAACATAAACATAATAATAATTAAAAAAATAATTAATATGTATATTTATATATTATGTCACAATTAATAAAATGCAACGTAATTACTGCGATGCCGTACTTAAAAGGTGAGTTTTATACTCGTGTTTGAAGTTAACCTTTCCGCATTTCTTATGTCATCTGGAATGTCATTCCATACTTCATACTGTAATAAGAAAATGAATCTTCACAATGATTAGTGCTTGGTGTTTTCTTTAAACATAAGTCATGTTTTGAAACCGATCGAAGTGAACAGTGTTCATTATTTGCAAAAACAAGTAACTCAGTCAGGTAACATGTATATTGTAATACTGGTCATACATATTGCAATATGACGTATTGTTACATCCCTACTACCACCACTGCAGTGCAAATGTATATTGTCACAAATACATGTACATCATATTGATAAAATCATGCCCTTTTGTTATAAATACATAATGAATTACCGTGACTTATATCATAATACATGTCTAAATTTACATGGAACGGCAGTATGAATATCATTAGACTGAAACCGGTAATCTATATTTGAATAATACCGATCAATCAATAACTTTTTCACTCCGCCAGCCGGCTACACATCATTTTTTGCATGTTCTATCAACTTGATTGCAAAACGTGTTTCTTGCTGCACAATTTCCCTGGCAGTCATTAATGCATGTATAAATTACTAAATAATGTTTCCACATCCTGCTGGTGCAGTCTTTTGAAACGGCGAGTATAAGAAATATAATTAATAGTTTACGCACTTGAATAACACTTGTCTCCTTGCCAGCCGTCTTTGCATCCACCGTCACATTTCCCATTAACATGATTACATGTTCCTCGTTTACAATGTACGCTGCATCGACTCGAGCATCGTTGACCATACGTAGTTTTGGAACATTCTAAAATGCATGTAAGAGTTTCAGTGGACATACGACTATATTGATTTGTTCATGTTTTATACACTAGTTTATTTTTGTTCAAACCCACGACTCACGCATTAATTTCACAAATGCAATTTTGTATTCGTAGTTCTATGAATACAATATACTTTTGAAAACTTTAAATGTGAAAATGGTAAATAAACCGTATACACGTACGATGGTATTTAATACATAACCGGCTATTATATACATGTTACTACACCTATGTTCCAGACACCCATGTGCAGTGCAGAAAAAACACTGAAGTGAAAACAGTATATGCGATGATTCTATCAACACACCCACTTTGAAACGGCAGTCATTAATGAATGTATAAATTACTAAATAATGTTTCCACATCCTGCTGGTGCAGTCTTTTAAAACGGCGAGTATAAGAAATATAATTAATAGTTTAGGCACTTGATGAACACTTGTCTCCCCGCCATCCATATTTGCATCCACCGTCGCATTTCCCATTAACATGATTACATGTTCCTCGTTTACAATGTTCGCTGCATCGACTCGAGCATCGTTGACCATACGTAGTTTTGGAACATTCTAAAATGCATGTATATGTGTGTGCATTTCAATGGATGCCAAACCCAATTATGTTATAATTCGTTTGTCAAAGTGTTTCCATGGACATACGACTATATCGATTTGTTCATGTTTTATACACTAGTTTATTTTTGTTCAAACACACGACTCACGTATTAATTTCACAAATACCATTATGTATGTGTAGATCTATAAATACTATATACTTTTGAAAACTTTAAATGCGAAAATGGTAAATAAACCGTGTACACGTACGATGGTATTTAATACATAACCGGCTATTACATACATGTTACTACAGACAACATGTTTGCAGAAAAACACTGAAGTGAAAACAGTATATGTCGATGATTATATCAACACACCCACTTTGAAACGGTAAACGGAAGTCTAATTTACCATGTCTCTTGTTCATGTATTAACTAAAGTTTAAATAGTTCATCGGACAATGACACTCTGCAGTATTGCGCTGTGTGGCAGCATCACGTATCTCAGTCATTATTTCGATAATTTTGGATAATGTCAACACATAATGTCACGGAAGGACATGTCCTGCTCAGTCCGCGAGTCGAACTATAAAGTTTAATAACTAATTTGTATTTATCATAACTTATTCAAGAAAATCTGTTTATGCAGTTAAGCAATATAATTAAAATCGATTAAACATCTCTCATAATCAAATAATTAAATGAATGATACTATATTTGTTTACTAGGTGTTTCGCAGAGTTTAGCTTTACCATATTGTCCATCAGAATAAAAATGAGTTTCAAATTTGACGTCAATTATAAATTGTGTTCATCTGTATAACATAATTAAGTCATCGTCGATCAAGGTTTGCAACCAGACAGGCAAACACCATCTACCCGTTTTCAAACAATTTTCTTACAACTAAATGTCGCATGATCCATTAATGTAAACGTTTAAATGATTGTCAAATTATCGATGTCAGTAATGTGAACATACGCGGCTTTTGTTCTTCTTCGTCGTTTCATCAACATACGTTTGTGTTTCGCAATAAATTAGCTATTGAACAATGTAGTACTTTTAGTAATTTTGTGTAATGGTTTTAACTAAGATGATAAAATGTTTGACTAGTTTCACGCTTGTGTTCATATCCGACAGTTTTGAATCGTTGTCGAAAATGCAGATTATATCATATGATGTGATACAGTCGTAACATGCTATACATAATATTAACGCAATGAAGTTGCAATGATGTGCTAATAATGATGTTTATCAAGCATCGGTTAAATATGCCTTACAATCAGCTGTCTCACTTGGGCCAAAATTTCGCCAATGTGGTCTAAAACTCGCATGGACTGTGGAAAACCAAATACGTTAAGTTTGTGTCAAATGATTGCGGTCTGATTTCCTCGTTACCTCATGGCTATTGTAAACAGCTAGAATTACTGTTTGTTTATATTAAACCTCGTAAATACAAAATGTGAAAGAATGAGGAGCAAGAAAGTTTACATTTACATGTTAGGAGAGTCACAAAACAACACTAAACTGTCTATCCAATCTCGCCAGTAAACGCTCCGTATGAGAATATGGAGACGACCAGTAAAAGTGCACGTTCAATTACATTTTCTATTAACTAATCGAAGCCGTGTTCTCCTAATTATGAAAGTGAAAGTGTAAGAACACACACCGACGTTTTTATTCGGTTTGGACTTTAAATTTAACTCTTACTTTCAGGACGATCGTGTACTTT
The DNA here is from genome assembly GCA_032209605.1 of Mactromeris polynyma. Lineage (NCBI taxonomy): Eukaryota > Metazoa > Mollusca > Bivalvia > Venerida > Mactridae > Mactromeris > Mactromeris polynyma. The sequence continues at coordinate 157,609 of JASFXZ010000004.1, read as the reverse complement.
AGTTGTCAGATTAACGGTTTATCTTGATTGTACAAAATCAGTATACATATACATGTATATGTTCACGAATATATATACGCATTCAGTCAGTTAGTGAAAGTATTAACAACATCTATTTCTTAAAGGTACGATCAAATGACCCTTTATTATTGGCCTTATTGAATGTACTCAAGGGACGAAAGGCATGCTCGCCTGAAATGGAATTAACACATTCTAGACATAAACAATATCATTCAATGTAAAATAGATCAATATTAATCAAAGTGTTAAGCCTACATTTGGTGAAATTGGTGAAATTTGAGACAAAACATATACATTGCTTTACCTTTAGCGCACAATGGTAGTTCCCACCCAGGCTTACAACCATAGAAACAACGTCCATCCAAATTACTGCATTTCTGTTGTCCTCTTTCACAATGTTGACTGCACTCGTTCGCACAACTACTTCCATATCTTCCAGCGTGGCATTCTTATTTAAAGAGTCAATGTACCAAATTACAGCTAAAATCATTACAATTTGTCAAAAACAGATAATTACATACTGAATTTAGGGGATATTTGAAAAATAACGTTTGTCACAGTTAAAAGTCATTGTCTTTCATAGTATACGAGTTACTCCGATTTACTCGCGTAAGTCTTTGCTATTCTTAATAAGGTAGAACAGGCTTAGTGGGTATACGTCATTTCGAGTGTACATATTGGCTCATTAAGCAAAATATGAAACATGTTCTAAAATTTAATATCAACATATTATCGTTTTGACTTTATTTAGGTTATATATTTCAGCATATTTTTTTTCATAATGGAACGTAAATCAATTAAACTAATTAAAAATTAGATAAATAAGCTATTAAGAGCCCAAACATTACCACAATTGTGTGGCACAGTCTATACTATTATGTTTAACACTAAGTCAAATATTCCAAACAAAAAACCCTTTTGTGACAAGCAAAAATAAACACTTCGAAGTTTCACTTCTCAGAGAAATGTGCAGCTCATTTTGTTCAAAATGAAATTGCACTATGCCTGGACAGTACAATTATCTGACAAATTCATATATTCATTGTTTGGTGAAATGCACCAATAGATACACAAATTTAGTTTAAATCGTCTGCTATTAACAATATTTTAAGTTTGAAATGGCATTTGTCCATTTCTTAAATGCTATATGTACAAATGTTAAAAATATTATTTTCTCCCTCGATTCGTTCGTCCGAAAATAAATGTTTTCTTTTCTTATACTCCATGTTCTAACAAAACAAACAACTCAACACAGCATATGTTTTACAGGTGGCGGTTTAAACGAGGTTACATTTAAAAAATATTAGATAATGGTACATGCACTATACATTACAATATATCAAATCAGAACGCCTTCACCTATAACTATAAACCAAACTCGTTGTTTGACTATTGATAATATTATTAGAATACCATTCTGAAGTACTCAGAAAGACAGGTTATCATGTGTTGCGAGCCGGCTGCCCCTACCCCTATCTCTGTCTATTTGTGAGGGTGGAGTTAGGAAGAATCCATGTTCTGACCAGCGAAAAGGCTCTCTCCGGTCCCTGAGTTAATATTACAAAATGGGAAATGAATGAAAGGACGTTTACATAGAAATGGGTAATGTCTTTTTTTGGAATGGTAAACAATTACGAAATGTTGGACCATATTATAGCACAGACTGAATCAATTAATCAAGTTGTATTTGCCTTTGGAGATATATAAATAATGCCATAGAATAGCGAATGAGTTCAATAAAATGAAATTCAGCTATGATGTTCAATTAAACAATCTGTTCATTTGATAAGTAATGTAAGTGTCCTATCATGACAACCAGTAATAATTTTCATCCGCATTAAATAGTTTATGCGCATTGGGATTAAACCAAGACACATTAATTATTTGGTCAACACATATATTTGGACTATGTCATTGACCAATATTCCTAGCAGATTTAATTGTGTTCGACTCTTTGCCTTTTCGAACTTTTGATATTTTGATAATTCTTACATTTTTTCTTGTATGTTTTTTTTCTACGTGTTTAGTCACTATTCGTGTAAATGACTAAATGATGGATGTGGAAATGATACATGTATGTGGTCCACCGTATGTACACGTAGGTATGATTCAAAGCAGTGAACATTCCCTCACAATCCACCACAATCTTCCTCCCAAACACTATAGATTACGCAAAATATTTCGAAAACTAGTTATACATGCGCGCGCACTTGTTGATGACGTACCTTAGTACATGCTTGATGTAATATAAAACCGAAACCGCTTATCATTTTTTGAATATTACGGATCAATTAAAAACTGACCCGTATCACATTGTTTACCCCGCCAGCCGGCAATACATCCTTGATTGCATGTTCAACATGATTGCAACACGTGTTTCTTCCTGCACAATTACTTCGCAATTGTTCTGGCAATCATTAATGAATGTATAAAATTACTTACCACATCATGTTTGTAGTCTTTCTAAAAGAAGAGTATACGAACTATGAATTATGGTGTACGCACTTGATGAACACTTGTCTCCTTGCCATCCATCTTTGCATCCACCTTCACAATTCCCATCAACATGATTACATGTTCCTCGTTTACAATGTTCGCTGCATTGACTCGAGCATCGTTGACCATACGTAGTATTGGAGCATTCTGAAATACATGTATATGTGTGTGCATTTCAATGGATGCCAAACCAATTATTTTATTATCCGTTTGTCAAAGTGTTTCGATGGACATACGACTATATTGATATGTTCATGTTGTATACATTAGTTTATTATTGTTCAAACACACGACTCACACATTAATTTCAGAAATACATTATGTATTCGTAGTTCTATGAATACCATATACTTTTGAAAACTTTAAATGTGAAAATGGTAAATAAACACGTACGACGGTACTTAATACATAACCGGCTAGTACATACATGTTACTACACTCTTGTTCCAGATAACCATGTGCAGTGCAGAAAAAACACTGAAGTGAAAACAGTATATGGCGATGATTCTATCAACACACCCACTTTGAAACATTAAACGGAAGTGTAATTTACCATGTCTCTTGGTTATGTATTCACTAAAGTTTGAATAGTTCATCGGACAATGACACTCTGCAACATTGCGTTATGTGGCAGCATCACATATCTCCCAACTTGACGACATTATTTCGATAAGTTTGGATAATATCAACACATAATGTCACGGAAGAACATGTCCTGCTCAGTCCGAGAATCGAACTACAGGTATAAAGTTTAATTACCAATTGGTATTTATCATAACTTATTCAAGAAAATCTGGATCTGATTTTAATGAGATTGGATAATGACCGTAAGCTGCTTTACATGTATTGGAAAGTTGGAAGGTTCGTGTTTATTATCTACTTATCTTAATTTAGTCATACACAGGGCAAGCAAATCCACGATTCCGCTCTCTGCAGCCCCAGTCCCCCAGCGCTAACAACACTTTGATTAAACTACATATTGCAACAAATTTGCATACTTCAAGTTGCGCCGACCATCTTTTATTAAAGTATGTTTTGTTTCATTTGTGCATTGAAAAAACTGATGAAAAATAAATATAAGTGTTAAAAGGTTGATGCTCATTGTAGTATGAATTACAATGGGTCAAATCAAAGTACCGCTGAAGTTATTCATTTTATTACATCATACGCATCATTAATGGATGGACAAAGATTATGTCTATAGGCATCACATGAACCGTACTTTTGGTCCGACTGACATAGATAAATGTTGATACTGTTTATGTATACATACAGTCTTTGTTACCAACAGTATGAAAAATATTAATAAAGTTTTACGTACCATCTTCACACGTGTCACCTTTCCAACCATCTTTACAGCCGTAATCGCATGTTCCGCTCACATGATTACATGTTCCATGTTTACAATTCGTGCTGCATGTCTTTGACCGTATTTGTTATTAGAACATTCTACAAGCATATATGTTTTGATACCCATAATTGTGTCATCTGTCAAAAGGTGAAAAGTAAAATAAAACGAAAGGAGAAAGAATAAGTTGCTACAGGGAATGCCACATACATAAGACAGTGCCTCCCCACACAAACCTCCGTGAAAACAACAATCCAAAAAAACATAAGGCATTTATTAATTAAATATGTACGTGCTTTAACATACGTTGATTGATCGGTCACAAACGCCATGACGCAGCGTCACTATCGCTGTTTTCCTTATGTCCGTTCGCATACACATTTTATAGCAAAACAATGCAAAGGATATATTAAGTTGGCACATAATTGCTTCTACTAAATGGCGTCATATGTATTAAATGACGTCACAATAAAGCTTGGATGCATCTAACGGATAAACATGTTTCAATGAATTGATAATACCAAATGCATAGAGAAGTGGAAGAAGTGTATTAGAAGCACAAGCTGGCAAACTTTATTAATGCTCTGACACACACGGACAAACCATGTACAAAACAACATGAAACAGTGACAAACATCAATATAAACCTAAAACATCATACTTCACCACACCACACAACATACATATCTGTATTTCGTAGTAAATGCAATTTGTTTCATGATATAGGTCGATAATAAGGTTTTATCATTCATTATATGTAATATTCATGTCGCTTTTTTATTAATCAGTGACATCTATCAAATCAAATATGAACCTAGTTACATGTTTTCATAGAGTAAGAATGCAATAATATGTTCAAATTGCACGAAATCCACGTCAAACGACATATACGTGTCGTACTTTTTTCAGACCTAGTTAATATTCACATATCAGAAAGTATCGAATTGCGTACCAGTCTCACATTTGTCCCCTGTCCAGCCAGCTTTGCAATTGCCTTCACAACTCCCACTCACATGGTTACAGTTATTACCACAGTTTTCGCTGCATTTCATATGACACTGATTCCCGTATGTGCCATGTGGACAAACTGTGAATATACAACTCTTATCAAATTAAGATATTAAAAAAAAATACAATCTGGTTTTTAGCCCTTGTACTATAAATACAATACAGTAACATATAATATAAACTGACAGTACAAAAGCTGTACAGTCTTTGTCTTCATGTTTAAGTGTTGTGCAGAGCTATTTCGTTCCCATAACTCCCATTTACCCATTTGCCTTATGCTCAGCGCTCAGTTTAGCTCTACTGGCCAGGGGATAAGAATTATATGTCAGTGCGAATAGCCCGTCGTGTGTGTGGGTGCATCCATCCGTCAGTGCGTCCGTCTGTTAACTTTTGATTCAAACGACATCTCCTAAACACATCTACCAATGCGAACCAAAATCTACGGTAACATTCCTGCGATCCTCGTGCAAAGTTGTCGAAATGGTCACGGTATATGGCATAAGTAGTTCAAAGGAGGTGAAATGAATTTCAAAATTGATTTTATGGACTGTTGTTTTCCCGGCGGTCTGTGTGGTGAGGCATTGTCTTGTGTATGTGGCGTTCCCTGTAGCAACTTAATCTCTCTTTTCCTGAACTAATATACCAAGAGCTTTCATATTTGGTATGTAGCGTTGCTAGTGGTCCTTTGTCACGATTGTAAAAATCATGCCCCCCCCCCGTGATGGCTTCTGATGGGAAATCTGAAAACTATCATAAGTTCTTGTCCAATACAATAATAGTGTCTCTGAGCTTTCATGTTTGGTGTGTAACGTTGTTCAAATTATGCCTCTGTGGTTTCAACAAACAACGCCCCGGGGTCGCATGTTTTCTAAATCTTTTTAACTTTTCATCTTCTATACCACACTACCCAGGGTTTTGATATTCAGTATATAGCATTGTTTATGCCTAGGCCACAACCGGCCGTACACCTGTCTGCGGTGGGTCTACGACGGATTTCACAGAAAATCCGTGCGTCGGACGCACGGGTCCGCACTTTTTTAAGCCCACAGTAGTACGCAGTTTTTGAGGTTTGTTTACGCTTTTTCGTGAACGCACGTGTCACGCGCAGTTATTTAACACCGTCCCATCTTTGACAATATCCGCAAACGGGCTGCGCAAAAAAATACGCAGATGACGCTAATACGTCAGGAATGAGCTACCTTAATGGGGATTTTTTTTAAAATTATTTCATCTTTATTTTATCAGGTGAAACAGGAAACGTATCCTCTGGTGTGAGTTACGCATATTTGAATTAAGAAAGTGTACAAGTACTGGGATATACACTATTTCGGATATTTTTTTGAATATGCTGTGATTGGCATGCTTTATATGGAACATAAAATATTTAACATATCAGTTATGATATCTATGTATAGTCATATGTATTATATATTACCAAACAATACAAATAATATGAACTATACCTTCATATAGCACTGCATATCCAATCAAAATATATACACACACAGATATTTTGCTTGAAAACATGTGGTAAAATGAGAATATTTTAACTGACCATGTCATACATTATTTTTCAGATGCAGTTTATTACATAATATTTAAGTGCATGTCCTACCACCATGTGTAACTTATCACTTTTAAACCAAGCTTCTAGTTGTCACAAATGTATCAAATAACTTGTTTCACAATCGATGTAAAATAAACATGTTTTAAGTTACACCTTAGAAAAGTACCGACAAATTATAAACGTCAAACCTAATAGCGCATGAAAGGTTACACACACGAACAAGAGCCTCCCACACATATATCAAGGTTGTTAAATGAAACTAAAACAAAGTAAAAAGGACGGACATTTTGAGATTCACAGGATTGTACACCGATGCAACATAAGCTAAAGTGATAACAAATGCCTTGAAACTTGGCTCAATACTAGATGACGGCATTCCAACCTCGTAGTTAAGCAATATACAGCAGATGATAAACTGAATAATAATTACTGTGCAGCGAAGAAAGGCGATTGTCCACGGCACTTATTCGGCTTGATTGATTACCTGAAGTACATAATAAAGACAAAGCTGTATAACATTATGATTTGTACCTTATTTGTACTACTTGTTTTGGCATCATGGTACGATTTTAGAAATCCAAGATGGCCGCCAAAATTGTGAAAAAAGCGCATTTTCATATTTTTGGGTAAAACAAAGTTCATTTTGTGTATATGATTTCCCAAGTGCTTCTAGTTGTCACAAATATAACAAATAACTTGTTTCACAATCGATGTAAAATAAATATGTTTGAAGTTACACCTTAGAAAAGCACCGACAAATTATAAACGTCAAACCTAATAGCGCATGAAAGGTTACACACACGAACAAGAGCCTCCCACACATATATCGAGGTTGTAAAATGAAACTAAAACAAAGTAAAAAGGACAGCCATGTGAATCTTCACAGGAGTGTACACCGATGCAACATAAAGATAAACTGATAACAAATGCCTTGAAACTGGGCTCAAGACTAGAGGACGGCATTTCAATCTCGTAGTTAAGCAATATACAACAGATGATTACATAATAAAAACAAAAGCTGTATAACATTATGATTTGAACTTATTTGTACTACTTGTTTTGGCATCATGGTACGATTTTAGAAATCCAAGATGGCCGCCAAGATGGCCGCCAATAATGTGAAAAAAGCGCATTTTCATATTTTTGGGTAAAATAAAGTTCATTTTATGTACATGTGTATATGTTTTCCCAAGTGCGATAAAATTATTCATTTAATGATACACTTATAAATGTAATCAATTTACATACAAATTTAGCTGACTTAATGGGGATTTTTAAAATAAAGGAAAAATGCCCCAGAATTTTACAAAAGATGTTGCAATATTATTTATTTAATGCTGAAAGCATTTAATCAATGCATTTGCGTTACAGTTATATCGTTTTTCTTGATAATGAATATAAAAAAGGCAATAAAACGACAATTTCAAGTGGGTGGGGTAAGTAGCTTCAAATTCTGCATCTTTTTTACATATTTTTAGTATGCATTGTTTGTATAAAGAAAGTATTTCATCTGTATTTCATCAGGTGAAACAAGATACGTATGCTCTGGTGTGAGTTACGCATATTTGAATTAAGAAAGTGTACAAGTACTCGGATGCACACTATTTCGGATATTGTTTTTGAATATGCTGTGATTGGCAAGCTTTTTATGGAACATATAATATTTAACATATCAGTTCTGATATGTGTGTACCATCATATGTGTTATATACTACCAATCCATACAAATAATATGAACTATACATTCATATAGCACTGCATATCCAATCAAAATATATACAGTAGACATTGTATTAAGAGACCACCCAAGGGACGGCCAAAAAGTGGTCGCTTAATGAAGTAGTGTCTTAATAGATATCAACAAATTTAACGAAAGTTAAGTACAAATGAATGTCGTACTGAACAATCAAAACGTATAAATACCATCCTCTTTCCATTCATATGTATCTATGGTGTTAAAAAAAACTCGTAAATTTAAACCACTATATCAGCTCACTAGGCAATAGAACACTGGACAAGTGCCTAATTCTTAAATTCCACGTATGTTGTCCAATATACAAGCTTCATGTACTTTGAATAGTGTAGTTACCTCGTGCTAAAAATTCAAGAATTTTCTTATCACACGCGGGAAATTTTCTAACTAACGCAAAAGTAAAAGGCGAAACACAGACACACACACATTTACACGAGTACATAATACTGTTCAGTCTATAAATAAATAACTGTACAGTGTACTCATCACAGTAACAATAATCTGCGCATAGTGTGACGTCATGACGTGCGTATTAAAACAGGCTGATAGTAATAAACGGTGTTTAGACTATCGGCCGCAGGCCGGCATACTTTAGTACCGCAAATCCAAAGAAAGCATCGTAATATCTACTTTTTTCCTGCTCCGATTTAACCGTGTATGTATTTAATATAAAGCCAACCGTAAACACGGTTAGAATTGCGGTGATCACTAATTTGGACGGAAATTTAGTATGTTATATATTGTTTACCTCATTTGTACACTTTTGGAGCTGAAACTCCTATTTCACGGTCAAAAAACAATACCCATAATACATTTGAGTACAGTACCTCGCATTACATGAGGAACCTACGGTGCCTATACGACACTGACTGTGCCCTGGCAGCTGCATAAGTTAGCCGAGCGTATTATAATATGTAAATTTAGTAGTTATGCGGTAAAAAAATAGTGCCTGTTGAACTCAAACATGTAATGCAAATGATTTGAAAATGTCTGTAGGAACGCGTCTAAAATGTGTACGTGAAAAGAATTGAAAGAATCTTAAATTGAACATGGAGATAAAGCAGGGTCATTCAGATTGAAAACTGTCACGTGATCCACGATACACAATTTTCACTAACAGTGGGTCGCCATCTTTGTTTTGAACTGCGTAACGTTTGCAATAACGTATTTTTTCTTAATTTTTATTATAAATGTTGTTATTTTGATGTTCTCAAGTCGCCAGTATAATCGCTACATTTATTAAGTACACATATTTAGTTTTAAATCTGCATGACATATCCTCTCTTGACCCAATTGTTTGGTTGAATAACGTGTAAGGTGTTGACCTAGTTAGCAATATAAGACAGACCGGAACAGTACGCGTACAATACCAGTACGCGGACACTTCCATATTTAGCGTTTCGTAAACGAATTAAATTGTCTTGACTAACTTCAAAATTACTCACAATTAATCGCACTGTACTTGTTCTTCTTCCGGTATCTGGTATCGAACGCTTATTTGTACTATTCCTGGTTTTTAACTCGGGTTGAGAAACGTAAACAAACATTGTTTTTGCAGTCTACAAGTACATTTTGGCTGTCTGTTTAAATCATCAATAAAAGAGAAAGAATATTGACTGGCTTTAATAATCAAAAGGCCATTTTTACAAAGCCAGAAATGTTTCGTTACAATTCCTAAACTATCATCCTAATCATTTAGGCGTTTGCATATGACATGATGTGTACAGTTATGCACCAAATGTTTTACTTATGTTTTCCACACTGAGCATAGTCCCATTTAATGAAAAAGAAAAAAGAAATGGCAATTTTAAAGTTCTGTTTAGTATCCATTTAGTGTTCTCTGTAATGCACGCCTATTTACACTCTCTGTTTATACATATGGCTTTTTATCCGTAGAACCGGGTTCGATTCCCGGTAGCGCCATTGACAGATTTTTAGTGTTCCTCAAAACATGACTTTATTGTTAAACCATTCTTCCAGGTTTTAAAATCTTGAAATTAAACCATCAAAGGAACTCTGAAAATGATTCCTCATTAGGGATTTCTTTTTAAGTGTATTTTGGTGTCCTCGTACTGGTTAAATAGCACGAATTATTTTGGTCGTGACTGTAGCATGTGTAGTTCCAAACTGTGCATGCGAAGTGGGCTGTTTACAATCACGATTTCCCATAACTTTTAGAGCAAGGATTTATCTGAAAAGTTACGAAGACCAGGGGTGGTATTCACAAAGCATCTTAGATAAAAATATTTCTCTTATCTGCTAGAAAATTCTCAAATTTGACAAAATTTGACTTAAAATTAAAATATTTCTTAAAAGCTATTCACAAAACATCTTAGAATTATTTTGGTCTTAAATAGCCCATTTTAGTCTTAAATATTCGTGTTTCATCTAAGATTTTTTCAATAAATAAAATACGTCTATAGGTATCTTATCTACTTGAGAAATTTCTTAAAAATGGCGACGGTACATTCTGTGATTTTAAACACGGTTATTTCCGGCTCTCTCAACGTATACAAGGTAAGTTTATCATATTTTACAAACATATTTATGCAAAGATTCCGTTTAGATTAAATCTGTATATTTTACTTTATTACACGCACGGAAATCAGCTGTCAAAAAATCGAATCGAGAGAGCGAAATGATGTCTAGTTTTTTGTCTTGTAAAAGTGTATTACTGAATACAGGTACTAGTAAACTTCGTTTTTGAAATGACATTAATCATAGTTGGTCGTTTTACCATATGCTTTGACTACAGGAAGCGTTTACTAAATGTCATAAACTGTGTGTTTGTCACATGTATTCGCGATGCGGAAGTAATCGTTTGCTTACTTATTTATGTATTTTGCATACATATTAGTTTCTGTTTGTTGATATGAGTTCTTTGAATGGACGCTGTTATAATGAGTATGATCATTCCTACCTGATGGCGGCACAGGAATAAAATCGTGCTCTCTGTTTTGTCAGAAAACAGTAATTTATTTAGAGCTGTGATAAGATGTTTTATGAACCACATTCAGTTGTTTTAGTTAATAGGTAACTTTAAGTATGTGTAATGTACATGTTTTATAATTTTGTTAAATCTTTTTCGGCCTTACAAATCTATTTGTTTAAATATCTTTTCAGGAAAAACATCATCTTATTACTTGAATCATTTTGATGTTATGGTATGAGATGTATAGAACTATCCATGGTACAACAGTTGACTGTAACAGGAGATTAACTGTACAGTGCCACAATGAAGATATGAAGATCCAATATATTACAAAACTTTACTGAAACATCAATATTTGGAACAAAGATGTGTACTAAAAGACAAAATGTTTCAAACCTTGAAGTTTGTGTAATACATATTTAGTTTTGTCATTCTTTTCTGATCAGCTCATATCATCTGGTTGCTGATAACACACATGAGATTTTGGTAGTTATTGTGGAAAAACAACATAAACATATGAAAAATCAGTTGTATGCAGATCATGTATGTCATGATTTCATGATTTATTGTTGTATGTAACCTGAATAAAAAATGTGGATCCTGAATTGATTTGTTTTTGATTTTATTAGTACTAGAGATCTTTGCACAAACATAAGTATTATAGTCTTCTTATAACCCACACCAAAATTATACAACATGTTTATCATATCTTAAAATGGTATTATTATTTAAGCACTCCATATTTACTTGCAAATGAACAATATTATATTTGTTCTGTAATCATTTAAAACTAGGAATAGTTATCATAATAAAAAATGCCCATTTGCATTTGAGATGGACATAATTGTACAAAGTACCAAACTATAATATCAGCAATATATTGACCTCTTGAAGAATATAATAACAGTAAACTTTAATATGTGTATTGAAATAATCCTTTAAAGGTTTGTTGCAAGGTGGTTTATTTTAATACACATCCATCAACCATGGAAGTGTCACTGTGTATGCTGAGATAGAAGATATTACAATCACAACTTTGTGAGTCACTTCAGTCACATATTAGCTGTATATATGTGTATTAAATGTCCCGTCAGTTACAGTTTAGTATACATTAAATAAATATTCATGACTAGCCTGACTACTTTCAAACAAAAATATTACTTTGGGTGTTTAAAAAGTACAGAAAACACATTTATTTAGATACATGAAATGAATCATGCACTCCCTACTGCTTTATATGTATGCTGCAGAATTTTATCCCAAATCTTCATTTACAAGAGTGCTAAACATTTCTGTTTTACATATTCTATTTGGTACAATGTTTTCATATTCTATCCTGAAAATGATGTAATTCTAATTCCATTTCATGTAATTGTGCAATGGTGTAATTATTATATTGCAAATCATTTTGCATGAACACTAAAAATACTCAGCTAGGGATAATGTAAATATTATTCTCTTTAATGGAAACTGTACACATGAGTCAAACAAATAGGTTTGATACATTAACATTATTTAATTGCTGTATATTTATGCACAGTTAGTAAGTATTAACTGAATATTAATCATTTAAGTAGAACATTATTTCAATTGTGTCTGTCTGATTAATTATTAAGACAATTCATGTGTCCTGTAAACAATGCTTGGGTAATTGTTATTTAAGTTATAATTGAAGGACTTTCCCTAGTACACCCTAGTAACAGTACATTTTAATGTGTTATATTACAGCAGGCAACACATTTATAGTGTACAAAATGCCATTAAATTGACAGCAACACAAAACCAAGTAATGGATAAGTGCATTCTAAAATGGAGCATCATGTACTTGCCTAAATGTATGTTTATATATATATATATATATTATTAAAGTCTCATTCTTGCATATAACACAATATTTCAGTAACACAATGCATACATACTCACGCAAGACTCTTCTATAATAATTATAAGAGACTATGGCACACTAATTATAGACATTCTATAAACAATCTTAATAGAATTACACTGCTATAATACAAATAGATAAATTAAAAATTGAGAGTGTGTGAAACACAGACTCCGGAAATCTCATTAATGTCAAATTATCGCAAGTATTGAAGTATCGCTATCAATTTTGTTATTGATAACATATTGATGATATCATTATTATACAACATGTTGAGTAAATTAAGTAAAATGCTGCTTCAAGACCATGTAATGTATGGTACATCTATGCAAATTGTAAGTATCTTGTTCTTTAATGTGTATAATTAAAACATGCAGGAACGACAACTCTGGATAGAGATTGTCATATATGTACTGCTGTGTTTACTTCCGTTACTATTTTAAGGTTGGGAAATTCCACTTTTACATACATGTAGCAACGACGTTAAGAAATTTCTTGGGACAAAAATGAAACGTAAGATATTTCTCAAACTTAGGATAATATTTTATCTAAGATATTTCCTACGAGGCTTCTTGAATAGTAATTACGAGTAAAAAATATTTTACTCTTAGCTAAGAAATTTCTAAGAGTTTACGAAATTTCTTACGAAAAAATGTAAGATGCTTTGTGAATACCACCCCAGATGGTTTGAAACACAGCTGAGTTTCACAGTTTATTAAATGCTGTAAAGAGTGTCAGTGTACTGTTCCAGTATGTCTATGTAAACAATGTGTATTGCGCTGTAGCCCCAGGCCTTTTTCTGTAGTTCCCACACGTCCGACTATCTGACCCATTCCCAAAACCAAATATATGGGGTTTTCCTATTCAGAAAAATAATCCCAATCAAAAGCGCCTACGACAAATCATCTACTGGAGTGACCGGGTATATCTTGAAGCTTTTTGAATAACTGTGGCTAGTATTGTCCCTTCTGTCATAAATGTTTTTTTGAAGCGATTAATTTTTCTCAAATTGGCAAATTTAACGACGTAAATTTTCCCAATTTATCAAGGCTCTTTTTCCCAAAATGGACAGAAAAAGGCATGAGCCCTCTCGTGTTGTGGGATTAGACATCTGCCTGTTAGTTGGTAGAACACTGTTCTAGCGTTTAGGGGGTCCTAGGTTCGAAACCCACATCCACAATATGATACTTGTCACAGCATATTTATCTCCTGTTTTATCCTTTACATGTATATACGAGTATATGCTGATTGCCTAGTAAGATAGTTATACATGTACATACCATTTATACATCTTGGGCATAACTCGGACAGGGATTAAATCCATGACTTCCAACACTCAAACCAGACAACTACATTATAAGTGATTGTGTTCTAACACATTGAGGTGTGTTCATTTGGAGTGTACACTGTAGTACTGGGATGACATATTTAGGATATTGTAACTAAATATGAATATATATCAATCAAACATTTAACACACAGAAAGACCAAGACTGAGGCTGCTTGTTCCTTCTAACTGGATAGTTACAGTGTCTGTTGTTGTTGGTTGATTTTAAAGATTAGTTACTGCCTACTTAGTCAATTTATGTATATATGTTGGAAATCAAGGACCATATAGCGATTAAGGGTGAGGTTAGCTAACTGTCAAATCGATTTAAACCCCCGGTATTTTTTTGCTAACAGTTCCAAGGCTGTAATTCACTATATGATTGTTGTTTCTGTTTGTGTTATGAATGTGTTTTGTATTCCTTTCCCCTGTGCAATTCTGTCACTTTATACAGTGTTCATGTTTCCTGGCGTTTCCTGCCAATTTTTGGCCTATTAAGACCAGTTGTCTTGACTTGTCCTGTGATCTTTTCCATCCATTTATTCCCACCTCCCCCCTCCCTTTACTGTCCACTTTGATTCTCCTAGTTATTCCTTGTGGTCTGCTGGGCCATTCCTTGCGCATCAGTTCCTTAATATGTGTACCGTTTGACCTCCTTTAGTGCCTTATGTTTGTGGATTGTTGTTTTGCCGGAGATCTGGGTGGGGAGGCACTGTCTTATGTATGTGGCTTTCCCTGTAGTTACGTATTCTCTCTCGTCTAATTTTCAGCACAAAATACAGACATTTGATTGAAAGCAAGCCAATTACATAACATAGCACAGATATAAAAAGTCACATATTGATTGAATTGGTCATTACCGATTGTGATCGGCGTTTGCCTAGATAACGACTTGGCATCTACTTCTCATTTACATAATGAATTTACAAATGCAATTCTGGGAAATATTCACACTTCCGTTAATATCATTTTGGGCCTGTCCTGCAGTGGATTAACTCATCGTGGACAGATTATGGAAAGATTTTACTGGCAAACATTACACAGTCAAACAGACTTGAACTTTCAGAGTCTTAAATTTCTATGTGATATATTCATATTTAATTGCCTAGGGCGGATCCAGTATTAGGTCTTAGGGGGGGGGGGGGGGTTAACTTTTTGGTCATCTTTTGATTTTGCTCAAGCCTTATAAAACAGTAATGACTGTGTTTTATTCTTCGTTTTTAAGATGTCGAACATTAAAACCAATTCAGAAGGACTTAATTGAATACAACGCATAAGCAGCAGTGGAGCCATCTTATACTGTTGTTAATTGTTGTTCTTATTAGTCCTATTCTCATATGTAGCTTCAAAGTTCTTAATTGTCATTCTTTTTGCAGCCATGATTGACAGAACATGTACTTCAGTCCAGATGCAATATGATCTACATTATATGAGATCCCAGCATTGCACATGTAAGCGCATAGAATGGTGTAATGGAACTACTGCTACTGTTTGAAACTACTATTCTTAGTACAAACAGCCATTTTGGCAGCAATTGGAGTATTTCAGGATGACAATCAGGGTAAGTTTTGTACATACGTGTTATCGAATATGAATTGAATAAATTCAATAATGCATAATTCATTCGGTTTTCGCCATGCTTAAAGTGCTTAGCTACACAGCCTATGTTTTCCATTTGCAATTTTGTAACAAACTGAGAAATGTGATAAAAATCATGGTGAATAAAGTATACTAAGTATATTAAGGTACATTTAAAACGCAAAATTCAAGATTTCTCAAATGTCATGAACTTACATGTACATGTACCAGCGATGCAAGATATGAATTTAACATGAACTATTTTAAAGATATATCCGGCTCATCTGAACATAAACTGTTTGAATTGGCTTTTTCCAGTAGTATTGTTACATTGGCTAAAACATCTTTAATAAGAACCATTGCAATGTAAAACCGATTGAAAAAATCTTTTTTATCATATTACTTACAGACAAAACCTGTAAAATTGTCAGATTGTTAAAAAAAACTGGAAGTCTTTTTTAATTTTATGATGTTCAAACATCTTTCTGCAACACATATGGATT
Source organism: Mactromeris polynyma (assembly GCA_032209605.1). NCBI lineage: Eukaryota > Metazoa > Mollusca > Bivalvia > Venerida > Mactridae > Mactromeris > Mactromeris polynyma. Next base: position 141,191 of record JASFXZ010000004.1, on the reverse strand, counting down.
AATACATTATGAGTTCACTATTTATAAATGCATGTTTAGTGATGTTTTAACCATAGGACATATACTTTTCATGTTTGGTTTATTAAACATATGAACAAAAAATTAGCATATTATAACTTTAATTGTTGTCGCCGCACTGAAGTGCGGCGTACTGTATGGAATGGGATATTTTTTTGTACATGGAAGGGCACGTGACTTTTTTTGTACGTGGAGGGACACGTGACTTATTTGTTTTCCCAAGATTATTCGATTCAAGATAATTTTACCCACTGACAATAAAGTTTTACAGAAAAAGTAGTTGTAATATTTTTTTATTGTTTTATTTTATTTCATTTTAAAATCTTTTAATTTATTCCCTCATGTGGTGCACGATTTCAAATGGTCAAGGTCTATTTTGACTGATAAAATATTTGAAACCAGTCTACGGAAAGTTTATTTTTAGATTCCCTCATGTGGGGCACGATTTCAGAAAATGTTCAGTTAGCACCGTTTATTTTCGGAAATTGCTCAAGAAAAATAAAAAAATCGAAAAGCGGTCCCGCCGAAAAGTATGACTTTCTAATTTGGGCGAAATATTTACCGTTTGCGAAGGTTTTATTCCACTCAATTTCTATGATAAATGCGGTTAAAAGCGGCTGAGATCAATGTATGTGATAACCATGCAATCACTTTCGTTTTCGGGTCTATTATACGATAAAATCCGTACCGTACGGTCCGTAATGCCGCCCGCTCCGTATTTTACGAGGAATGAAAATTATTATAGTAAATTCAGAATACTATTATTTTCGCAAGTATATACTGATGGTTTATGTCTCATAGTCTATGCTATGACTATTCACATACAATTTACCTCACTGTATGTTTAGTTTATGTTTCATTTGTGACCTAGTTTTTATGTACAGCCGACTGTTTGAAACATGTATTGCTTTTTGCACTTGATTGACTTGTGTTTGGGAGTATACATTGTCTTCATCTTTCAATTTGAATGATTAATAATTGATAGTGAGATGTTTGTTTAAACTTGAATAACAAGAATAAAATAGACAAGAAATAAGATAACAGTGCTACATTGAATGATCCCACAAGCTCAATTAGGAATGATTTGTAGACTATTTAAAGCAATTTCAAAGAAACACTAAAAAGGATTACATTGAAATAACAAAGTCCTATGCTATAGAATATTGGGGATTGAGGGGACAAGCTGCACTAAATATTTGTTGATCGCGTGTTGTAATGTAGACCCCAAATGACTGAAACCGACTGGTTCCAAAATTGGCTCAAGAAAAAAAGCCAGCGCAAGCCCAGATTGCCAAATTCATCTAGTGAGCAAAAGACGAGACTTCCAGTTGATCGGAAGTTGATTAGTTCGTTGAAGAAGGTATGCCATGGCTAGTATTTAATGATGATGAGATAGTCATGACCTTTACTTGAACAATAAAACTGAGAAATATTGCTTAATTATAATGGTTATACATAAAACAACATTTAAAATAAGGATTTTAAGTTTTTAATCCTGTTCAAAACATTGCGACAGGTGTGACATTGTTGTGACAGGTAAAACATTGTTGCAACAGGTAAAACATTGTTGCAACAGGTAAAACATTGTTGCAACAGGTAAAACATTGTTGCAACAGGTAAAACATTGTTGCGACAGGTACAAAATGTGTCTTTGCCTGTCGGTATGTCCTGTGAAGGAGAAAAAGAATTCGCGTTGACTGTTTTACCTGTATTTCACATGTGCTATTGAAATTTTCTTGAAGTGGGCAGTTCATAATTATAATATTTTATGATATAGTCATCGCTGATAATTTCTCCTTGCATGTACTAACGGAGAAGAAACTGCAGTAAGAAGGAATTTGTTACGGTGACACGCTGTTTATTCATAGTTTAGGGTGGTGCCAGCATCTACAGTTTTCAGCTTCATACTGATACCATGAGATACTCTTTTTTTCGCTCGCTCGCTTTAATAAATGACAGTTTGAAAAAAAATTGGTGTGGCCTAATAATAATTAAAATTGCATTCTTTGAATCTTTTACATAACAAATTATAACAAATAGAAGCGATGCGTTAACTGTATGAAATAAATATTTAGATAAAAGTGGTGCTTATTCTAAGCTTATTTTTTACGTACGTATGGATCAGAAAAGAAAATGTGTTCCGGTGATAAATTTTGAGTGTCATGATAGTCTGAGATAATTATTTAGAAACTTAATGAGAATTTATATAAAAGATTCAAAGAATGTAATTTTAAATATTATTATTTTTGTGAACAAAGACCTTGCTATATACAGAGAAGTTGGAACTGGGTCTGTAAACAGATTAATATTTTTTGTTTACGTGTTTGATGCTACTAAAATGGAGTGTAATACTATAGTTACATGTTTTTTGTACAACATAATGTAAATAACAAAATATCAGTCAATTCGTTAGCGGCGACCTTTGATGCTATGCATCAATGATTTTCTTGTACACAATGGTGAACGCTAACTTGGTTTTCAATCAACGGGTATTTTCATATCAAAAGATATTTTAAACGGGCTAAAATGACATTTTAAAGACATATCACATGTACATAATGTGTATTTTTACATGTACTGAGTGTAAATTTGCATGTATTTGTGAAAATTACTTTAAACATTTTCTGTTTCCTTTTTATTTAGTGACACTGCTGACGAAAGATTATTCGACGCTGAGATGAGTTCCATTGGAGTGTTGACCATCTTTGTATAATGTGTTGTCAAGAAGACAAGGGCATTTTGATCAGTAGTCACAGTGAAAACATCCTGGAGTGACTTATGTAAAAATGCTGTTAAAATGTATTTACCAATCTGCCAGATGGAGCTTTTCAAACTGAAACAAAAGTGTGGACACATTTTGTGATTGAATTATTAATGTCTTGTTTTTTTGCCAGACACAATATTTTGTTCATGAATATAATTCTGGCATACCCTTGAGAGTGTCTATTAGTATGTGTCACTGCTACCTGACAGTTGAACATTTTGACATGTGTTGTCAATCATAAACATGTGGCAGAAATCTTTAAATATTTCTATGTTATAATTACACTTGAATTACTATAACAGGATGTTAAGCTTTGCTGTTTCTAGGACACATTTTTAGGTGAGCTATTGGGATCGCCCTGTGTCCTATGTCCGCTGCGTCGTCTGTCGTCAACAATTTAGACTGTTAACACTCTCGGGGTAACATCTCTACCTGATCTGCATGAAACTTGGTTAGCATGATTGTCTCAATGAAATCTAGGCCAAGCTTGAAACTGGGTCATCTGGGTCAAAAACTAGGTCACTAGTTAAAATTATAGTAAAACCTTGTTAACACTCCAGAGGTCACATTTTTTACTTGATTTATATGAGACATGGTCAGAATGTTTGCCTTAATGAAATCGAGATCAAGTTTGAAACTGGGTTATGTGGGGTCAAAACTAGGTCACTATGTCAAATTATAGTAAACCTTGTTAACCTTCCAGTGGTCACATTTTTTACATGATATTGGTCAAAATATTTGCTTTAATAAGATCTAGCTCAATATTGAAACTGGGTCATCTGAAGTCAAAAACTAGGTCACAGGATCAAATGATTGAACATCCATGTGGATTCTCGGAGGCTGCATTTGCCACATAACACTTGATCAGAATGTTTGTCTTAACAATGTAAGTCCAATGTGGTACTGGGTCCTGTTGGGTCAAAAATTAGATCACAAGGTCAAATCATTTAAATCCTCTTGGACTCTCTTGAAGCCAACATGGCAATTATCTCAGGTGAGCGATAAAGGGCCACCATGGCCCTCTTGTTTTTTTCTTGCCTTCATTGAAATGAATACATTTTATGATAATAATTATGTAACTACCAATGTTGTAAGGAGAAATTTAAAGATATAAAAAGCATTGAACAACATGATTTTCAACATTTAACCAAAAAACCTTGAACAACAAGATTTTCAAGATGTAACCAAACTTCCTTGACATCATATTTTTGGTAATGTACTGATATTACAATGTAGATTTGTGCAGTTTTCTGCAAATTGCTGTTCAGTCTGGTTGACCAGTCATAGTACATTTTCTCATAAAATTGTGTCATGAAAGCACAGATGTAATGATCTGTTAAAAGTATGGAACTTTTGTAATTGATGTCATAATTATATTATTTGTGCAATAAGCAGTGTCAAGTTAACATCTATTTATTAACATGGATAAAATACAGTAGTATATATACAAATATATTTTGTTGCAACATTTTAAATCAAAGTGCTATTTTCTCTTCTTCTTAATGAAACATATAAAAATGAAGTATTATAATTACAAATGCAATGACATGTAGCTGTTAAATTTCGTCATACTGTAGTGACTAGGATTCAATGGTCATGAGCCAAACATTATTTTACTGGTTTTATGAATTATTATGTCAGTTCCCAATATATATCCAAAGTTTTCAAAGAATACTAATACCTCTAGTCCACATATATTGAAATTTAGTTCATTTAGCAATTACACTTTCATATTATGAAATTGATGATGATAATACGAAACATAATTTTTTGAAGGTTTTGCGTGGTAAAACTTCCTCATTGTTAGCTTGGCCAGAGAGCTTATGTCATGGCGAATTGTATATTGTGTGTGCGTGTGTCTGTGTATAACGGAATGTGTTAGAAAACATTTTATATTAAAATAAAGTTATATTAAACTGATTTTGTCATTATTATTTGTTATTAGCTGTGAGATTTGTATTGGTCTATAATTGACACATAACTGCAGTATTGAAAGAAAAGTGGATCGATGTTGCTCACTTTAAATTGCTGAGCATGTTTATACATGTACAACATATTAATTGTAGAGTTACACTTTTAACTCTTGATGACTGCTTCCTAGACAGCATTACTAAATAGATATAAGTTGAATTAAATAATGTTTACAACATAATGGTGTTGTTAGTACTTGATGCCTTGTATTTATACTCCCTCAAACAATGTTTATCAAGGTGAAGACTAGAATCACCCCGTCATTGGTTTGTCTGTCCAATATATAACATAATTATGTAGGTTGTGTGGATAACAACTTCTTCAGTTTTCAAGGGCGTGCTATGAAATGTGGTAATACAAGTACCATGATACGAGCTTTGTAGATGTGCAAGACATAACATCAAAATGTTTTAGTATTTTGTCCCTTTGAACCTACGTGTCCTTTTAGAACATAATCTATGTATTAACATTTTGATTTATGTTTAAAATAATAAATCAAATTAAAAAATCTTTCAAATGTATTAACTGGCAAGGAAAGAGAGGGATAGGCACATGGGGTATATTTTCTGGAGACACTTCTAATACACGGTAGCGTATGAGTACGTATGAAGTATGCAATTATAACAAAGACTTCTATAATATTTAAGGTATTGAGTATATATTTATGTAACTTGGAGATAACCACTGTAAATTATAACAAAAAATCTCTGATATATAAGGTATTGAGAATATATATGTAGCCCGGGAATAGCAACAGTAAGTTATAACAAAAACTAGTCGAGCCACTCATTCAGAGATGATCAAGCCGACAGTCTTTCAACGCTTTCAGCGCTTCGATTCCATAAGGCAATGATTTTACGGGGTCTTTAAAATGGATTACATACTAAACAAAGTGAGTGTTTACACATTTGAACCCAGACTTAAATTATGCGATGTGTTTTTGTCTGACATTTGTATTCTCTCAATGAGTATAAGAAGTTTGCCGGTACAACGATCTTTCAAGTAAAGATAATAGCGGGCGAGACAGTACACAAATAACATCTCTTACATTTCTTCTCGGGACATCGTAATGTAAAACCTCGGTGACATCAAGCAACGTACATTTGTAAGTCGCTTAGCAACGACGTTACATGAATTTGGTTCTAGTAGAAATTATGAGTGTTCATGCTGTGTAATCCATTTAATTCGAGACTCGCGCTCAAGCGGACACATATATGCAACGATTTTTACATGACGTTTTATAACTGTGTCGCCGAGTAATTACCTTGTGGCATTTATCACGCCTAATTGTTTATTCAATTGTTTAAAGGACAATGCGCGAATGCAATTGTGAATACGGTGTGAAATGCACAATGGAAGTAAGTGCATGCGGTCGTTTAATGGATTATTTAAGTATCTTTTTACCTGTCGGGACTGGTTTAATGCGGTCGCTGGTTGCGTTATAGAAAAGTCGTTTGATAGATACAATTTATATAGTAAAAACGTTCGGGCCGGAATTTAATTGGTCGTTTAATAAAAAAGTCGCTTATTACAGGTGGTCGCTCGAGCAATGTCTACTGTACACACAAAGATATTTTGCTTGAAAACATGTGGTAAAATGAGAATATTTTAACTGACCATATCATACATTTTTTTTCAGATGCAGTTTATTACATAATATTTAAGTGCATGTCCAACCACCATGTGTAACTTATCACTTAACTTTTAAACCAAGCTTCTAGTTGTCACAAATGTAACACATATCTTGTTTCACAATCGATATAAAATAAATGTGTTTTAAGTTACACCTTAGAAATGCACCGACAAATTATAAACGTCAAACCTAATAGCGCATGTAAGGTTACACACACGAACAAGAGCCTCCCACACATATATCGAGGTTGTAAAATGAAACTAAAACAAAGTAAAAAGGACGGCCATGTGGAGCTTCACAGGATTGTACACCGATGCAACATAAAGATAAACTGATAACAAATGCCTTGAAACTGGGCTCAAGACTAGAGGACGGCATTTCAATCTCGTAGTTAAGCAATATACAACAGATGATAAACTGAATAATACTTACTGTGCAGCGAAGAAAGGCGATTGTCCACGGCACTTATTCGGCTTGATTGATTACCTGAAGTACATAATAAAGACAAAAGCTGTATAACATTATGATTTGAACCTTATTTGTACTACTTGTTTTGGCATCATGGTACGATTTGAGAAATCCAAGATGGCCGCCAAAATTGTGAAAATAGCGCATTTTCATATTTTTGGGTAAAATAAAGTTCATTTTGTGTATATGATTTCCCGAGTGCGATAATTTTTTCATTTAATGATACACTTATAAATGTGTTCAATTTACATACAAATTTAGCTGACTTAATTGGGATTTTTGTTTAAAATAAAGGAAGAATGCCCCGAAAATTCGAAATATTGCATAGTTTTTACTTATATATTCTAACATTATGATTTGAACCTTATTTGTACTACTTGTTAACAGATGTTTTATCGTTACTCACCACTCTGTACACAGGTCTAAACATTTACACTGCTTAAGATTTGGGTGTTCGATGTAATGAAAAATGCTTTGTGAGTGATGTGTACCCTTACTCTTCATTTGCTGTAATCTTTTGGTGTAAATATGAGATTTTAGAGCAATAACTGACTGTAACCAGAATACTCAACACAAATGACTTACACTCAATCTACGATCACACTCAAATCTCAAATAAAGTGTATCAAATCCATACTCAGATTTGTAATCTATTTCAATCATTCAAATCACAAACTGGCCCAGCTGAGTAGATTGTGCTATATCAGTGCAGTGTATAATTTCTGACACGGGATTCCATAATTGCATTATTAAAGCTGTTGAGTATGACGAGTATTTAAGTAGTGTGTTACCAGGTGTGGATATTTCGCAAGAGTTGCATTTACTTACATCATGACTGAATGTTATCCCATGGTTCTGAAAGCTATAGGCAGGCGCTAGATTGTGATGTTATTATAATGTTGCCTTATCATAATCGAGGAATAATATACAAAAAATACAAAACTAATACTCTAAGTAGCAATATGAAGTAATGAAACTTAATTAAAATGAAGTTCGTTAAAAACAACAAATAATTTGATTAATATTGGTAAAATGTATTGAATTGATTCTCTAAAACTTAAACTTACTTAGATCATTTTCAATATTCTTGACTAAGTTGCGAACGTCATTCACTTTAGATACCGTTGTTTCATGTTCGATGGCAGTATTGTTCATTGCGGTCTCAAATTCGATGATTACTTCTTGCAGCTCTATGTCCGAGTTTGACTTGAATTGATTCAACGAAGTATTCACATTCGCTTCGGTTTCCTCAATTTTTCTCTCCAAACTTTCGTTTGATGCTTCAATAGATTTAGACATTAAATTCATCTGATCATTTACTGTTTTCCGCAATTCGGTAAACTGTTCTCCGTATTCTGTCAAAGCATTTCTTATAAAGAGCTTCTCGGATGCAAAAGCTTTCAGTATCGTTTCTCTTGTCTGATTCATTTGCTCCAGTTCAACCTTCTCGTTTCTTCCTTCGGAAACCTCGATCACATGCGTATTTGTGGGTAACAGTGGTTTTATTAACATTTCCATCTTATCCATACGATCGTCGATGCTTGTCATACTTGTTTTGATAGAAAATGTTTCCAATTCAAGATTTTGTAATCGACTGCTAAGCAGAGAAAACACCACATCCACAGTTAACTCGCCACGCACATCGAACCTTAAGCACACAATTATTGTCATATACAAGCACAGGCTTAGTCCAAACATCGTCATTGTAAAAAATCACGCTTCTAGAATATGCATGTAATATAATAAATAATTCCCTTGACAATATGTACTGCTGGTATGCAATATCAGATCTGACGTTTAAGATTTTGAAACGTAGGCAAGGACTTCAAGTAGGCACTTAGGTTACACTTGATGCCAGCTGGCATGTTCTTAATTATACTAAATGAGAAGTGTATTTACAGTTTTTATGCGATAACAATCTGCATAATTCGCACTTAGCATTACATGTAGTAACATTTGTCTTATTGCATATTTTTCATATTGGTTATATAATCTTTCCCGTGCCCACTGGATTTGCTTATGCTTATTATAGGTTTTTCGTACTCATTATTGCATAGTTACCAGTGTAAGCAATAGTCTTACATGCAGTTAATTACATGAGGAATTTCTTTTCCTGTTAAATAAAATAAATGTTAAAACAGAATACAACCCGAATGATGGAAACATCTAACCTAAATGCATTACATTAGCAAATGTCCATATCGAAATTCATTAAGTATATGTATAAGAAGGAATGTACATATCTAATTGTGTTTTCCCCTGGTCTGATTAGCTCGAACGCTAAGAGTAGTAGATTGAGCATATGATTGATATTCTAATGCTGGTAATGTACGTCTTCATTAAGTCGTCTCTTGTCTTCCCTAAGGTTGTATCTTCAATTTGGCGCGACAATTGGTATTAACGTTATCAACAAGTGTGGACGACCCGACCCTTTGCGTTACTTAGGACACAAAAACTCGATTCGGCAAGTAATATCTTTTGCATTATTTCATTGTTAACGGAGTGATGTGTAAATGACATGTGGTCCACCGTATACGCATACAGTAGAACCCCGTTGGCTCGAACTCGTCGGGACTGACAAACTTTGTTCGAGTAAAAGGTTGTTCTAGTCAACCGTGGTTGTGTAACGATTATACGCGTAATATGGTGGTCTTGTCAACGTGTGTAATGTATGCCTCTCGTATGCATACTCACTATGAATGATAATAAAGCATACAAAACAAAATCATGTTTGTGTTTTATATGTTATTGAATTGCCTAACAGAAAACAAACGAATGAATTATGACATATATGTATAACATATACATCAATAGAAGTTATACGGTATCCGATAGTAATAAGTTCACGGGATAGAAAATTAAATTATACTTACATGCACATATACACCAAGCTAGAACAGTTGTTTGTTACACATGCATCGATATCAGCACAGGAGTTCTTAAGCGTTGTTGCTCACAATTGAGCTCATTTGCTAGCGTGTCCGATCGTGAAGTGAGAAAATGTATTGTTCGACCGAAACGTGCGAATAATAGTGCAGTTTATATTCACGGGACCGAATAATTGGTTCGATAGTTCGAGTGGTCGAACAATATAGATTATATACACCCTTTCAATTATACCGTAAATAGAATTATCTGCCCTTCGATGACGTCATTAGAGGATAAACAATTACTATAACGGTAATATTTAGAGCGCGAAATGGCGACGTAACCAATTTTTCGGCGATGGAATGAAAGATAAGGTATGTTACAGATGTAATTTGTTTTAGGATGTATTTTGAGATATATAAAAAAACTTATACCTAATGGATTTTGCGAAATTGCTTTAGTTAGATGCTTAATATTTGTTTGTCACATAATTTTGCGACATACTGGGAATTTTTATTTCACAACCTCAGTCGTTAATATGGACTTGGAAGACCGTATTTTGATGTTAATGTGAAATCGTACGCATGTCTGAAGAAGAACCATACATATTTTTCGTCATTTCAGTCATGGACCGACATATGAAAGAACATGAATATAGCCAAAGACCTCAATGCCACAGATGCGCTACGCCAGATATGGCGCATCGATACAAAGTTATCAGCAGACGCACTGTCTAAAACAATATATTTATGTAAAAATAAAATATGAAACTCACTGTCTGTTTGGTTATTCCTACTCACATTAAATATAGATTGTTTATAGTCACTTTTAAAAGAAATATCTTCTGAAAACGCGACATAGCGCTATAATCCATAAATTATTTTTAGACGTCTTTCGTGGCTGGCTGGCCATTTAGTTTCAATGTTTAAACAATTTCTGTGTTCTCGTATGAATTGATAATTGACAGTTATTAATTGCCTTTCTTGTATTTTAATTAATTTGATTGGTGGATGCCTATTGTTTTGCAATTCATAAACCACGCCCTCGGCAGATCAGTTCTACTGGTCACTACTGTAATTGAAAATTGCCCTAGGTGTCAGCTGTAAAAACACAGGAGTCATAAAACCCCAGGAGATCTTTATTATATGTGTTAATTCATATTGCTATTTCCTGTTTGATAGAATTAGTGCCTTTGATAATTGAAATGATTAGGTCATATCAGTCTGTGATCTCAATTTGTAATAAACACAATGAGATTACAACTGTCTGTCACCCAAAACTATTTATACTTCAAAGATTTAGCCAGCCTCTTCCGACATTTTTGAATGTTAATTCATGTTCAGAATTAAATTGATGCCAAAACCCTTGTCTCACACAGACAATAAAGACATTGATTTGACCTACTTAATTTATATTTTGCACACGCTTGTGCTGGGTAAAATAGACGACTTGTGTACACAAAACATGACATGCTGGCGTGATCTACATCATTTGTTTAGTTGATCTTTACACATTTACATGATTATGTAAGCCTTGATTGTTCTTCACAGCAGCCTTTTTAAAATATTTTATTGACATGAAAGTGTATTAAGTACAATTATACTTCGATGAAAATATCAAACAATGAAGCGGAAAATTACCGACTTGTTTTGAAAAAGTTATGAAGCATTGCTCTGAAAATTTCTTTAACTGGGATTGTTTGATCACCGTTTATGGAATAACTTTTAATATTAACCACATATTTTTTGAGGATTTGTCATCTTAAACGATTGCTTTTTGCATTGGGGTAAGTTAAATATATGGTACTTGTTGTGAAAATCAGAGAATTTATAGGAAACTAACCGCGAGTATGTGAACAAATTACGCTCCCCGTGTGCAGCGTTAATTCGTTACCTATGATTTTTGCTGTTAATGCAAAAACTTTAATATATTGTAACCTAATACTTTCTCTATAAAAACATTAATAAATTTGCGCAACGCATAAACTTTTGTTGATGTGCAGCGTAAGTAAGCAGCACTGGCCGTTTTGGAAATATTTTTATCCTCGCATTACGTCACGTCCGGTAGGGGACGCAACTCTTAGGCGACTTTAATCGATTAATTGAAAGGGTGTATAGGAAAATCAATTGGGACTTCATAATCAGTTCGAGTCAACAAGGGTGTTCGACGCAACCCAGTTCTCGAGTCAACTAGGGTGTTCGACGCAACCCAGTTCTAGTCAAAGGGGTTCTTCTGTATATCACTTGTTTGTCATAACTGTGTGCATTTCTCAAAGCAGCCTTAGTTATCGACCACCTTCGCATACGATCCATAATGTTATGGAGGATAAATGTGGTACTCGCCCATCAAGTCGTGGACTTGGTTCAATGGTGCGAGGTCTGTAGTTTCAGATAATTATAATCAAGCCAATCCAATTAACGTGTTTAATAATCAGTCTCGTTAAAATATACATGGCCATGTTTCAGTTATCTCTACAAAACGACTGTGTGTATTTAAAGGTTACCGAGTATGAATTTTACTTAACGGACTTTATTTATATAAATACTCGAGAATAGTGAGGACCTAGATTAAGTGGATAAACAAGTGTTTTCGATCATAAACCCATAATGTAGGTACTTAACTTCGGCACAAAACCACTTGAACAACATATGTGCGCAAATTATTCAGCAATTCGTGTTTTCCTTTGTTCTTGAAAGTCGGAATGTACTTCACTGAACATTAACACTTGACATTGTTTTGTTTCAGATACGTAGATTGTAAACAACTTTTACGTTTTCGTTACTAAATATCCTGTGAAATGCTTAAATAATAATTTGGCATTTTGAAATAAGTTTGTGACACATTATTTGTAAGGGGGCTAAATCGTTTCCACTGCATAAAAAGGTTGCGTTATTAGTGAGCTTTTTTCCACATTTCAAGTTTTGTACTGTACTTTGTGTATTTACTATTTCTCTAATGATGTTACAATTAGACTGAACATTTAAAAAATAAGGATGTGACATGGGTTTTGCAGTTTCACCGAGAATAGCTATTTACATGTACCACATGTTCTCAAAGAAAATAGCTTTGTTCTTAAACTTTTGGATATGTAGTGCTATATGAATGTATAGTTCATATAATGCATTTGGTAGGTAATATGCAATACATATGATCATAAAAAAAGTTAATGAATGATCTATGCTGAATGTAACGTTTCTGTGTCTATTGTTCATGCACAGGGTAAATGGCGTTATGTATGTGTAAACATGTGAGATTTGTACTTACTTGTATAAAGGTTTTTTCGTATATTTCAAATCGTTCCATTCATAACAAAACTATAAAACAATAGAAATAAGATAAAACCATATAAAAAACTAAAGTAGAACCTCACTTTATGACTACCTTAAAATTAAGGGCACACTTTTTAAGTCCAGTTTCATTGTTTTGCACTTTATTCAACCTTAATATTAAGACAAATGTTCAAGGGTACCGAGGGTGGTCTTATTATTGGGGTTTACTGTTTATAAATGGTACAATTTCTCTACATACATTGTATACATCCTTGCTATGTTATGTAGTGTAGACATATACATGTATTCATTACTTTCACACTGGTGTAAAGGGCAAATGATTTGAAGTGAATACTCGTGACTACTAAGGAGCCATTGAGTTCCTGTGTTTACAGATATACACTTACGCTATCAAACTAAAGGCAGTGTATGGTAATTAGTCTTGTTTTTGTAGTTTACTCGTTGAAAATATTATGCTACAATATTACAATTATAGAATTCCGGATCCATTTTAATACATGTACACTTCATGTCTTATTCGAAAACTTCTAATTCTTGTGTTATAACTTGCTATCTATTTAATATTATCATTTTACATATAACGTAGGAGCTGAACACCTTGGTCCAAACCAGTGTGGCGCTTTGGTTATATGCATTAGCATTATGTATTGAAAGGAAATATCAAGCAAACAATTAAGACCATTTATTATGTAGTCTTATCAAATTAGATACAAAATACCAGTTAAAGTGTGACTGTTAACTGAATTGTTCACCATGATACAAATATTATTTCAGTTAGGTGATTAAGTCAAAAGCAGAATCGAGACAATGACAAAAACCGGTTGAAAGCGAGGATTCGTCTTTCTTGGAACCCAGTATTATGTTACAAATTTGTGTAAAGTATATTAGTATTTACAAATGACTGTTAGTGCAATTAATTAGCAACGCCCGTAGGTAATAGACACATATTGCCATTTCGTTTTATAATGTGCCTATAATAAAATATAAAGATGCTATGTAAACAACAGAGTCGTAATAAACGTGTACGGTGTTGTACAGATTGTAATTTACGGAATCTTGGAAAAGGACTGCTCTGTTTGTTTTACTTGATTCGGCAAGGTCTCTAACAGTCTCCACATCAATTCTGCGATAAAGTTTCTTTATGTGCCCTAATGCACCATCAATACAGCACCTTAAATAATTAATATATTTTGATTAGTTATTTTAAAATGAAATATCAGTGAAAGCAAAGCTGGTTCTTAGCAGACTGCTATTGGAAATGCAACCATAAAGCTGCATTACAAACGTTCTAGAAAACGAGACTTTTCCGGTGTAGTGTACTCGCATATTCCCTTGTAGATAACTTGCGTACGTATTAAACAATACCTGGCTCCGCCCCTGCATAGGCATATTTTACTTCCGTTGAGATTAGTAATACTACTTGACAATTGTGTATCCAACATTCGTCGCCCAATACTTGCCAAGCATATCAAACCTGATATACACTATGTGTATGTAATATGTCATTTAAACATTATGTTAGCAGTTCTAACGTGAACTATATTAATTATTTTAAACTTTTATCAAAAGGAATTTAAGTTGTCAAAGGGAACGCCACATACATGTACACATGACAATGCCTCCCCATCAAATACCCCCGGGAAAACAACAGACCACAAAGCATTAGGCACTCAGGAAGTGTAAGGGTAGACGCCTATGGGAATACGTGTGCAATGAATGGTCTGTGTTGTTTTTCTAATGTACATTTGTATCTTCATTTAAATACGTTTAACAACCTCAGAAAGCTTGCTAGATATACAAGCATTGTTGTATTCGTTCTATATGAAATAAAATTGCAGTTCTACAATATGCACCACTTTATGACTTAAAATCCAATTAGACATGTTCTGCTGAACTAAAAATGTTACTCATTAACAATTGAATACGTTCGACAACCAAATAAAAACACTAGCTAGATACATGTATACATGCGTATTGTATACGTTCTATATGAACAAACGTTGCAATTCTCCAAGATTCACCACTTAAACACTTAAAATCCAATTGATGCAAGGGTGACGAACGGATGTTTCTGAAGAGTCATACTACATGATTCACTTAACATAGCATACAAGGCGTAAGCGACGTAAAACTTCCTTATTCACTAATAAATGATCATTGTTTAATTGTTTGTGAACAATTGCATCCTACGAGTTCTGTCAACTCAGTCTATCACCTGGTTGATCTTACATGTAAATCTGATATACTCAATGTACATGTAATAATTCAATCAAATAAAAATGTCATCTGTTCTAACGTGAAATTAATATTATATTAAACTATTTGTACTTCATTTATTTGTTTCAGATGTATAAGTAGTACGCGGCGCAGAATGACTGAAATACGGTGAATGCTAAATACATGTACATGTAGCTGTGGTGATTAAACAAAGTATGTTCATATAACCTCATAGTCTTTTTAATTAAGTATAAGTATGGAAATGTAAATAGTAATCACCTCATACTGAATGGCAAATTCGACATAACGCTTTAACTGTAACGTAACATATTTCTAACAAGCATTTAATGGTTGCATTTTTAATTGTCAGATTGTCAGCGTTTCAAAAGGTTCCGTTGTATCTCATTCCGTTCGGTTGGTACATATACCAGCTTCTATAAACATATAAATACATCCGGGGTATCATTGGCGTATAACTATTGTCAGCATTTAGTATACCATATCACATTGCCTGGATATGTCTAGGGATGTTCTGATTAATTACATGTAATATGACCCTCCCTGTGTGTACCTCCTCCCTTGTCTAGATATGTCAGAGAAGTTCTGATTTGTAATTGTGGCCATACTTGTGTGTGTCCTACCCTTTTGTCTAGATCTGTCTTGGGAAGATCTGATTTGTGTATATGACCATCCCTATGTGTGCTTACTCCTTTTGCCTAGATATGTCTACGGATGTTCTGATTCATGAATGTGTCCCTTCCTGTGCTGTGTGTGCCTCCTTCTTTTGCCTAGATCTGTCTAGGGATGTTCTGATTCGTGTATGTATCCCTCCATGTGTGTGTATCCCACCTTTGTCTAGAAATGCATATGGACGTTCTGATTCGTGGATGTGTCCCTTCGTGTGTGTGTCTCCCACCTTTGCCTAGATCTGTCTAGGGACGTTCTGATTCGTGGATGTGTCCCTTCGTGTGTGTGTCTCCCACTTTTGCCTAGATCTGTCTAGGGATGTTCTGATTCGTGAATGTGTCCCTTCGTGTGTGTGTATCCCACCTTTGTATAGAAATGTATATGGACGTTCTGATTCGTGGATGTGTCCCTTCTTGTGTGTGTCTCCCATCTTTGTCTATAAATGTCTATGGATGTTCTGATTCGTGGATGTATCCCTCCATGTGTGCGCCTCCTTCCTTTGCCTAGCTTTGTCAAAGGAAATTCTTATTCGCGAGACTGGCCCTTCCTATGTGTGCTTTCTCCATTTGCCTAGATATGACCTTTCCTATGTATGTCTCCTACCTTTTCCTACATCTGTATATGGACGTTTAGATTTGTAAATCTGGTGCTTTTACCTTCAGCACTTTCTTCGAGCAGAAATATTCAGTAATATACAAGTACAACGGATACTTAAAACGCTCGTGACGGTGTTGCTTTATTTGTTGAAGTGTTCCAAGTTCGAAAAAGTGTTTAACGTCGAGAGGTCAGTCATTACAACATACTTAGATAGACACGTTTTATACTGTATTTTGACGTGTGTGAAAAACACAAAACAATAATTTTGTATGAATATGTATAAGATATTTCTGGAGATAAATAGAAAATAAAGGTAAGATTATTTTTCACATTACCTAACTATTTGCCTAAAACAAAATGATAGCATAAAATCTTGATTTACTCCAAATGTTGTTATTAATTATAAAACAGTTACTATTCTAAGATGAGAAACTAAGATTTCATGTTTTTGTTTTTCATCGGCATTTACTTCGTTTATCAACATTTTCGTTTCCTTTTGTTCTGTGCCATTCTCTGTAACAACTTAACTTTTCTTTCGTATATTTATCAGTTGTATGACGCCATTAACATTTTATGTCGTCATAGATATTTATTATACATATGACGTCATTTGACACTACCAAGAAAACATTTTTCTCTATACAATGCTGTTTTATAACACATCTTAACAATCATTGGATGCAGTCATGTTTTTGTGTTTTTGTTTTAGGTTTCTGCATAGATATATTTCTCTTAGTTATAAATTCCATTTCCCTATACTAATACCTAAGAATTGTTTCATTATTAACTACATTATCGAGTTGACTTTAATTTGATTTGCATTATTAATTTGACACTTTAAGGTTAGTTCACATTCTGATGTCACTAATTTAGCTGTAGGGAGCTAGGTCAGCATAAGGCTGCTTGTTCCTTCGTGCTAATGTTTCTGTTTCTGTTGGTACACTGAGTTATCAAAATGAATAAAGATATTATTCAGTAAAAAATTACAAGCTTCACATACGTCATGACATGTCTAGATGGTAAAGTTATTGTAATTTTTAAGTAAAAAAGCCCTTTCATAAATGCAGGCCAAATATACATGTTGATTGCTTCCAAATATTTTCGATTAAATGTGTACGTTTATTTTTAATTAAATCATGAGGAAGTGAACTATAAAGAGTTGAGAATTCATAGGTAGAGATACATGTAGCTCTAAAATGTTAAGACTGACATTTATTCAAAACTTCCGTGTTTATATCCCAGTAAAGGTTTATACAGGACTTTTCAAAATGTTTACAAGTTTTTACAATTCAGCTTTAATAGCTGTCACATTACAAACATCACGATTATCATTATATTTATTGAAACAAACGTGAAACTTTCATCTAGATTTAGTGTTAATTATGTTAATTGCTATGCCGTCGTATGTTATATTCAATGATAATGTAAAGGGTGTATAGAGACAACAAGGAATAATAAATGAGTATTTATAATATTTAGTATATTTATACATATGTATGTCAGAAATTTATGGTCATATAGCGGTTAAGCCGGTTGACAGCTAGCTGTGAAATCGATATAAACCCCTAGTATTGTTATGACATTTCCAAAGCTGTAAATCGCTATGTGATTAAATTTCCCTTTTTGTTTTTATATTTCTTATAACGTTTAGTGTTCTTGTTCTTTCCCCCCCCCCCATTTATGCCTCCTCATTTCATTGTTCTAGATTGTTTTGATAATTGTCCAGACAATTGCTTACTGTCCCATCCTCATAGGTGTTGTACTTGCACATCCGCCTCTCCTTGTGTTTTGTGTGCTGATGTTTGCCTGCATCTGTGTGGGGACGAATTATCATGTGAATGTGGCGTTCCCTGCACTTTGTTAATTCTTCCTTTTTTATCATAATGTCATGAACATAACTGAATCGCATTTCGTTAGAACCAAATAACGATATGTGACGTAGTGATATAAATTGCATATGTCCGAAATTACGTTTATCCTAATAATACTCATTGTTTGGTTATGCAGTTCATTTCAATTCATAAAACTTATATCTTTTCGTAATTTATAACGGATATTTGTTCATGAAGTCATTTAGTGTAAATCAATACATACCATTACATAGAACGATCTTTAAACTTAGTTTCATTTCAATCTATTTGGCCAAGCTAGATATACCACACTGCCGTAATGCAGGGGCTTCTACCTTATTCATTTGACAATGAGAATTGCACAGGGTGATTAATATGTAAATGATTTTACAACCACATGTGCATAAACTTGCTTATTATGTGGACAAACTTGGTCTGCCTTATTAGCCCCACGGTCAGGAGCAATTATCGACATGCCTGTTGGTTTGTGACACCTCGCACGTGGCGTCAGCCAACAAAAAGCCGAAATTCGATGTTAAGGCTTGTATAGATATTAGTGTTAAAAGATTGACCATAGCAAAACTGCATTACAATTTTCTTTTACAATTCAAGTCAGAATATACGATTTAAAGACACTAGTTGTAGTAGTTATCTTATGTTGACAATGTTAAAAGTAAATTACTGCTTTATCTGGTAGCAGATAGTCATGACCTTCTGGTATGTGATATGCCAAATGGGGTAACCTCTGCGCAGTATTATCATATTAGTAAACTACATACTTTCAAAATTCACTGGTGCCGTTATGACTGAATTATATTGTAAATATACGGTAAGGCGATGTAGAATATCATGAAGTAGAGACGTATTCTAGTTAAAGCCTAAGACCTCTATTGGCGGGAGGGCCACGACAGTTTTGAAATGTTCAAAACCATTCGTGGTCAAGTCACGATTTAAGTGTGTTCTTACTGCATTATTACTGTGTTCGTACTGGTGCGTACTGGCATTCTTCATCTATCGCAGTGATTCGTGATGGTGGTTGTAAATCATTTTCTAACGATCCAAGAGGAGTAGATGCTAGTACTGACCAATGATTGGCCTCCGCAACACCCTGAGCCTCACCCAGTATATTGCGTATGGAACTCTCTCTAGGGTCAGTAAATGGCGAACCACACGCCTTTTTCATTCTTCCCTATTCGCCGGCATTCGTGCCCAAAGTCGTGACAGTGGGACTGGGACTTAACAAACCTCTCATTGTCTGTCCATGACTACCACGTGCCCGTTAATTAATACTCTGTAATGTGATAAACGCGATTTGATTTTATAATCCAACGTTGAATCACAAATATATAAGCACTATAAATAATTGAATGAATACAAAAGTTAACTATTTTTACTCATTTGCATTTTAGTTCTTCATACATTCGTCTTTTGTCTTCATTTCGGTGTATTAAAAGAATGACCTTGAATAGTTTGCTATTCCTTAAAATATCTTAATGTTGAATTAATATACTAATAATACAACTGACGATTAACTACAATGCTTGTCCTGTCCTAATTGTTGGTGTTACCTCAAAGTTATAATGTTTATATTTCTAGGCAGTACACAATGTTATTGATTTTCAGGCAAAAATGTTTTCCAACGTACGGTCCATTGTGTTCGTACTTCTTACAATTGGCAAAGGTACGTGTTATTCCATATTGAGAAATTTAGCTACCAGTGTGTACTCGAAACCGGTACAAGGGAACTTAAGAGAAAGATATTTTATTTTAAATTCATTTGTATCAATGATTACCCATTTTCTCAGTCACATATATCAATGCTTTTAGCAAAAATTGAAAACATTTGTCAACATTTAATTTAAATACTCATCGACCCTCGTGGTCGAGTGGTTAAGGCATCAAACTGAGGAGAGGAAGGTCGAAGGTTCTAAACCCGACAGGGGTTCGTTCTGATATGGCCGCTAGGTGAGCCACTAACTAGTTAAATAATGGTTACCATGTTAATGTGTCCACCTGCCTGGTACCTGGGATTAAAGGACAGTAATCAGGAGGTAAGTGTGCTCAGACACTAGGTGTCTCATTAGTCAGAAATGGTGGTCCTCTGAATAGGGGTGACACTATAATATATAAACACTTAACTTTTTCATCATTACTTCTAGTGTTCATAGTATTGTTATTATATTTAGTATTATTGCAATCAATGTTGTTATTATCACATCTCAAATATTTAATTGTTTCAGCGCAGTATTGCTACACTCAGAATTGTACAGAGGGTCAGTACTGGTACGATAGAGCATGTAAGTCGTGCCCAGATGTCTGTAAACATTGTAGTTACTGGTACGTGTGTCATGTTTGCATCAATGGATATTACCTTCATGACTTCACATGCAGCGAATGTCCTCAATCGTGCAGCACGTGTGATACAGCTACTACGTGTACAACATGTAATACCGGATATTATCTCCAGGGTACCAAGTGCACACAGTGTCCTCAATCCTGCACCACGTGTGATTCCGCAACAACATGTACAACATGTAACACCGGCTACCATCTCAGGAATACGACGTGCATCAGGTGCCATCAGTCGTGCAGCACGTGTGATTCGGCAACAACGTGTACAACTTGTAACACCGGCTACCATCTACGGGATACGACGTGCATACAATGCCTTCAGTCGTGCAACACGTGTGATTCGGCAACAAGGTGTACAACTTGTAACATCGGATATTACCTCCAGGACACCACGTGCTTACAGTGTCCTCAATCGTGCAGCACGTGTGATTCGGCAACAATATGTACAACTTGTAACACCGGCTACCATCTCCGGGATACGACGTGCATACAATGCCCTCAGTCATGCAACATGTGTGCTTCGGCAACAACGTGTATAACTTGTAACACCGGCTACCATCTACGGGATACGACGTGCATACAATGCCTTCAGTCGTGTATCACGTGTGATTCGGCAACAACGTGTACAGCATGTAACATCGGATACTACCTCCAGGATACAACCTGCACACAGTGTCCTCAATCGTGCACCACGTGTGATTCGGCAACAAGATGTACAACTTGTAACATCGGATACTACCTCCAGGATACCACGTGCACACAGTGTCCTCATTCGTGCAACACGTGTGATTCGGCAACAATATGTACAACTTGTAACACCGGCTATCATCTCCAGGATACAACGTGCATACAGTGCCCTCAGTTGTGTAACACGTGTAATTCGGCGACAACGTGTACATCATGTAACGCTGGATACTATCTCCTTGGTTCCAAGTGTACACAATGTTCCGATAGATGTCAAATTTGTGGTGCAAACAATTATTGCTATCAATGCAATTCTGGATATCGTCTGAATTCCGGAAATTGTTATATATGTCCCAATGATTGCGAGACGTGTATAGATGATAACATGTGTAGTAGCTGTAGTAATCCAGGTTACTTTATCCACAACCATGCCTGTGTAAAATGTCCAGAGAAATGTGCAAGATGTACCTCAAACACGGAGTGTACATATTGTACAAACGGCTACCATATACGGGATACGACGTGCATACAATGCCTTCAGTCGTGCAACACGTGTGATTCGGCAACAAGGTGTACAACTTGTAACAACGGATATTACCTCCAGGACACCACGTGCTTACAGTGTCCTCAATCGTGCAGCACGTGTTATTCGGCAACAAGATGTACAACTTGTAACACCGGCTACCTTCTCCGGGATACGACGTGCATACAATGTCCTCAGTCATGCAACATGTGTGCTTCGGCAACAACGTGTATAACTTGTAACACCGGCTACCATCTACAGGATACGAGGTGCATACAATGCCTTCAGTCGTGCATCACGTGTGATTCGGCAACAACGTGTACAGCATGTAACATCGGATACTACCTCCAGGATACCACCTGCACACAGTGTCCTCAATCGTGCACCACGTGTGATTCGGCAACAAGATGTACAACTTGTAACATCGGATACTACCTCCAAGATACCACGTGCACACAGTGTCCTCATTCGTGCAACACGTGTGATTCGGCAACAATATGTACAACTTGTAACACCGGCTACCATCTCCGGGATACAACGTGCATACAGTGCCCTCAGTTGTGTAACACGTGTAATTCGGCGACAACGTGTACATCATGTAACGCTGGATACTATCTCCTGGGTTCCAAGTGTACACAATGTTCCGATAGATGTCAAATTTGTGGTGCAAACAATTATTGCTATCAATGCAATTCTGGATATCGTCTGAATTCCGGAAATTGTTATATATGTCCCAATGATTGCGAGACGTGTATTGATGATAACATGTGTAGTAGCTGTAGTAATCCAGGGTACTTTATCCACAACCATGCCTGTGTAAAATGTCCAGAGAAATGTGCAAGATGTACCTCAAACACGGAGTGTACATATTGTACAAACGGCTACCATCTACGGGATACGACGTGCATACAATGCCTTCAGTCGTGCAACACGTGTGATTCGGCAACAAGGTGTACAACTTGTAACATCGGATATTACCTCCAGGACACCACGTGCTTACAGTGTCCTCAATCGTGCAGCACGTGTGATTCGGCAACAAAATGTACAACTTGTAACACCGGCTACCATCTCCGGGATACGACGTGCATACAATGCCCTCAGTCATGCAACAAGTGTGCTTCGGCAACAACTTGTATAACTTGTAACACCGGCTACCATCTACGGGATACGACGTGTATACAATGCCTTCAGTCGTGCATCACGTGTGATTCGGCAACAACGTGTACAGCATGTAACATCGGATACTACCTCCGGGATACCACCTGCACACAGTGTCCTCAATCGTGCACCACGTGTGATTCGGCAACAAGATGTACAACTTGTAACATCGGATACTACCTCCAGGATACCACGTGCACACAGTGTCCTCATTCGTGCAACACGTGTGATTCGGCAACAATATGTACAACTTGTAACACCGGCTACCATCTCCGGGATACAACGTGCATACAGTGCCCTCAGTTGTGTAACACGTGTAATTCGGCGACAACGTGTACATCATGTAACGCTGGATACTATCTCCTGGGTTCCAAGTGTACACAATGTTCCGATAGATGTCCAATTTGTGGTGCAAACAATTATTGCTATCAATGCAATTCTTGATATCGTCTGAATTCCGGAAATTGTTATATATGTCCCAATGATTGCGAGACGTGTATTGATGATAACATGTGTAGTAGCTGTAGTAATCCAGGTTACTTTATCCACAACCATGCCTGTGTAAAATGTCCAGAGAAATGTGCAAGATGTACCTCAAACACGGAGTGTACATATTGTACAAACGGATTTTTTGGTAAAAATCAATGTCAGCAGGAATGTTCAGCTAACTGTAAAGAAAGAGAATGTGATATAAATGGACGATGTGAATCTTGTGTAGACAGAATGTATGGAGACAATTGTAACATTGAATGTGGACAGAATTGTATAAGATGTGACAGAAATAGTGGATGTTCATCATGTGAAGCAGGTACATACCTGTATAAAAATCAATGCAAACGTTGTCAAGCATCGTGTACACAATGTACAAGCAGTTCAATGTGTACTGAATGTGTCGTTGGTCGTTGGGGTGGACATTGTGAGGAAGTATGTTCAGACTGTCTACCAGGAACATCATGTAGGATAAGTGGATTTTGTGAACAAAGTTGTGTTGACGGTATGTCCGGCAGGCGGTGTAAGACAAGGTGTAGTTCGAAATGTTCGTCATGTGATCGTCACTCCTCCTATAGATGTACAGCTTGTATAGCAAACAAATATGGCTATTCCACCTGGAACGATTATTACAACTGTTACAGCGACTGCCCTCAGAACTGTTTAAATTATACATGTGATGATCAAACAGGGGAATGCACGTTTGGCTGTAAAGACGGTTACTATGGTAACAAGTGCAACTGCCCACAAAATTGTAACTGCGACAGTCGGGAGAACTGTATTTCTTGTAAGGAAGGATTTGGTAACGTTAACAATAACTGTGAGTGTACAACTGAAAACTGCGTAGATAATGATTGTTCTGCTTGTACCAGTTTGAAATACTTTGTACATGATAAATCATGCTGCTCTTGTCGTGTTCAAGATACAAATTGTGAAGAGTGCACAACAAATGCAAATGGTGCATTCGGTAGATGCACTAAATGCAACACACAATTTGTTCTCCCTTTGAACCAAACCTATTGTACTAAATGCACTACATTTGACCCAATTACCGGTAATTGTACGTTGGGTTGCGAGGCCGGTCATTGGGGCAGAACATGTGACGATAGCTGTGAAAACTCATGTTTGGAATGTGATCAACATAATGGAACATGTACGGTGTGTCAACGAGGAAAATATTCGTCTGGTTGCTCTAAAGCATGTTCACAGTCCTGTAAAATTATCGATAATGTTCCAACATGTGCTATATATGACGGTGCATGTATTGATGGCTGTCGGTCTACGAAGGTTCATGGTTCGCATTGTCAACGTTCTTGCAGCATTAACTGTAAAGATGAACACTGTCACTGGCAGACAGCACACTGTTTACATGGGTGTACAGACCATCACTATGGTAACGTTTGCAACAATACATGCAGCCAAACCTGTTCGACACCTAAAATAGGATCTCGTTGCTATGATACCAATGGGACGTGTGTGGATGGATGTGAGGTTGGTTACTATGGAGAAATGTGCGAGAACAAATGCAGCCCAAATTGTGTGAATGCTACATGTGAACAATTTACTGGATCTTGTCTGCATGGGTGTCGTAAATGTTACGAAGGGAACGTTTGCATGATGGGCAAGTTAAATGTTTTACATATCTTCAACCTAAGAGTTTTGTAGTATACATGTCTGTTATATATGATTATATTTTTTGCTCTGATCCTTCTTGTGGTTTCCTGATCAATTAAGCTCATGTTTAAAAAAGACCCTTCCAGTCAAATATTCATATCCATCCTCCTATTAATTATGATAATAACTATAAAACAATTAAACCATGAAACTTAATGTAGTATTGTTCAGAATTGAACTATGAGTATCCAAACAATGTATGTTGCTCATCAACATTCGTATAAATACTTAAAGTCATTAAAAATGCAACCGAAAATTGTCTGCTTCAAAACATGACATAAAAGAAGAAATAATTATATATTAATTCCCTAACATAATTTTATAACTTATTCTATTATGAAATATAAATTATTGGTCCATAGTTTCAATACATTTTGAACAATGTTTTAATCATTGGTGACAGTTGGTAGCTTTTAACACGATGTACAAAATGAAGCATAACTATAACAGTTGCGTTTTAATGTTGTAAAGTATATATTTCTCGCTGATGTCTAATTTATTGTCATTACTTTATTATCGGTTTTTGCTTTTTCATATTTCAGAAATATCAAACAATAAAGCTGACAGCTTTGATGTAACAACAATGATAATCGGAGTTGGCATAGGTGTAATTATATCAATCATCATTCTTGCTGGTGTTCCAGTAATTAAAGCTGTTAGAAATCGGTATGTGTAGTTTGACTTCGTTTATTCGACAACCGTCTACCCGAATACTTGGTATATATATTCGACACTATGTATTATTCGAAATAAAATCGAATCCGCCTGCATATTGTTTAATGAAATAGCATTCAAGATCGAGAAATAGTTTACCCATATACACTGGAATCCTTTTAAAACGGACGAGCTCGGAACCGGAAAAAATGTCCGGTTTAAAGGATTTTCTGGGCTGAAAGGGTTTTGAGAACTGGACTAGATTTGGCATTGTTTTTTTCAAACGGGGACATTTGGATCTATATATTGAGTTATATTTATTACTGTAGTGAACTGTATCGTAAATTCTGAAAACAATTAAATGTAAATGAAAAAAATCGGACCAAAATACGAAAAAAAACTTCCATTCATTTCAATATCGACATTGCAGAATAAATTGATCATTTAAATAAAATGTATTTAATTAGCTTGATGAGTTGAACTTTGTCATCTAATGACAGTTCAGTATGTTTGCATTTTGCGGTGGTGAAGACATTGTTTTACACTACAATAAAGTTATGTGATATGTTCGTTTTCTCTTAAAGATATGATTACATAATAACAAAAAATTTCAATGTTTCAAATTGTCAATAATTCAAATGATTTACAATAACTGATTGGTTGGAGGATACCCCATGCAAGACACTAGTCCATTTTCAAATACTACAGGGGTCATAAATTAAACAAAGACATATTCCATTATATTAATATTGTCATCTAGTAAAGGATTCATTGATAATACAACCTCTCCTGAACATTGAAAGTGTTACTTTCGAGCGTTGATGGGACTGTTGTTAAATAGAGGTTGGATTGGTTTATAGTATACTTTCATTTTAGAAAACTTGAAAAGGTTTTCGAAGAGAGATATTTGCTATAAAGAAGCCATTGTTTTAGAGGTTCTTCTCTACTTCAGCAATACCCTGTGCATAACAATTTATATTTATTACCGTCACGAAATACGTTGACGGACTGACAATGTAAACCAGGACATCAAAGCATTTTTTATAACAATGATAACGACGGTTATGTATAACAAATTATTTCAATTAATTAATGACGTAAACTTTAATTTGTTTATAACACCAAGTTTGTTCGCTGATATATGATAGGACACCATATACTTATAGTTCAATCATATAGTTCCGACTAAGTCAATTGTATTTTACAGTGAACTTCACAGACACAATGCAACAAGAGAGATAGTGCGTGGAACTGTACACAGAGCAGAAAATGTCAGTTTAACCAACTCCCCAAATCAAACTGGTAATAAATATACAAACAATTATTTTATTTGTTCTTCATTCTCACTTTCCCTCCTGCGAACAGTTTACCGTGATGGTGCACTGTGGACACATTTGTTTACAAAGTAGTGTACGCTTCATTAGTATTGCATGCATATATTGGTTTTAGTTATTTTTGTTTAAACCCTGGAAATTGAAAATAACTAGACACAACTTTGTGATACCAGTTTAATGTACATGTTGTTTAAATATGTACTAGGATTCGCATTACTCGAAATATAGAGTTTAACTATATATGTACCCCAAGATGATGGCAATTGCATGAATTTTAAACACCTATTATTAAGCAATCTCGCTACATTTGGGAGGTTTCATGCAATATTTAAACACATTTGTACCGTATGCATATTCCTTACTCATTTTTGAAGCTCTGGAAAATCTTCCTAGAACAAAGTCCACACCACCCTGTTGTAAGAGGGTTGGGTTTGAGTGTTGCTTTCCATGTGAAATGCTTATTATTATCAATTTATAATATGATTGTTTGCTCGAACGTGTTTCAAACAAAATTTTCTTATTCGTCGTCTGTCCAGATAATGCACAGGACACAACTGAAGCAAATGAGAGAGTTGAACACGAACAATTAGATAGAGAGACGAACTTACTAGAAGCGACCGCTGATGAAGATTATCTTACAATGGGCGGAGGTAAAAACAAATATTGCCTTGTAATATAAATAACGCATGTAGAACAAAGACACGTGTCGCTGATATTAAAGGTTATTATAATCACTGGCTGTACAAAGGCATTTGTAAACAACTACAAACACCTTGCTATGATAAAACATCCGAGGTATACATGCTAATGTTTTCACAATTCAAACGACGAGCATCAACACATTTAACGTTGTACAGTTTATGTTAGCACATTAGTGCATTTCAAGGTCAGCCATAGTTTTACATATATGAATAAACATTTACATCGTCTTCTGTCTGCGAAGGCAATACTCCTATCTTCGCCTATAATCGATGCGTGTTTCGTATTTCTGTTGCGTTTATATTTGTTTACATGATTGTATGTGTATCGTTCATGTCTCCTTGCGCTTTGAATAGTTGCGCATTTTAATGTAGCATTTCTGGTTTGACTTCAGAATGTATTGTTTACAAACAATGTCAGTGTTTCCACTTGTTGTTCTCGTAAATTCCCACTAGTTGTTTTTATAGCCAACCAGAACATTCATTGCACCCCTATTATCATGCGTGTTTACTTTTGCACCTCCTTTGTGCCTCATGTTTTGTAGATTGTTATTTTCCCGTGTTCGGCGTTGGAAGGTATTTTCATGTACATATGTAATTTGTATTCATCGGCGCGAATAGCATTATAATTAAATGTTTATTGATTGTGCAATCGAATGGTTAATTGTCATAAAATGAAATAAGATAGAGAGACCGAAAAAGATGGCATTAACCTGTGTAAT
Organism: Mactromeris polynyma; assembly: GCA_032209605.1. NCBI lineage: Eukaryota > Metazoa > Mollusca > Bivalvia > Venerida > Mactridae > Mactromeris > Mactromeris polynyma. The sequence goes on along the minus strand of JASFXZ010000004.1, from coordinate 112,540 downwards.
ATTAGATATGTTAACTATCGACCATTCTCATATATTATATTAATCTAATCATTCATTTTCAATCGAATATTCGACAGGAATCGCTTGTGCATACATATTGTATAAATAATTACTTGAAGAAATAATTACATTATACTATCTAAATTATTCACATTTTCGTATATTTCATCAATATTTCCTTCAGCCACTGGACAAGAATCAGCATATGAACAATTAAAACTCAGAAACGCTGGCGAGACAAATTATAGTAGCTTGGAGACTAATGTGAGAGTTGATCACGAACAATTAGATAGAGAGACGAACTTACAAGAAGCGACCGCTGATGAAGATTATCTTACAATGGGCGGAGGTAAAAACAAATATTGCCTTGTAATATAAATAACGCATGTAGAATAAAGACACGTGTCGCTGATATTAAACGTTATTATAATCACTGGCTGTACAAAGGCATTTGTTAACAACTACAAACGCCTTGGTATGATAAAACATCCGAGGTATACATGCTAATGGTTTCACAATTCAAACGACGAGCATCAACACATTTAACGTTGTACAGTTTATGTTTGCACATTAGTGCATTTCAAGGTCAGCCATAGTTTTACATATATGAATAAACATTTACATCGTCTTCTGTCTGCGAAGGCATTACTCCTATCTTCGCCTATAATCGATGCGTGTTTCGTATTTCTGTTGCGTTTATATTTGTTTACATGATTGTATGTGTATCGTTCATGTCTCCATGCGCTTTGAATAGTTGCGCATTTTAATGTAGCATTTCTGGTTTGACTTCAAAATGTATTTGTTTACAAACAATGTCAGTGTTTCCACTTGTTGTTCTCGTAAATTCCCACTAGATGTTTTTATAGCCAACCAGAACATTCATTGCATCCCTATCATTATCATGCGTGTTTACTTTTGCACCTCCTTTGTGCCTAATGTTTTGTAGATTGTTATTGTCCCGTGTTCGGCGTTGGAAGGTATTTGCATGTACATAATGTAATTTGTATTCATTTGCGCGAATAGCATTATAATTAAATTATTATTGATTGTGCAATCAAATGGTTAATTGTTATAAAATGAAATAAGATAGAGAGAATGCAAATGATGGCATTAACCTGTGCAATATTAGATATTTTAACCATCAACCATTCTCATCTATTATATTAATCTAATCAATCATTTTCAATCGAATGTTCGACAGGAATTGCTTATGCATACATATTGTATAAATAATTACTTGAAGAAATAATTACATTATTCTATCTAAATTATTCACATTTTCGTATATTTCATCAATATTTTCTTTCAGCCACTGGACAAGAATCCGCATATGAAGAATGCATGTTTAGTACCAATGATTAATAAAATGTGTTCTCCAAGGCCAAGAACTATCGCAATTCATTGATATCCTTTGAGTCCATGTTTTATATGTATCTTCCTACTGTTGCCTGTATTATTGTTGTTATTTTTACGTTTTCTGGTATATTTTGTTTATTTCGAATTCTGTATTTTCCAATGCTCCTGTTTCGTACAAAAAGCCAATAAAACAGGTATAATATATATATTTCTGGCTGCATAATGTTTATATCACTGGTATAATACAAGCTTTATACTATCTTTGCATCAACCTATGTAGCTGACAGTTAAATGTAAGACATTCTCTTGTATCACATGATTTACAAACACATTCATGATTGAAACATTAATCTTACCACAATGAATGTGTTTTATCTACCGAAGCATCGTATTGTTTTTGTTACTGCTACTATGTAAACATATAGTGGTTCCTTAATGTGTTACCTATGACAACACATTGAATATGTTATACATGTACATATTATATTCAAGCATTTTTACTTACTAGTTTCTATTTTTCATGTTCATCTTCTATATAATGCATTGTTGGAATATGCTGTAAGGGATACTTTTTTGTACAGGTACATACATTGATTTATTATATAAACACCTCTTGTTTTTTAGTTACTAAAATAAATCATTTATATATGATGCAAGAAAAATCTGAGTGGCTTTTATACAGGCATAACATATCAATATATATTTTAATCAATTAATTTATGTTTTAGAATATAAATAAGCGCTGCTATGATTTCCAACCTTTTCTGTAAGTGACGTCATTTCAAGAAAACGCAACATGTGATGTCATTATTTGCAATCAATATTTACTCCATATGATCACTTCGCTTTCATATTGCAATATGGGACATATATTGCTTACTGTCAGTACATGGCTACGTCACATGTGACGTTTTCTGGAAATTACGTAACTTAAAGAAGAGGTTGGAAATCGTACAGCAGTGCTCATATAGTTATTTTATTTAGACACAAAACATCATGAACAAATGCTTTTCGATATTTCATATTTTAAGGGTCAGTATACATGTACGTTTCCGTTAACATTCATGACATACTTCACCGTGTATAGTGTTGATCAAATTATGACGCATTAAAACTCATAAATAAACCTGACTTTATATTTCATATAATAGAGGTTTGTTTACGTTTCCATGTGTTACTGCTTTTTTAATCATACTGTTTCCATTGATTATAGTTTAAAGATTCGGATTAATTCATGCTATACTTCCGACTATGTATAACAGTAATGTAAACTTAAAACTGCTGTCAAAAAAATTGCTTCCCTGAAGCACCTGTAAATTAAATTGAAAAACATTGTTTTAAATAATATTCATAAAATGTCCAACAGTGTCTTAATGGTATTAATCAAAACAAAACAGCATCATACAATGGGAGGTAATTCATTGAGTTGAGATTTATAATTACAAATGTGATACCTCACAATTGTTTTTGTTACGTTGCCTTTTTTCGAATGTTATTTAACGTGAGCTGTCATTTGTTTGAAGTATTACTTTCAATGGAATTAAAAATCAAGTAACACATTGTGTTATTTATAATAAAATTACAAATTATTCTGTATGTATGAACTCGATAATAAATGTTTCAAACAACTAAATACAATTATGTAAGGTTACTTAAGGCAGATTTATAATTACAAATGTGATACCTCACAATTGTTTTTGTTACGTTGCCTTTTTTCGAATGTTATTTAACGTGAGCTGTCATTTGTTTGAAGTATTACTTTCAATGGAATTAAAAATCAAGTAACACATTGTGTTATTTATAATAAAATTACAAATTATTCTGTTTGTATGAACTCGATAATAAATGTTTCAAACAACTCAATACAATTATGTAAGGTTACTTAAGGCAGCTGACAGGACCATATAGGTCAATTGTAATATATTGTTTGTAATTATCTTTCGTTTAGTATTTTTACATTCACATATAATTGAAGATATCATACCAATGCGGACTAAATGTTCACATCAAAACAATATAGACATGTAAACAGTAACTGAACAATATGCATCAAATTATGAATACATGTAATTTCATATCCGTATATTTGTGTTATGTGTATATGTTTAATATGAGTGATCTATGCTGAATGTAACGTTTCTGTGTCTAGTGTTCTTGCCAATTTATAACACAGGGTAAATGTTGTTATGTATGTGTAAACGTGTGAGAATTGTACATACTTATATCAATCTTTTTCGTATATTTCAAATCGTTCAATTTATAAGAAAATATAAAACAATAGAAATAACATAAAACCATATGAAACAACTACAGTAGAACCTCACTTAATGACCACCTCAATATTGATAAGACCATCTCAAAATTCAGGACACACGTTTTAAGTCCAGTTTCATTGTTTTGCACTTTATTTAACCTCCATATTAAAACCAATTGTCAAGAGTCCCGAGGGTTGTCTTATTATTTGAGTTTACTGTTTATAAATGGTACGACTTCTGTACATATTGATCCTCGCTATGTTATGTATTGTAGATAAATTGTAGATACATGTATTCATTTTTCATTTTGTGTATAGTTTCATTTATTTTTTGATTGCAATGAAAATAATTGTATTTATATATTAGATCAATTAGATTTTTTCACAATATTATATACACAGTTTTGGAACATAAATTACTTTCACAGTGGCGTAAAGGGCAAATGATTTGAAGTGATTGACCGTGACTTCTATGGAACCACTGAATTTCTGTGTTTACAGATATACACTTACGCTATCAAACTAAAGGCAGTGTATGGTAATTAGTCTTGTTTTCGTTGAAAATATTATGCTACAATAACACAATTATAGAATTCCGGATCCATTTTAATACACTTCATATCCTATTCGAAAACTTCTAATACTTGTGTTATAACTTGTCATCTGTTTAATATTATCGGTTTTGTAAATGTATCATCTTTCTCATGCATGTATATCTTGTCTTTTATTTCTATAATAAACTTATGCTCATACGAAAGTGTTTGTAGTTATTAACAGTCCTTGGTGTCAAACCAGTGTGATGGTTTGGTTATATGCATCAGCAAAATTTAGTTGAAAGGAATTATCAAGCCAAAATAATTCAGTGTCAAATGGTATATACCTGAATTGTACACCATGGTACAAGCATTATTTCAGATAGTAAACGTTAGCTGCTGAATAAACCACAAGTACAAGCGAGACAATGACACAAAACTCTAGCCACTCATGGTTAAAACAAACACACTGGTTAAAAGCGAGTTCCATCTTCCTTGGAATCCAGTGTCGTGTTACAATATTGTGTACAGTATCTTATCAGTACTTTACAAATGATTTTTAGTCGAATTAATTAGCAACACCCATGATTATAATCACATATTGTAATTTTATTTATAAGGTACCCTTAGTTAAAAAAAGCGAGACAAGGTAAACAAAGGAGTGGTAATAAACGTGCACGCTGTTGCAAATAACGACCATACAGTCACTGCCATTCTTTTTTAGCCCTACAAAGTATCACAAGTGACATTTCACAACTGTGCATACCTTCGTAAAAGACATTCTGGTAGTAATTATAAATGTTATACATGTTATCTTACTAGATTTATAAATGTTATTCTAGTCTGTAACTGCCATTCACCGGAATAGATCAATAATTATAATTACTATTGTACAATTTATGCTGAATACTATATGTACTGTGTATACATGTGACTTTATACTATATTATCTGTATTATACATGTGATTCATGGGCCAAAGGCCTACAATCTTGAAATAAACTATATATGTATATATAAAAAAACTAATATTTGCCGAGCCAACGCTTTAAAGCGACCCTTCCAACAATATGTACACATCAAGGAATGCCCTCTTTCACGTAATATAAATGTTCCTCCATGCAAAATAATTATATGCTAAATGAATGCTAATATGTGACATTGGAAAAAAACAAAACATTCACAACCACAAACTGAGGTACGAAAACACATAAATAATACTTTTCCAACGTTTAAAATGACGGATTAAGTAATTTAAAGCGAAAACATTGTTCTTTACCTCAATGTTAAATTACCATTAGCAGTGAAATCGAAACATATTCAAAATACCAGTCATGAAGTTAATACCAATGGATGGAGTAGTTTTGCTTTGTCAGGTTCGTCAACAAGTGAAATGATTTGAACCTCTTTATTATATAAACATCTTGACTCAAAGTGACTCAAACTTTGTTTCTGTTAACTAAAGTCATGGCTACAAGCATGGAAATGCCAGAGTATGCTCTAAAACATACGAGACCACAGTATTAAAAAATAGTCTTTCAGCGGCCAACATAGACAAAGAGGGACTACTGATGTGTTAAAACATAGACAAATTACTTAATTTTATCATGTATGATATGATCATCACATGAAAAGGGAAACAACTCTGTCACGTATAATAAATATTCAATTATAAGATTTACACTTGCTTTCCTTGTAATGACCACAGCATAAGTATTCATTTGCTGCACATATGTTATAATCATAGTGTGTGTACTATTATAATGTGCATGTACATAACTTCAGTCAAACATCGGTGATAATGTAATATAATGTAAATGGACGAGATTATAATTTACGAGGATCAAACTCAACTTCCATTCTGAACATTGTAAAATTGTTTTACATAAAACATTTAATACATTCGACCACAAAAGCAATCAATTCTTATCCACGTGGATTCGAACAAAAGATGCAATTCTCCAAGATTCACCACATAAATACTTAAAATTCAAATCGTGCCGCCAGGGGGCAGAACATATGTTTCTGAAGGTACGTGATACTTTGTTCTCTTTTCATGGCATCGTCACCTGAAGTGACATAAACACTTCATTATCAACTAATAAGTTGTCACTGTTCAACTATTTATGTCTAACAACTTAGTCTTGCAGATGTTTGCATGACATACATGTAAACCTGACATACACACTGCAGATGTGATATCACAAACAAATAAATATATCTGCTGTGCTACAAATGACAAGGGAAACAACTAGGTCATGTATAATCTAAGTTCAATTGTAATATTTACACTAACTTGCCATGTATTGACCCAGTAAATGTATTAACGTGTTGTACATATGTTAAAATTATATTTGATGTTCTATTCTAAATGTCTTATGTACATTAGTATCTTCAGTCAAAACATGGATGAGTATATTATAATGTATGTCCAGTTGACGTGGATCAATCTAACGTACTTGACTTCATCTAATCAACTTTCATTCTGAACTTTATACAACGTTATGCAGTAAAACACTGACGACAAGAAAGCAAACAATACTCTTTAAGCTTGATATACATACATTATTGTATTTATTATATATAAACAATGATTTCAATTTTCCAAGATTCACCACTTAAACACTCAAAATTCAATAAATGCAAGTGTGAAAAGCGGGTGTTTCTGAGGAGTCATGATACATTATTCGCTTGTCTGGCTTACTCAGTTTACGAGTCGTAATAGCTTCCTTAATGCATGATCATTGTTAAACTGTTACGAGTTCTATCAACTTAATCAAGAGGGTGGTTGATCTGACGTTAAAAAGAGAGAAAAAGTTGCTACAGGGAACACCACATACATACATACATAAGATAGTGCCTCTCCACACAGAACCCGGGAAAGCAACAATCAATAAAACATAACGCATTTGAGGATGTGCAAGGGTACATACGTAAGGTAACTGAGGCGCAAATAATGGCGTGACCGACCGTAAGGGATACAAATTGATTTTTTTAGAGTATTACTTCAATCATAAATAGTCGTATCATGTCTTCTTTTTCGTTTGATATTTCCATTAATCCGAATACCAGGTGATCTTTCGCGGCGTGCTCGTGTTTGTGCCAGTGAAAATATAACTAAATTTAAAGTTTGAAAGATATTACCTTGTTTATAAATATTGTCATTAAGGCCCAGTGGATAGGGTGAGTGTAACTAAATGTCTTGTTCTATTTCTTTGTAAAACTGTTGTGTTGTCTTTGTATATTATTTGTTCCAGTGGTTGAAATGTAACATTGCTAAGTGAATGTTCGGAGATTTTAAAATGTCCGTAAATGAAGTTCTTATACACAATGTATTTCTTATCTCTTATCATGTCGTATTTTATATATATGTTCTCTTAAACGTGTTTAATTTGTAAGACAGTTTGACCAACGTATTTTAAACCGCAGTTGAGGCAAGTTTGTTGTGTATCCACAATTCGACGCCCCATATTTGTCAAGTATCTCAAACCTGATATACACTATGTGTATATAATATGTCATTTATACAATTATGACAGCTGTGAACTATACTAATTATTTGAAACTTTTATAAAAGGGAGATTAAATTATCAAAGGGAACGCCACATACACACGAGAGTGCCTCCTCATCAAATAACCCCGAGAAAACAACAGTCCACAAAGCTTTAGGCACTCAGGAAGTGCAAGGGTAAACGCGTGTGTGAATATCTTCATTTAAATGCGTTCAAAAACACAGCATTGTTGTGTTGGTTATATTTGAAATACAATTGCAGTTCCACAATATGCACCACCTTAGCACAAAAAAATCCATTTTGACTAAACTTAAAATGTAACACATTAATATTGAATACGTTCGACAACCAAACACAATAAATCACAAGCTAGATATACATGCGTATTGTATTAGTTATATATGAACAAACGTTGCAATTCACAAAGATTCAACAATTAAACACTTGAAGTTCAATTGACGCAATAGTGCCGAACGGATGTTTCTGTATAGTCAAGAGCCATTATTAACTTTATATAGCATACAATGCGTAAGCGATGTAAAACTTCCTTATGTACTAATAAATGGTCATTGTTTAATTGTTTGTGAACAATTGCATCCTACGAGATCTGTCAACTTAGTCTATCACCTGGTTGATCTTACTTTTAAATCTAACATACTCAATGTACATATAATAATTCAATCAAATAATAATGTCAGCTGTTCTAACGTCAACAATTATAAACTGAAAAGATTCGTACTTCCGTTATTTGTTTCAAATGCATAAGTAGTACGCGGCGCAGAATGACTGAAATAAGGTGAATGCCAAATACATGTAATTGTGCTGATTCAAAAATGTTCATATAATCTCATAGACTGTATTATGAAGTATAAGAAAGCACATGTAAATAGGAACTTAACTTATTTCTAACATGTATACATGTATACTGGTTGCATTTTTAATATTATTGTCAGATTGTCAGCGTCCCACAATATTTCGTTGTATTTTATTGCTTCCGGTTTGTACAAATATCAGCTGATATTGTCCACAAATATATATACCAGGGGTATATTCGTTCATCCTGTCTGTTGAAATGTACAAATGCATTAGCGTATAGCTATTGTCTGTTATATTTAACAAACATTGTCATATTGCCTAGATATGTCTATGGACATTCTGATTTGTGAATGTGTTCCTCCCTTTGTGCACCTCCTCCATTTGGGCAGATCTGTCTAGGGATGTTCTGATTTGCGAATGTGTCCCTCCCTGTGAGCATCTCGTCCCTTTACCTACATCTGTCTAGGGATGTTTCTAATGTGTGAATGTGTCTCCCCTTTGTGCGCCTCATCCCTTTGCCTAGATGTCTATGGAAGATCTGATTTGTGAATGTGTTCCTCTCTGTGTGCGCCTCCTCTCTTTGCCTAGCAATTCTGATTCGTAAATGTGGTCCTCCCTATGTGTGCCTCCAACCTTTGCCTAGATATGTCTATGGACGTTCTGATTCGTGAATGTGTCCCTACCTGTGTGTGACTCCTACCTTTACCTAGATATGTATATTGACGTTCTTATTCGTGAATACGTCCCTCCCTGTGTGTGCTTCCTACCTTTACCTAGATATGCATATGGACGTTCTTATTGATGAATGTGTCCCTCCCTGTGTGTGCCTCCTACCTTTACCTAGTTATGTACATTGACGTTCTGATTCGTGAATGTGTCCCCCCATGTGTGTGCCTCCTACCTTTACCTAGATATGTATATGGACTTTCTTATTGATGAATGTGTCCCTCCCTGTGTGTGCCTCCTACCTTTACCTAGTTATGTACATTGACGTTCTGATTCGTGAATGTGTCCCTCCATGTGTGTGCCTCCTACCTTTACCTAGATATGTATATGAACGTTCTGATTCATGAATGTGTCCCTACCTGTGTGTGTCTCCTACCTTTACCTAGATATGTACATTGACGTTCTTATTCGTGAATACGTCCCTCTCTGTGTGTGCCTTCTACCTTTACCTAGATATGTATATGTACGTTCTTATTCGTGAATGTGTCCCTCCCTGTGTGTGCTTCCTACCTTTACCTAGATATGTATATGGACGTTCTGATTCGTGAATGTGTCCCTCCCTGTGTGTGCTTCCTACCTTTACCTAGATATGTATATGGACGTTCTGATTCGTGAATGTGTCCTTATGTATGCCTCCTACCCTTGCCTGGTTATGTCTTGTTAATGAGGTCCTCATTATTTTCACTCTCATCACATTCTTCGAACCCAAATATTCTGTAATATACTAGTACAACGGATGCGTTAGAAGCTCGTGACAATGTTGCCATCATTTGTTGAAGCGTTCCAAGTTCGAAAAACTTCCTTATTTAATATCTATATTAAGCGTTTAACTTTCGACAGGTCTGTCCTTACAACATACTTAGGTAGACAAGTTTAATACTGTTCTTTGACTGGTGTAAAAAACACAAAACACTAATATTGTATTAATATTTATTGGATATTTCTGGAGAAAAATAGACAATAAAAGGTAAGATATTTTTCGCATCACATACATTTGCCTAACACAATATGATAACATAACATCTTGATTTACTCCAAATGTTGTTATTAATTATAAAACAGTTAATATTCTAAGATTAGAAACTAAGATTTCATTACGTTTTGTTTACAATCGGCATTTACTTCGTTGTTCAATATTTGTGTATTTTTGTCATAAATAGCGGTCAGTAGAACTTACCAGTTTTCAGTTATCAACCAGTACTAACTTGCTCTTCAAGCAAGGAACTGACAACGTCTGCACATATGGAGGACATGAACGTATTAAATGACAAGGAAGAATATAAGCTGCGTATCCCGGGAATCGAACTGTGATCTACCAGGTGACTAAGAAATGTTAATTACTTACAATTAAGGGAAAACATAAGGTTTCAAAAAGAATAATATTATCAGAAAATTCATAGATTTCATGATAATGAACTTGACGGAACATATTCAAGGTAGCATTATGCAGTAATGAATTGTTTTATGTACATGTGTACACTTTAAGACTTTACAAATTGAGGCTTGTTGGTGAAATAGTATCTTAACAAAAGAGCGATCAAGTCAATTTTAGTAAATTAAATGAAAACGAAATACCCTGCAAAAGTAATATTGAAGTATCTCAAAGTAACTAAATCGCATTTCGTCATAACCAAATATTGATTTATGATTAAATTATTTCAACTGATGCTATACATGTTAAAGGAATATATCGTGTGCTTCACTTATTGAACACCGTGTTGAAAATATGTGTTTAAAGAATGTGTGTATTTTTCCTTCCGTTTATTGTTATCAAACAATTACAATTAACTCTTGATAACATATATCTATCAATTATTAAATGATCAAATAAATAATGTGTAGAAAATAAATATAATAAACCCAATGAAAATCAAAAAACGGACTTTTGTGGACTGTTTGATAATCTTTGAATTTTCTTTAAAATGCTTCTCAATATACTTGTATATGTCTTTTCAATACACAGTTTCTTTGACAATCAAGAAATACACAGAAAAATAATGGATAATGATGAGCACATATCAAGTTGCTATATGTTTATTGCCTGTGGGTTTAAAAGGGAATATCCAAAGAAAGTTTTGTTGAAATGTGGAGTTTGATTCGTTAAATAATGTAGATATGAATACAGTACAATCTCAATAATAATATGACCAACCGTGAAACCAGGTATTGTTATTAAGGTGGTCGTAATCTTGATGTTGAATAAAAGCAAAAATGGGACAATGGACATGAAAATTGTGGTCTTAATTTTGAGTTGGTCTTTAAGTGATTGCTCCACTCTTTATAATTCACTTCCTCGTGATTTAAATTACACCATACTAAAACATTTAATCGAAAACAAACATTTGGAAGCAATCAACATGTTTATTCGTCCTGGAAAGAAGAAAGGGCTTTTTTTACTTCTAATAATTACAGTAACTTTACCATATGGACATGTCAGGACGTCTGTGAAGCTTTTAGTTTCATACTGAATAATATCTTTATTCATTTTGATAACTCAGTGTACCAAAAGAAAGTTGGTATTCCTATGGGAACTAACTGTGCTCCACTTATAGCCGACTTACTCTTATTCTGTTATGAAATATACTGTATGTTATCCTTATCCAAAGAAAATAAGATGAATGTTATTGACGCTTTCAATAACACCTCCCGTTATTTCGACGATACTTTGAATACTGATAATGAGTTTTTTTTTCAAACCATGATAAATAAAATATATCCAACAGAACTACAACTTTCGAAATCTAACACCTTGGATGCTCATGCCTCGTTTCTTGACTTGGACATTTTTATAGAAAACGGTATTATTACTACAAAATTTATGATAAACGATACGATTATGACTTTGAGATTATAAACTTTCCCTCACTCGATAGTGATATCCGTAGGAGTCCAACCTACGGACAATATGTTTCTCAACTTATTTGATACCAGAGGGCAAATAATAATCTAGAGGACATTAATAAGCGTAACCTTCTAATTACAAATTGTTGCCTGATGTCTTGACGTGTCCTGTGATATTTTCCATCCAAAGACTATATATATACAGAGAAATAAGAAAACACATTTCTGCATTCTTCAATCCAATAAATAGCGTGCATTTGGGACGTAACTGTACAGTGTACGTAGCATGTCCATCAGGACTTCTTCATTTATGTTGGCTCTCTTTTAATACATGTATATTCCTGTCTACACAACGTGTTCGTATAACCGATAAAGGTTAAGACAAACAAATTAACGGGAACTGGAAAACATTGACAATTGAGTACACTGTGTATATCTTTTCATTATTTCGTTTCTAGATGAGGTTCGCGAGGTAAATGCCAAATTTATTTTCTATTATCCAGACGAATTTACAAAAATTACATAACATGAATGAAATCAAAACTATGACTCCAAACATGCTCATTGTACAAATGCAAAGTACTTACTTTCATAACAGTTCAATTTCAAACTTTAGATATTTCCACAGCTTTTGGTTATTGAAGATAAGTATATTTTAATAGTATGTCTGTCATTAATGTGATAGATAAGTCTCTCTTCCATACATCAATAAATATAAGATGAGTTTCATAACTTACATATATAACACGTTTAATGTAACATAAGCATCAAATAAAATATAATATGTATTATCAGAGTCACTAATAGTGTTTCCTTTTTTCAGAACATAACATTGCCAAACGTACAAAGAAGATCAATATTTCAATGGCAATCTATGAATGGAGTGTAGTTCTGGCTGCGGCAATTGTACTTCTTGGTTGCCTGATGTCCGGCAATTGTTATATATGTCCAACTGATTGTGTCACGTGCATTGGTGATAACAAGTGCAGTAGCTGTAGTAATCCAGGTTACTATCTCTACAATCATGCCTGTGTAAAGTGTCCAGAGAAATGTGTGAGTTGTACCTCAAACACGGAGTGTACGTATTGTACAAAAGGATTATATGGAAAAAATCAATGTCGGCAGGAATGTTCGTATAAATGTAAAGATACAGAATGTGATATAAATGGACGATGTGAATCTTGTGTAAATGGAATGTATGGAGATAATTGTAACATTGAATGTGGACAACATTGTACAAGATGTGACAGAAGTACAGGTGAATGTTTATCATGTGAGAAAAGTACATACCAGTATAACTATCAATGTAAACGCTGTCCAACATCGTGTACGAAATGTACAAGTTCATGGTGTACTGAATGTGTCGTTGGTCACTGGGGTGGAAATTGTAAAAATGTATTGTTAAACTGTAAACCAGGAACACCCTGTGGAAGAGGTGATGGTCACTGTCAACAACGTTGTGTTGAAGGTACGTGCGGGTATTGGTGTACCATACCGTGTCGTTTGCAATGTTTGTCATGTAAACGTTCCTCCTCCTATAAATGTACAGCTTGTGTACCAAACAAATATGGCTATAATTCCAGCTCCCATTATTACCACTGTATCGCTGACTGCCCTCCGAACTGCCTAAATTCTACATGTGATGGTAAAACAGGGGAATGCACGTTTGGCTGTATAGACGGTTACCATGGTAATAAGTGCAAGTGTCCACCAAATTGTAACTGTGATAGAGGGGAGAACTGCATTTCTTGTATGGAAGGGTTTGGAAACGTTAACCAAAACTGTGAGTGCACGAATGAAAACTGCGTAGACAATGATTGTTCTGCTTGTACCAGTTTGAAATATTTTGTACATGATAAAATATGTTGCTCTTGTCGTGTTCAAGGTACAAATTGTGAAGAGTGCTCAACACTTGTAAATGGTGGATTCGATAGATGCACTCAATGCAATACAGGATTCTTTCCCCCTTCTAACCAAAGTTATTGCACTGAATGTCTAATTAATTGCAAGGATAGCACGTGTGACCAAATTACTGGTGAATGTACTTTGGGTTACGAGGCCGGCCATTGGGGCACAACATGTGACAATAAATGTGCATACTCATGTTTGGAATGTGATCAACATAATGGAACATGTACGGTGTGTCAACAAGGAACATATTCACCCGATTGCTCTAAATCATGTTCCAAGTCCTGTAAAATTGTAGATAATCTTCCAACATGTGCTTTACTCGACGGTGCATGTATTGATGGCTGTCGAAGATTCATGGTTCCCATTGTCAACATTCTTGCAGCATTAATTGTACAGACGAACTATGTGACTAGCAGACAACACAATGTGTACATGGGTGTACATACCATCACTATGGTAACGTATGTAACAATGCATGCAGCCAAACTTGCTCAACACCTAAAAGAGGATCTCGTTGCTATGATACCAATGGGACATGTGCGGATGGATGTGAGATTGGTTACTATGGAGAAATGTGCGATAACAAATGCAGTCAAAATTGTGTCAATATCACATGTGAACAGTTTACAGGATCTTGTCTGCATGGCTGTCGTAAATGTTACGAAGGGAACGATTGCATGATGGGTACGTTAAATGTTTTACATATCTTCAACCTACGAGTTTAAGCATGTCAATTTTGTATTCTATGTTATCAATGATTTTATATTTATTGCTCTGATCCTTCTTGTGGTTTCCTGATCAATTAAGCTCATGTTTAAAAAATACCCTTTCACTTCCAGTCAAATATTCATATCCATCCTCTTATTAATTACGACAACAACTATACAACTATCAAACCATGAAACATAATGTAGTATTGTTCAGAATTGAACTGTGAGTATCCAAATAATGTATGTTGCACATCAACATTCGTATATATACTTAAAGCCATTAAAAACGCAACCGCAAAATGTCTGTTCAAAACATGACAAAAAGAAGAAATAATTCTACATTAATTCACTAACATCATTTTATAAACTTAATCAATCATGAAATACAAATGATTGGTCCATAGTTTCAATACATTTTGAACAATATTTAAAGGTATTCCACCCATAATGGACATTTCTCCAAAATAAAATGAAACTTGTATCTATTCAATCTGTACTATAATGCGGATAAAAATTTAAAATTTCATAAATTTTTACCGTTCTAAAAAAAAGTTATGACCTTTTTTCTTTGGAAACTTCCTTCCTGAAAACGTTCGCCGTACAAAAATGACCAGTAAATGGAAAATTAACATTACACTTCTCATTCGTAATATTTCTTGTTTAGGAAAGCATCTTTGTACTAATCAGATATTTATATTAATGTAATGTAAGAAACAGCTACAAGAAATTCAATGAAAATGTTTGTTTTTTTACATTTATGCATATAGCATTGAAGAAATAGGCAAATTTCCTTTCAAAATTAAAATATTGTTAATAGCAGATGACCTAAACTAAATTGATGTATCAATGGGGCATCAAATTGTCTGTAATAAAAATTATTTTCATTATCTAACACAGAATATATCAAACTTTCACAGACTTTTACCGGCCGGTTACAGCGCAGTTTCTTTGAACAGAATGACATGCACATTTCTCTGAGAAAAAGTAACACTTTTAAGTGGTTTTGTTTGCTTTCTCACAAAATAATTAGATTTTTTCTGTTAAATTTAACTAGTTTTGTTGTAAAACATAATAATATAGAATGCGCAACAAAATCATGGTATTTTTTGGTCTTTTAATAACTTTTAAACATTCTCCATATATTTTCAATATAATATCACTTTATTACATTTGTACCTCCCTAAATGAAAAAAGTCAGGTTTTTAAAAAAAAATCAATTCTTTGTTTTTAGAAAAAAATATTAAAGCAAATTTGAATAGAATGTTATAATTCAAAAACATTTTAAATGATAATATTTTGATATTGATTTTTCTAATAAGTTTTATATTTTGATTACTGAGCCATACATATACAATGGAAATGAGGAATTTTAGTTATGGGTGGAATACCTTAAACATTGGTGACAGTTGGTAGCTTTTAACACCATGTAAAAAATGAAGCCCAATTAAAACAGTTGCGTTTTAATGGTGTTAAGTATATATTTCTCTCTGATGACTAATTTATTCACATTATTTTATTCTCGCTGATGACTAATCAATTCACATTACTTTATTCTCGCAGATGTCTAATCTATTCACATTACTTTATTCTCTCTGATGTCTAATCTATTCACATTACTTTATTCTCTCTGATGTCTTATATATTCACATGACTTTATTCTCTATGATGACTAATCTATTCACATTACTTTATTCTCTCTGATGTCTAATCTATTCACATAACTTTATTCTCTCTGATGACTAATACATGTATATTCACATTACTTTATTCTCGCTGATGTCTAATCAATTCATATTACTTTATTCTCGCTGATGACTAATATTCACATTACTTTATTCTCGCTGATGTCTAATCTATTCACATTACTTTATTATCTCTGATGACTAATCTATTTACATTACTTTATTCTCTCTGATGACTAATCTATTTACATTACTTTATTCTCGCTGATGTCTAATCTATTCACATTACTTTATTCTCTCTGATGACTAATCTATTCACATTACTTTATTCTTGCTGATGTCTAATATATTCACATTACTTTATTCTCTCTGATGACTAATCTATTCACATTACTTTATTCTCGCTGATGTCTAATCTATTCACATTACTTTATTCTCTCTGATGACTAATACATGTATATTCACATTACTTTATTCTCGCTGATGTCTAATCTATTCACATTACTTTATTATATCTGATGACTAATCTATTTACATTACTTTATTCTCTCTGATGACTAATCTATTTACATTACTTTATTCTCGCTGATGTCTAATCTATTCACATTACTTTATTCTCTCTGATGACTAATACATGTATATTCACATTACTTTATTCTCGCTGATGTCTAATCTATTCACATTACTTTATTCTCGCTGATGTCTAATCTATTTACATTACTTTATTCTCTCTGATGACTAATCAATTCACATTACTTTATTCTTGCTGATGTCTAATCTATTCACATTACTTTATTCTCTCTGATGACTAATCTATTCACATTACTTTATTCTCGCTGATGTCTAATCTATTCACATTACTTTATTCTCGCTGATGTCTAATCTGTTTACATTACTTTATTCTCTCTGATGACTAATCTATTCACATTACTTTATTCTCGCTAATGTCTAATCTATTCACATTACATTATTCTCTCTGATGACTAATCTATTCACATTGCTTTATTCTCGCTGATGTCTAATCTATTCACATTACTTTATTCTCTCTGATGACTAATCTATTCACATTACTTTATTCTCTCTGATGACTAATCTATTTACATTACTTTATTCTCTCTGATGTCTAATCTATTCACATTACTTTATTCTCTCTGATGACCAATCTATTTACATCATTTTATTCTCGCTGATGACTAATCTATTTACATAACTTTATTCTCTCTGATGACTAATCTATTCACATTACTTTATTCTCGCTGATGACTAATCTATTCACATTACTTTATTCTCTCTGATGTCTAATCTATTTACATCACTTTATTCTCGCTGATGACTAATCTATTCACATTTCTTTATTCTCTCTGATGTCTAATCTATTTACATTACTTTATTCTCGCTGATGACTAATCTATTCACATTACTTTATTCTCTCTGATGACTAATATTCACATTACTTTATTCTCGCTGATGTCTAATCTATTCACATTACTTTATTCTCTCTGATGACTAATCTATTCACATTACTTTATTCTCGCTGATGTCTAATCTATTCACATTACTTTATTCTCGCTGATGTCTAATCTGTTTACATTACTTTATTCTCTCTGATGACTAATCTATTCACATTACTTTATTCTCGCTGATGTCTAATCTATTCACATTACATTATTCTCTCTGATGACTAATCTATTCACATTACTTTATTCTCGCTGATGTCTAATCTATTCACATTACTTTATTCTCTCTGATGACTAATCTATTCACATTACTTTATTCTCTCTGATGACTAATCTATTTACATTACTTTATTCTCTCTGATGTCTAATCTATTCACATTACTTTATTCTCTCTGATGACCAATCTATTTACATCACTTTATTCTCGCTGATGACTAATCTATTTACATTACTTTATTCTCTCTGATGACTAATCTATTCACATTACTTTATTCTCGCTGATGACTAATCTATTCACATTACTTTATTCTCTCTGATGTCTAATCTATTTACATCACTTTATTCTCGCTGATGACTAATCTATTCACATTTCTTTATTCTCTCTGATGTCTAATCTATTTACATTACTTTATTCTCGCTGATGACTAATATTCACATTACTTTATTCTCTCTGATGACTAATCTATTCACATTACTTTATTCTCTCTGATGTTTAATCTATTCACATTACTTTATTCTCTCTGATGTCTAATCTATTCACATTACTTTATTCTCTCTGATGACTAATCTATTCACATTACTTTATTCTCTCTGATGACCTCTTCTTTTGTGATTTATTATAATCGGTTTTTGCTTGTTTATATTTCAGAAATATCAAACAGTAAAACAGACAGCTTTTATTTAACAACAATGATAATCGGAGTTGGCATAGGTTTAATTATAGCAATCCTCATTGTTGCTGGTGTTATAGTAATTAAAGCTGTAAAAAAACGGTAAGTACTTCGTTTATTCGACAACCTTCTACCCGAATACTTGGTATATATTTCCGCCTCGATATTGTTTAATGAAATAGCATTCAAGATGGACACATAGATTACATATATATATTTATTTTATGCTTGGTTTATAGAGATTAACAGTGGAATAAAAATTGTGAAAATAACAGTTTGATATTTTTCACTGTTCCGATTTTCGGGACTACTTTTTACCCCCACTTGTAACCCCATTAGGGAAACCACTGTGTATAAACTAAATTGAACTGCCTCCCTTTGTATTGAAATGAGAGTAAACACAAAATGACCTCTCTTTTGTACATGTACTGGAAAACCATGACGTCATCATCCGGTATATTTGTTGACATTTCGAAGAAAGATGCGGTTGTTTTCCGCTTGTATTTCACAAAATTTCGAACAAACGAATGTTCTTTATATGTATTTATTTACGTAGCGATATCTTGCAATGCGGGTATTTTGATTTAAGTGCCTGTTTACGTCTAAAACTAAAGCTACTTTATTTCTCGTCTGCAACATTTAACAACAATTAATATAGCTCTAGTTAATAACATGGTACAGCTATTTTCACGGAAACGTCAATTTCAACCACACGGAATCTAGATCAGTGGAACTCTCCCAAATGGTCAGCAATTCGAATGTACAAAACCTGAGGTATTCTGTTTCTGATGAAGCGTAGCCACGCGAAGAAACCCCTCTCGCCAGACTATTCAAGACAGTTCGTGTCATCTCTGACAGTGACAGTGACTCGTCAGTTACAACAGACTGTTTTAAAGCGTTCTCCAAATTTCAAAGTTCTTGGTTATCAAGTTATTTCCATCTTTACGTGTTGTCAATTTCATTTCCAACATGGCGTCGCGCTTTGATCATTTATCGATGTGCAATGAATATTGCTACGCAATAATTTGTTGCATAATTTCTAAAAAAAAAAATTTTAATTTATAATTAAATGTGAAACAATAATTAAATTGTCTCAATATTTCTTATCAAATTGTTGTTTTATCGACTTTTCAATGCTGTGTAGTTTAATAAATTGGTAAAAGTTGTTGAAAAATCGATATGGTTGTAAAGCGGCTACAGAGGCACAGCACAGGGTAGTAAATGAGACGCTCGAGTAGTTATTGGTCAAAATAATGTTTAATTCTTTAAAAAGCATAAAATAAAAAGAATATTAGTTGATTTCGATGGAAGATCGAATTTTATTTCACTCGTGGTCAAAAGAAAAGTGTAGCCACGAGTGAAAATATACTTTTATTTTGACCACGAGTGAAATAAAATTGATCTACCATCCAAATCAACAAATATCCTCTATATATTCCGTTATATGATTCCGTTATATAGTAAAGGATTCATTGACAACACAACCTCTCATGAACCTTGGAAGTGTTACACTTTCGAGCGTTGATCGAAGGTTGTAATATAGAGGTTGAATTGGTTTATAGTATAATTTCATTTTTTATTCAACCTCTATATTACAACCTTCGATCAACGCTCGAAAGTGTAACACTTCCAAGGTTTAATGTACATGTTGTTTAAATATGTACTAGGATTCACATTACACAAAATAGAGAGTATAAACATAAATATACCCCCAGATGATGGCAATTGCAGGGATTTTAAACATCAATTATTCAGCAATCTTGCTACATTTGGCGGTTCTCGTGCAATATTTAAACACACCTTTACCGTATACATATTCTTCACATATTATATATGTATATTTTCACATGTCTCTATATGTGTGTTTTGTATGTAGCATTTCCTGGTCCATTTCCTTATTCATTTTTTGAAGCACTGGAAAATCTTCCAAGATCAAAGTCCATACCACCCTGTTGTATTGGGGTTTGGTTTGAGTGCTGCTTTCCATGTGGACTGCTTTCTCTCTATTCATAATATCGTACAATTGCCTTTACGTATTTTGCAATATGTTAAACTATATTTGGAATAGTTCTACACATGTAGAAAGGAACGTATGTGATAACAGTACATATTAGTATCAATTTATGATATGATTGTTTGCTCGAACGTGTTTCAAACAAAAGTTATTATTCGTCGTCTATCCAGATAATGCACAGGATACAACTGAAGCAAATGCGAGAGTTGAACACGAACAATTAGATAGAGAGACGAACTTACAAGAAGCGACCGCTGATGAAGATTATATTACATGTACAATGGGCGGAGGTAAAAACAAATATTTCCTTGTTATATAAATAACACATGGAGAACAAAGACACTTGTCGTTGATATTAAATGTTATTATACTCACTGGCTGTACAAAGGCATTTGTAAACAACTACAAACACATATATATGATAACAAATCCGAAGTATACATACTAACGTTTTCACAATTCAAACGACGAGCATCAACACATGTTACGTTGTACAATCGATGTTAGCACATTAGTGCATTTCAAGGTCAGCCATATTTTAACGTATATGAATAAACATTTACATTGTCTTCCATCTGCAAAGGCAATAATCATATCTTCGCCTATAATCGATGCTTGTTTCGTATTTATGTTGCGTTTATATTTGTTAACATGAGTGTATGTGTATCGTTCATATCTCCTTGCGCTTTGGGTGTTGTGCATTTTAATGTAGCATTTCTAGTTTGACTTCAGAATTTATTTGTTTACAAACAATGTCTGTGTTTCCCCCTTGTTGTCCCCGTAAATTCTCCCTAGTTGTTTTTATAGCCAACCAGAACATCCATTGCATCCCTATTACCATGCGTGCATCTTGCACCTCCTTAGTGCCTAATGTTTTGTAGAATGTTATTTTCCCGTGTTCGGTGTGGGAAGGTATGTTCATGTACGTGTGTAATTTGTATTCATTTGCGCGACTAACATAATAATTAAATGATTATTTATTGTGCAATCAAATGGCTATTTTTTAAAAATGAAATAAGATATAGAGTCTGAAAATAATGGCATTAACTGTGTAATATTAGATATGTTAACCATGAAACATTCTCATCTATTATATTAATCAAATCATGCATTTGCTATCGTGTTTTCGACAGGAATCGCTTGTGCACAAATATTGCATATATAACTACTTTAAGAACTAATTGTAATACACATTATTTACATTTTCGTATTTAAATATTTCATCAATATTTGCTTTCAGCCACTGGACAAGGATCTTTATATGAACAATTAAAACCCAGTAACGCTGGCGAGACAACTTATAGTAGCTTGGATGTTCTAGATGACAGCAGTGTTACCGATATATATTATGAAAATATTACGAGAAAATAACAAAGGAAAGAGTTAAATCTTCAAATGTTTAGTTTGTGACAATGGTAACCATATATGTGTATGTGTTTGGGTAGTAACGACGTTTTAAATGAGACCCTCGTCATTCCCCATGTTTTTACTTTGTCAGAAAAAGAAACTTGTTTTAGATACGCTTGATTTGTTTGAAGAATTTATACAATAGTATTTAAGGATACTTAACAGCTGAGCTAGATCGACGAGACACCAGTACAAACAGTACCATGTTGTTTTGTCAGCTCTTCAGTCAAGCTGTTATAGATTCTTAAGGCTATGCTACCATATATTATTTCCCACGAATGATCTAATTATAGATTTTCCTGTTTTAAAATTCGTATCTCCTTGGTTAGTAGTTTATAGGTAGTATTGTGTATATGTAGGCAAACAAATGTGCGACGTGTTTACCGCCGAGTGATGCGTTTGCGACAAAGTGAAGCGTCTTGATAGGTAAGTATTGGTATATGTGTTCTCACCAATAATTCGTAAATTCGATGTTCCTCTGTGATATTGTATCGTCTGAACGATCTACATGAACTATCAAACGATACAAAGCGATATTGCTGGTTTCATTTGTTTAAAGAGTTTTGTGATCGAATTGAATAGTTCAACTCCACAGATCGAAATAAATATCATTTACGAACATTTCTTGCGACTTTGAAGCATGTAATGTTTAGAAGAATGCATGTTTAGTATCAATGATTAATAAAAGGTGTTTTCCAAGGTTAAGCACTATTTGAATTCATTGATATTCTTTTGAGTCCGTGTTTTTTTTAAACGTATCTTCCTACTGTTGCTACATGTATTGTATTATTGTTGTTATTTTTACGTTTTCTGGTATATTTTGTTTATTTCGAATTCTGCATTTTTCAATGGCTCCTGTTTTGTACAAAAAGCCAATAAAACAGGTATAATATATATATTTCCGGCAGAATAATGTTTATATCACTGGTCTAATACTACATCAATCTGTGTAGCTGACAGTTAATGTAAGACATTCTCTTGTATCACATGATTTACAAACACATTCATGATTAAAATATTAATCTAATCACAATGAATGTGTTTTATCTACCGAAGCATCAGATTGTTTTTGTTACTGCTACTATGTAAACATATAGTAGCCCCTTAATGTGTTACCTATGACAACACATTTAATATGTTATACATATTATATTCAAGCATTTTTACTTACTAGTTTTTATTTTTCATGTTCATCTTCTGTTTAATGCCTTAAAAATGTAAGGGATATTTTTTGTACAGGTACAAACATTTATTTAATATATAAACACCTCTTGTTTTTTAGTTACTAAAATAAATCATTTATATATGATGCAAGAAAACTCTGAGTGGCTTTTATACTGGCATAACATATCAATATCTATTTCAATCATTTGATTTATATTTTAGAGTATATATGAGCGCTGCTATGATTTCCAACCTCTTCTGTAAGTGACGTCATTTCAAGAAAACGCAACATGTGATGTCACTATTTGCAATCAATATTTACTCCATATGGTCACTTCGCTTTCATATTGCCATATGGGGCATATATTGCTTACTGTCAGTACATGGTGACGTCACATGTGACGTTTTCTGGAAATGACGTCACTTAAAGAAGAGGTTGGAAATCGTACAGCGGCTCTCATATAGTTATTTTATTTAGACATTAAACATCAACATGATCATAAAATATGCTTTTTGATGTTTCATATTTTTTGGGGTCAGTATACGTTTCAGTTATCATGCATGACATGCTTCACCGTGCATATTTTTTATCAAATTTTGACGCAATAAGAATCATTTAATAAACCTGACTTTACATTTCATATAATAGAGGTTAGTATACGTTTCCGTGTGTTATTGATTTTTGAATCATACTGTTTTCATTGATTATAATTTAAAGATTCGGATTCATTCATGCTATGCTTCCGATTATGTATGACCGTAATGTAAACTTAAAACTGCTGTCCAAAATGTATTGTTTCCCTGAAGCACCTATAAATTAAATTGAAAAACATTTGTTTGAATAATATTCATATAATTTCCAACAGTGTCTTAATGATAATAATCAAAACAAGACAGCATCATACAATGGGAGGTAATTCATTGAGTTGAGATGCAACATTGCAAATGTGATACCTCACAAAACAGTTATTTACGTGGTCATTTTTCGAATTATATTTAACTAAAGAGTGCTGTCATTCTATGAAGTATTACTTTCAATAGATTAAAAATCAAATTACACATTGTGTTATTTATAATAAAATTACAAATTATTCTGTAGGAATGAACTCGATCGTAAATGTTTCAAACAACTAAATACAATTAAGTAAGGTTACTTAGGGCAGCTGACAGAAACCATATCGGTCAAGTGTAATATATTGTTTGTAATTATATGTCCTTATTATTTTTATATTCACAGATAATTTAAGATATCATACCGATGTGGACTAAATGTTCACATCAAACAATATAGACAGGTGTACAGTAACTGAACAATATGCATCAAATTATGAATAATTTCCTATCCGTATATTTGTGTTCTTTGTATATGTTTAATATGAGTGATCTATGCTTAATGTGTCTAGTGTACTTGTCAATTAATTACACAGGGTAAATGGTGTTATGTATGTGTATACGTGTAAGAATTGTACATATTTGTATAAAGCTTTTTCGTATATTTCAAATCGTTCCATTTATAACAAAATATAAAACAATAGAAATAAAATAAAACCACATGAAACAATTACAGTAGAATCTCACTTAATGACCACCTCAATAAAAATAAGACCACCTCAAATTTGAGGACACATTTTTTAAGTTCAGTTTCATTGTTTTGCACTTTATTCAACCTCCATATTAAGAACAATTTTCAAGGGTTCCGAGGGTTGTCTTATTATTGGGGTTTACTGTTTATAAATGGTACGCTTTCTGTACATATTGATCCTAGCTTTGTTATGTATTGTAGATACATTGTAGATACATGTATTAATTTTTAATTTTGTATATAATTTCATTTATTTTTTGAAAGCTATGAAAATAATTTTATTTTATATATTAGATCAGTTAGATTTTCAACAATATTATATACACAGTTTTGGAACATAACTTACTTTCACAGCGGGGTAAAGGGCAAATAATTTGAAGTGAATGACCGTGACTACTATGGAGCCACTGAGTTCCTGTGTTTATAGATATACACTTACGCTATCAAACTAAAGGCAGTGTATGGTAATTCGTCTTGTTTTTTGTAGTTTACTAGTTGAAAATATTATGCTACAATAATACAATTATACAATTCCGGATCCATGTTAATACATTTCATATCCTATTCGAAAACTTCTAATACTTGTGTTATAACTAGTTATCTTTTTAATATTATCAGTTTTGTAAATGTATCATCTTTCTCATGCATGTAAATCTTGTCTTTTATTTCTATAATAAACTTATATTCATAAGAAAGTGTTTGTAGTTATTAACACATAACGTAGGAAATGAAGTCCTTGGTGACAAACCAATGTGTTGCTTTGGTTACATGCATCAGCAAAATTTAGTTGAAAGGAATTATCAAGCCAAAATAATTCAGTGTCAAATGGTATGTAACTGAATTGTACACCATGGTACAAACATTATTTCAGATAGTTAACGTTAGCTGCTGAATAAGCCACAAGTACAAGCGAGACGATGACACAACACACTAGCCACTCACGGTTTAAACAAATACACTGGTTAAAGGTGGAGTTCCATCTTCCTTGGAATCCAGTGTCGTGTTACAATATTGTGCACCGTATATCATCAGTAATTTACAAATGATTGTTAGTCGAATTAATTAGCAACACCCATAGGTAATAATCACATATTGTCATTTATTCGTTTAAGACACTCTGGTAGTAATTAAAAAAAAATATTTTGCAGAGCCAACGCTTTAAAGCGACTCTTTTAACAATATGTACACATCAAGGAATGCCCTCTTTCACGTAATATAATGTTCCTTCGTGCTAAACAAATAATTCTATGCTAAATGAATGCTAATGTGTGACACTGGAAAAAAACAAAACATTCTCAACCACAAACTGAGGTACGAAAATACATTGCTTATACTTTTCAACGTTTACAATGACGGATGAAGTAACGTTTAGAGAAAAACATGTTCTTTATCTCAATTTTGAATTAACATAAGCATTGAAATCGAAATAAGCATAATTAAAATACAATTCATGAAAGAAATACCAATGGATTGAGTAGTTTTGCTTTGTCAGGTTCGTCAACATTTGTAAACATTTGAGACAACAGTAATAAAAATAGTAGCTGTCTTTCTTTCCGCGGCCGATATAGACTGAGAAGGGTTACCGATGTGTTAAAACATCAACAAATAACTTAAGATGTAAACATATTGAATAAACAATACAGCAATAAACGAACAATTAATAAGATGTATTCGTAGTTACGGTTAAAATCAGTATATTATCTTTAATATGTAGGGTATCTATCACAGTACATTTTGCTTTATTGTTTCCTGCCAACACATTTACACATATTTACATCACTGAATGCATTTGATCATGTATGATGTGAGCAACACATGAAAAGGGAAACAACTCTGTCACGTATAATAAATATTCAATCCTAATGTTTATTCTTACTTCCCTTTTAATGACACAGTATATGTACTATTTATTTGCACATATGTTACTATTTATCTATTGCACATGATGTTACTATTTATTTGCTGCAAATATGTTACTATTTATTTATTGCACATATGTCACTATTTACTTGTTGCACATGTGTTAGAATCATATCGTGTGTACTATTCTAATGTACATCACTTCAGTCAAACATCGGTGAGAATGTAATATCATATACTATTTATTATACAGGTCATGATTACAATTTATGAGGATCAAACTCAACTTTCATTCTGAACTTCGTAAAAATGTTATACATAAAACACTGAATACATTCGACCGCAAAATTATACAATTATTATCCACATGGATTTGAACAAAATATGCAATTCTCCAAGATTCACCACATAAATCCTTAAAACACAACGTTAAGATTCGGTGCGGGTATTACTACACAGGTCAGTATTTTTCTGTGTCGTTTCCAACGCAATTAAACAGCTTCGCATAGTATTGTAACAATTAGAAACGTATCTAGGCTTAACATCATGCCATTGGAATATAATGATATTCAGGTTATCAAATAAGACATTAAGTACAATTTATATAATCAATCACTAATGTTACAACACAGTAAAATCAGGAAGAAGTACAGTGTGAACTCACTAAAGTTGTCTTCCGTTTGGCTACAACCTCTACTCAACAACAACATCAAGTTTAGTCATTGACCTTAAACAGCGTGATCCCACTAAAGTTGTCTTATGTTTGGCTACAACCTCTACTCTACAACAACATCAAGTTTAGTCATTGACCTTATACAGTGTGATCCCACTAAAGTTGTCTTATGTTTGGCTGCAACCTCTACTCTACAACAACATCAAGTTTAGTCATTGACCTTATACAGTGTGATCCCACTAAAGTTGTCTTCCGTTTGGCTACAACTTTTGGATAAAAGGTTGTGTGAACAATGACAAAAAACAGGGCACATATTGCAAAAATAATAATGAGCGAAAATATGACCGCTTTGGAACGTTGCGAAAAGTTAAAACTGCTGAATTTATTGACAAAACGTAAATCCGTATACATCACATAGCTTGTACTCTCAAATCCTTATGCTTCGCACAGCTTGTACTCTCAAACCCAATGCAACGACGATTTAACATACATAAAACCGGTAAAGGAACTGGTAATTAAAATGTAAGGTACAGGCGATTTGCAATAAAATCACATCTTGAAGGCAAATGTATCAACACATTAAATTCATGGCCTGAGATACACTGAAATAATCACCAAGTCACGTGCACGGATAAATTCATACTGCTGGTTTTATGTTTTTCTTCATTTTTCGTTCTGAGATGGCCAAACAATGTTTCAATACAATTACATACTACATGAAGGTCTCATTCGGATAGTCTTTCATCAGTTTCTTTTATATAACTAGCATTTGAGACACCGATACATTTACACTTAGTCTTTCATATTGTTGATTCAGTGTATTTTGTCCATTTTTAAAATAAAATACAGTCGTTATGCACAGCATAGAATGCATTTTTCAGATCAGAAATATGTCATATCCGTTTATTTTAATATAATTTGGTATAGTCTCAATAGTATAGATATAGTGGTCCCACTTGAGACAGCTAGTCTTCTTATGTCCACAGAAATAGCGAGATAACGAGGGCTGTTCATATCTACCTGATAAATCTCCTACGCAGTGATCTTCCCTTATAGTTATCGGAGAACTCTGCCATCAATAACTTTTCATCAAGATTTTTGACAACATATTTTTCATTTATTTAATTTTAGTTGATACTTTTATATCTACATATCTTAATTTCAACATAAAATATGTTTGGTGGTAAGAAAAGTTAAAACAAAATCATCACGTGAGTTTCTGATACAGATCTGCCATTTCCATTTGCAGCAATTAATTCTGATAGTTCTGGAAAGATTGTTATAGTGCGCTGACAGTCACACACAGAAAGTACCAGTACCGCATCAAGCCAAAAGCTTTAGCATAATGTTCACAAGAAACTGTAAGCAAAGACCATGCGATTCTACTCAATATTCGTTCATCACTAAATTTAATAACCATTAATATTTGAGCACTTAATTCAATATTTACAAGTGTTGCCTTTATATACATGTATACTGTTATCTATGTGACTTCATGTAATTGTATATGCATCATTTATATGAAATGATGTTGCAGTACTACTGACTTGTCGCCTGCGTTGTTCACAAATGTGCCATATATGTTATAATATCATGGCATATACATGTTTGTTATCCTGTCATTCCAAAAATAATATTGTTTACATGTTATCTGGTATATATATTAGTATTTCTTTCATACCAGATCAGAGTTTCCCTGGTTAACACTGATGTTGGAAAACTATCTTACTCCCCCTGTGTAGCCTGAGTATTGCTGATGATGCAACGTAATGACGTCATATTAACTGCGAATAATAACTTAAATGTATTTGTGGAATCACACATTACTATAATAAAGCAGCCCTCAGAACGTCTGTCGTTTTATTTAATCTCGTCTTCTTAAAAAAGGTATGCAAGAAAAAGAATCTATCTCTGGCTTAATGTGCGGATGGAAATATCCGTTTCTCGGGTAACTGTTTTTGACCAGAATGAGGAAATGCCAATACAGTACATTTTGTAACTCTCACCCCGGATTTTGCTCTCTGTTCCTGGAACCAGTGATATATTCTTATGTTTCAACCTCTATGTTAAGATGGCCACACACATGTGTTTAGTGTTTTTGACATGCCTTGGTTTAGAAGGTCCAGTCAATGGAAGATTTAACTGTACTTTATAAGTATTTATATGTACATTTTGTATCAGTACAAACTATCGCCAAAATCAACTCCAATAATGATACAAGCCTTTATGAATGTTAAATCTTTAGAAATGATTCATTTTAATTAACAAAACAATAACATAAATACCCAGACATTTAACAAATCAATAAAACTTTATAACGGTCCGACTCAATACTGCAAAGGCTAACACATATTGATAAATACTGTGAATACCGCACAAAGACCAACAAAGGCGTTATGATGTTAATATAAAGAACCTCATTGTACAGATTATGAATGATTATTCATGCAAAACAACGACATATTATCATTCCCGCAATCTTCGTATGTCAGCCCGAGACATTATGGACTTTGGTGTCTGACAATCTAGATTAATACGTAAGTACTTGAAGGAATTGAAACATATGAACAGAATTATGATGATCTGCCATTTAGATTTTTGTATTTTAAATAATAGACAGTCCAGTTCAAAGATGGTGATTTTCGTTGGTAGGTTTAAAAGAAGTAATCTGATGAGTCACTACCGTGGGCTTCGAATTATACATACTTACATGGTGATTGTGAAATACCAATAATACAAAATATACAAAACTGACTGCGCGCATGCGCATTTTAATCAAAACTAATTAAACTATTTATATAAAGTTAATGACGTGTATGTGTCAAGTGGAATTTTAATCGGCACATATTCGTGAGACTAGGGATTAAATATTTTAAACATCAATACATGCATCGGTTATAAAAAAAATGGTTAAATAGACACATATTGTCCAAGTTCTAAATGATGTTAAGTCTAGACATCTTTTGAATTAAGAATAGCCAATTAGCTTGGGAAAATATGACTGTAAACACACTTTTGTCTTTCCGAAAACGAAGCAAAGACAGTAGTACGACGTACAACGTGATAGGATTTAAGCTTAAATTGATAAGAAGAGAGAGAATACGTAACTACAGGGAAAGCCACATACATATTAAGACAATGCCTCCCCACGCAGATCTCCGGAACAAAAACAACAATCCACAAAACATAAGGTACTGAAGGAGGCCAAACGGTACACATATTAAGGAACTGAGGCGCAAGAAATGGCCCAGCAGACCACAAGGAATAACTAGGAGAATCAAAGTGGACAGTAAGGGAAGGGGAGGTGGGAATTAATGGATGAAAAAGATCACTGGACAAGTCAAGACAACTGGCCTTAATAGGCCAAAAATGGGCAGGAAACAATCTGAACACTGTATAAAGTGACAGATTTGCATAGGTGAAAGGGAAATACAAAACACATTCATAACATAAACAGAAACAACAATCATATAGCGAATTACAGCCTTGGAACATAACATGCTGGGGGTTTAAATCGATTTAACAGCTAGCTAACCTCACACCTTATCGCTACATGGTCATTGAATTCCAACATATATACATAAATTGACTAAGTAGGCAGTAACTAATCATTAAAATAAACCAACCATCACGTACATATCAACAGACATACAGTAACTAATCGAGCACGGAGGAACAAGCAGCCTTATACTGACCTTGTTCCCCGTAACTAAAATAGTAACATCAGAATAGAAGTAACCTTAAAATGTCAAATTAAAATGCAATTTAAAATAAAGTCAACTTGATAATGTGTTTACTAATTAAAAATTCTTAGATATTATTGATAGGGAAATGGAATTTATAACTAAAAGAAATATGTCTAATAAGAAAAATAAAACACAAAAACACGACTGCACCCAACGAATATTAAAACAAGTTTAGTTGGTATTGTCAAATGACGTCATAAAATGTAAATCGCATTGTAGATATAAACGTTTTCTTGGTATGGTACATGTATAATAATTCAGAGACTGACTGAAATGGAAAGAAGGGCAGTAGCAAAACAATATCTAAACCTTAACAAGGTACGGTACCTTAAGTGCAATGCTTACTTTACTTTTATTCCTCCAAACCCTAACTTTATTTTTATTACAAATAAACTTACCCACGTAATCGAACAAAAAACAATTGCTCCAATAAATGCCTATGTATGGATTGTAATTATCGCAGGTCACACTTTATAAAGCATGAGAAAACATGGACATTTCAACATAAAAAACTGCAAAGCGAACTAAGTAAAAAGGGTTATAATACACAAATATAACTGCAGATGGAAAATAGAAACTGCCATTGTCCGTCTTACAAAACCACCACTGGGTGTTTAAATCTGGTTGAAGGTTGTACTCAGTCGCCTAATATTCCTGACATTGACGATACACGGCATTCGATTAAACCTATATGATGATATAGATGCATTATATAACTTAAAACATTGTCAAAAGTAATAGATCACATATTTCGTGAGAGATTGTTTTGATACATGAACACTATTCATGAACAATGACGCAGAATTTGTAGACTGACCACCCCATACTTTGGTATTTATTTTCAATAATATTGCTGTGGAAAC
Source organism: Mactromeris polynyma (assembly GCA_032209605.1). NCBI lineage: Eukaryota > Metazoa > Mollusca > Bivalvia > Venerida > Mactridae > Mactromeris > Mactromeris polynyma. The sequence continues at coordinate 80,544 of JASFXZ010000004.1, read as the reverse complement.
AAGTTTAGCTTACGCCCATCGATAATACTAAAGATGCAGCGCCGTTTAAAGAGCTTTTTTAATTTATATCCATTTATTTCTTTTGTCGCAGACTCTACGATGAACATTCTTCTTCGCTAATTCAAACATCCAAAGCAAAATATTCATTGGCACTTATTGGACAAACTGTGGCTAGGCATATCTAAATCGTACATTGATTCGAAGTGTTTACTGGTATTTTCAAAAAAATCATGGACCTATATTGAAATATCTTTATTGAAAAGCCTTACACACTTATCCTACAACTAACCAGATAAAACGAACCGTTTAGATAAGTTTGTATTGACTCATAGTATATTTACAAACTATAGTATCATGTCTTATATTTTAGTATTATCATAGTCCACATCTGAACGAAGATCTGAATAAACTGACTTCTCGGTCATTGTTACTCCATCTAATCCTTCATAAGTATTGTGTTCTTCCATTTCTGCGACTGAAATAGGGTACAATTTTATAATATAACTATTCAGGGACAACTAGTGCTACAATTATGTCCTTAATAAAAATGTGTATGGCAACGAGTGCAACATAGTGTTGTACATAGTCTAGATCGTTACCCGTTCATGTATATCTACATAATTCTGGTTCCAGTTTGCATTAAAGTTAGCAGTTTTAAATCAATGTATGTACTCCAGTGCTCAACATGACATTATATGTCAAGTGAGGTTTCTATATGTAATTATGCATTAAAAGATGTTACACATTATGGTTGTGTCTAAAATTGTGTAGAGAACGCTACAACAAATATTACAGTGTATCCAGTTAATACTTCAACACCGTCACAAACTGTTAGTCTTATCTGTTATACATTTTGTATTATTGTGTTATGAACATTAATTGAACATCTAAGATGTAATCCAGAGAAAATCAATGTGTATGTGTATGTATCGTCATTGTCACACATCGTCATCATTATAATTGTATAATAACATGTTAAATACAAAATAAATAATAATATTTAATTATATTTGATCTAAAATTCAGCTATTAATACATCACTGAACTTAGCATATAGGTAAGGTTTTATTTTCATTTAGGTCCAGTAAGCCATATGGCCCATGAGGACAAACACATATATACATATATACAAACATATAACTATGAGACGGAGAAGGAACACTATAACAATATACGAACATATAACGTTATAGTTGAAGAAGTAACTGAAACATACCGTTATCTTGTTCTGCTTCGTTGTTTTCATTGGAACCCCTTAATCGGCATCTACAATAGGTCAAGGGATTATTGGCAGGTTTGTATACAGAGTATTTCCAAATAAGATTTGTATTCAGATTTCTGAATATGTGAAGGGAAATATAACTTATAGCTCAGTATGCTGTTTTTCAAACTTAAACGTTCGTGAATGGAAAATACAACTTTGATTAAATAATTCATGCACATATACTATAACATTATTACATTGTGTATTCTGAATAATCAATTATGTTATTCAACATCAGTTTCCAGGGAAGAGTTCTCTTCCATTCATATAATTGATTTTAAAATCCATAATAAAGCTAATGCACAAGCGTTTGCAAGTATTGTCTTTTTGTTGAAGTTAATATATCATAATACTTGATGACTATTAGTTAAAACACTATCTGTATGCATATCTTACCTTGAATGAATAATGTATAGGACGAGGATAATGATGACAACACTCAGTCCTCCAACAACGCCACCTAATATTGCACCAACGTTTACGTTGTCATCGGCATTCTCTGAAAAACATGTGACATGTTGATATTATTTGATTGAAAGTGGGTCCACTGTTTGTGTTAAAATAATTATTCTCACCAAACACATTTAATTTCTTTTGACTTATGATTATTTTCACTTGATAAATTATTTTCATATTTGCAAAGGCAAAACAATAGTTAAATAAGCGACATTTGAATTTCGCGAAATCAAGTATGGATGATTGGCGCATCTTCTCTGTCTCATAATTAAATTTTCGTAATTATTTTCTCATCATTATCGTCTCAATTGACCTTTTTATTTCGACCTTTCGACCGTGATTTTGCAGGTCGTGAAAATTGTATCACCTTTTTATTGTTTGTTTATTTGAAGCTCCCATTTGGACAATGTGTGAAAATAAGTCCTCCAGTTACCAGTTAGATATTGTGTATAGTTTGTGTACTGGGGACCAGCAAGGGTGCTCGAGCTGGTCTATCAGTATATGGTCTTAGTTGTGAGATACTTACTGTCTGGTGAAGGAGTTTAATATGGTAGAACAAAGGTCTATCAGTATAACGTCTTAGTTGTGAGATACCTACTGTCTGGTGAAGGAGTTAAATATGGGAGAACAAAGGTCTATCAGTATAAGGTCTTAGTTGTGAGATACCTACTGTCTGGTGAAGGAGTTAAATATGGTAGAACAAAGGTCTATCAGTATAAGGACTTAGTTGTGAGATACCTACTGTCTGGTGAAGGAGTTAAATATGGGAGAACAAAGGTCTATTAATATATGGTATTTAAGTTATGAGATACTTACTGTCTGGTGATGGAGTTAAATATGGTAAAACAATGGTCTATTAGTATATATGGTCTTAGTTGTGAGATACTTACTGTCTGGTGATGGAGTTAAATATGGGAGAACAATGGTCTATCAGTATATATGGTCTTAGTTGTGAGATACTTACTGTCTGGTGATGGAGTTGAATAGGGGAGAACAATGGTCTATCAGTATATATGGTCTTAGTTGTGAGATACCTACTGTCTGGTGATGGAGTTAAATATGGTAGAACAATGGTCTATCAGTATATATGGTCTTAATTTTTAGATACCTTCTGTCTGGTGATGGAGTTAAATATGGGAGAACAATGGTCTTTCAGTATATATGGTCTTAGTTGTTAGATACTTTCTGTCTGGTGATGGAGTTAAATATGGGAGAACAATGGTCTATCTGTATATATGGTCTTAGTTGTTAGATACCTTCTGTCTGGTGATGGAGTTAAATATGAGAGAACAATGGTCTATCAGTATATATGGTCTTAGTTGTTAGATACCTTCTGTCTGGTGATGGAGTTAAATATGAGAGAACAATGGTCTATCAGTATATATGGTCTTAGTTGTTAGATACCTTCTGTCTGGTGATGGAGTTAAATATGGGAGAACAAAGGTCTTTCAGTATATATGGTCTTAGTTGTTAGATACTTTCTGTCTGGTGATGGAGTTAAATATGGGAGAACAAAGGTCTTTCAGTATATATGGTCTTAGTTGTTAGATACCTACTGTCTGTTGATGGAGTTAAATATGGGAGAACACAGGTCTTTCAGTATATATGGTCTTAGTTGTGAGATACCTTCTGTCTGGTGATGTAGTTAAATATGGGAGAACAATGGTATATTAGTATATATGGTCTTAGTTGTTAGATACCTTCTGTCTGGTGATGAAGTTAAATATGGGAGAACAAAGGTATATTAGTATATATGGTCTTAGTTGTTAGATACCTACTGTCTGGTGATGGAGTTAAATATGGGAGAACAATGGTCTATTAGTATATATGGTCTTAGTTGTTAGATACCTTCTGTCTGGTGATGAAGTTAAATATGGGAGAACAATGGTCTATTAGTATATATGGTCTTAGTTGTTAGATACCTTCTGTCTGGTGATGGAGTTAAATATGGGAGAACAAAGGTCTTTCAGTATATATGGTCTTAGTTGTTAGATACTTTCTGTCTGGTGATGGAGTTAAATATGGGAGAACAAAGGTCTTTCAGTATATATGGTCTTAGTTGTTAGATACCTACTGTCTGTTGATGGAGTTAAATATGGGAGAACAATGGTCTTTCATTATATATGGTCTTAGTTGTGAGATACCTTCTGTCTGGTGATGTAGTTAAATATGGGAGAACAATGGTCTATTAGTATATATGAGCACTGCTATGGGATTTACAACCTCTTCTGTAAGTGGCGTCATTTCAAGAAAACGCAATGTGTGATGTCACTATTTGCAACCAGGAAACACTATTTATACCATATCGTCACTTCGTTTTCATATTGCCATATGGGGCAAATATTGCTTACTGTCAGTACGTGATGACGTCACGTGTGACGTTTTCTGGAAATGACGTCACTTAAAGAAGATGTTGGAAATCGTACAGCGGCGCTCATATGGTCTTAGTTGTTAGATACCTTCTGTCTGGTGATGAAGTTAAATATGGGAGAACAATGGTCTATTAGTATATATGGTCTTAGTTGTTAGATACCTTCTGTCTGGTGATATAGTTAAATATGGGAGAACAAAGGTCTATTAGTATAAGGTCTTAGTTGTTAGATACTTACTGTCTGGTGATGGAGTTAAATATTGTAGAACAAATGTCTATCAGTATATGGTCTTAGTTGAGAGATACCTACTGTCTGGTGAATGAGTTTAATATGGTAGAACAAAGGTCTATCAGTATAACGTCTTAGTTGTGAGATACCTACTGTCTGGTGAAGGAGTTAAATATGGGAGAACAAAGGTCTATCAGTATAAGGTCTTAGTTGTGAGATACCTACTGTCTGGTGAAGGAGTTAAATATGGTAGAACAAAGGTCTATCAGTATAAGGTCTTAGTTGTGAGATACCTACTGTCTGGTGAAGGAGTTAAATATGGGAGAACAAAGGTCTATTAATATATGGTATTTAAGTTATGAGATACTTACTGTCTGGTGATGGAGTTGAATATGGTAAAACAATGGTCTATTAGTATATATGGTCTTAGTTGTGAGATACTTACTGTCTGGTGATGGAGTTAAATATGGGAGAACAATGGTCTATCAGTATATATGGTCTTAGTTGTTAGATTCCTTCTGTCTGGTGATGTAGTTAAATATGGGAGAACAAAGGTCTATTAGTATATATGGTCTTAGTTGTGAGATACTTACTGTCTGGTGATGGAGTTAAATATGGGAGAACAATAGTCTATCAGTATATATGGTCTTAGTTGTGAGATACTTACTGTCTGGTGATGAAGTTGAATAGGGGAGAACAATGGTCTATCAGTATATATGGTCTTAGTTGTGAGATACCTACTGTCTGGTGATGGAGTTAAATATGGTAGAACAATGGTCTATCAGTATATATGGTCTTAATTTTTAGATACCTTCTGTCTGGTGATGGAGTTAAATATGGGAGAACAATGGTCTTTCAGTATATATGGTCTTAGTTGTTAGATACTTTCTGTCTGGTGATGGAGTTAAATATGGGAGAACAATGGTCTATCTGTATATATGGTCTTAGTTGTTAGATACCTTCTGTCTGGTGATGGAGTTAAATATGAGAGAACAATGGTCTATCAGTATATATGGTCTTAGTTGTTAGATACCTTCTGTCTGGTGATGGAGTTAAATATGAGAGAACAATGGTCTATCAGTATATATGGTCTTAGTTGTTAGATACCTTCTGTCTGGTGATGGAGTTAAATATGAGAGAACAAAGGTCTTTCAGTATATATGGTCTTAGTTGTTAGATACTTTCTGTCTGGTGATGGAGTTAAATATGGGAGAACAAAGGTCTTTCAGTATATATGGTCTTAGTTGTTAGATACCTACTGTCTGTTGATGGAGTTAAATATGGGAGAACACAGGTCTTTCAGTATATATGGTCTTAGTTGTGAGATACCTTCTGTCTGGTGATGTAGTTAAATATGGGAGAACAATGGTCTATTAGTATATATGGTCTTAGTTGTTAGATACCTTCTGTCTGGTGATGAAGTTAAATATGGGAGAACAAAGGTATATTAGTATATATGGTCTTAGTTGTTAGATACCTACTGTCTGGTGATGGAGTTAAATATGGGAGAACAATGGTCTATTAGTATATATGGTCTTAGTTGTTAGATACCTTCTGTCTGGTGATGAAGTTAAATATGGGAGAACAATGGTCTATTAGTATATATGGTCTTAGTTGTTAGATACCTTCTGTCTGGTGATGGAGTTAAATATGGGAGAACAAAGGTCTTTCAGTATATATGGTCTTAGTTGTTAGATACTTTCTGTCTGGTGATGGAGTTAAATATGGGAGAACAAAGGTCTTTCAGTATATATGGTCTTAGTTGTTAGATACCTACTGTCTGTTGATGGAGTTAAATATGGGAGAACAATGGTCTTTCATTATATATGGTCTTAGTTGTGAGATACCTTCTGTCTGGTGATGTAGTTAAATATGGGAGAACAATGGTCTATTAGTATATATGGTCTTAGTTGTTAGATACCTTCTGTCTGGTGATGAAGTTAAATATGGGAGAACAATGGTCTATTAGTATATATGGTCTTAGTTGTTAGATGCCTTCTGTCTGGTGATATAGTTAAATATGGGAGAACAAAGGTTTATTAGTATAAGGTCTTAGTTGTTAGATACTTACTGTCTGGTGATGGAGTTAAATATGGTAGAACAAATGTCTATCAGTATATGGTCTTAGTTGAGAGATACCTACTGTCTGGTGATGGAGTTAAATATGGTAGAACTATGGTCTATCAGTATAAGGTCTTAGTTGTGAGATACTTACTGTCTGGTGATGGAGTTAAATATGGTAGAACAAAGGTATATCAGTATAAGGTCTTAGTTGTGAGATACCTACTGTCTGGTGATAGAGTTAAATATGGTAGAACAAAGGTCTATCAGTATAAGGTCTTAGTTGTGAGATACCTACTGTCTAGTGATGGAGTTAAATATGGTAGAACAAAGGTATATCAGTATAAGGTCTTAGTTGTGAGATACCTACTGTCTGGTGAAGGAGTTAAATATGGTAGAACAAAGGTCTATCAGTATAAGGTCTTAGTTGTGAGATACCTACTGTCTGGTGAAGGAGTTAAATATGGTAGAACAAAGGTCTATTAGTATAAGGTCTTAGTTGTGAGATACCTACTGTCTGGTGAAGGAGTTAAATATGGTAGAACAAATGTCTATTAGTATAAGGTCTTAGTTGTGAGATACTTACTGTCTGGTGATGGAGTTAAATATGGTAGAACAAAGGTCTATCAGTATAAGGTCTTAGTTGTGAGATACCTACTGTCTGGTGATGGAGTTAAATATGGTAGAACAAAGGTATATCAGTATAAGGTCTTAGTTGTGAGATACCTACTGTCTGGTGAAGGAGTTAAATATGGTAGAACAAAGGTCTATTAGTATATGGTCTTAGTTGTGAGATACCTACTGTCTGGTGAAGGAGTTAAATATGGTAGAACAAAGGTCTATCAGTATATATGGTCTTAGTTGTGAGATACTTACTGTCTGGTGATGGAGTTAAATATGGTAGAACAAAGGTCTATCAGTATATATGGTCTTAGTTGTGAGATACTTACTGTCTGGTGAAGGAGTTAAATATGGTAGAACAAAGGTCTATTAGTATATGGTCTTAGTTGTGAGATACCTACTGTCTGGTGAAGGAGTTAAATATGGTAGAACAAAGGTCTATCAGTATAAGGTCTTAGTTGTGAGATACCTACTGTCTGGTGAAGTAGTTAAATTTGGGAGAACAAAGGTATATCAGTATAAGGTCTTAGTTGTGAGATACCTACTGTCTGGTGAAGGAGTTAAATAAGGTAGAACAAAGGTCTATCAGTATAAGGTCTTAGTTGTGAGATACTTACTGTCTGGTGATGGAGTTAAATATGGTAGAACAAAGGTCTATCAGTATAAGGTCTTAGTTGTGAGATACCTACTGTCTGGTGATGGAGTTAAATATGGTAGAACAAAGGTATATCAGTATAAGGTCTTAGTTGTGAGATACCTACTGTCTGGTGAAGGAGTTAAATATGGGAGAACAAAGGTCTATTAATATATGGTATTTAAGTTATGAGATACTTACTGTCTGGTGATGGAGTTAAATATGATAAAACAATGGTCTATTAGTATATATGGTCTTAGTTGTGAGATACTTACTGTCTGGTGATGGAGTTAAATATGGGAGAACAATGGTCTATCAGTATATATGGTCTTATTTGTTAGATACCTTCTGTCTGGTGATGTAGTTAAATATGGGAGAACAAAGGTCTATTAGTATATATGGTCTTAGTTGTGAGATACTTACTGTCTGGTGATGGAGTTATATATGGGAGAACAAAGGTCTTTCAGTATATATGGTCTTAGTTGTGAGATACCTTCTGTCTGGTGATGTAGTTAAATATGGGAGAACAATGGTCTATTAGTATATATGGTCTTAGTTGTTAGATACCTTCTGTCTGGTGATGAAGTTAAATATGGGAGAACAAAGGTATATTAGTATATATGGTCTTAGTTGTTAGATACCTACTGTCTGGTGATGGAGTTAAATATGGGAGAACAATGGTCTATTAGTATATATGGTCTTAGTTGTTAGATACCTTCTGTCTGGTGATGAAGTTAAATATGGGAGAACAATGGTCTATTAGTATATATGGTCTTAGTTGTTAGATACCTTCTGTCTGGTGATGGAGTTAAATATGGGAGAACAAAGGTCTTTCAGTATATATGGTCTTAGTTGTTAGATACTTTCTGTCTGGTGATGGAGTTAAATATGGGAGAACAAAGGTCTTTCAGTATATATGGTCTTAGTTGTTAGATACCTACTGTCTGGTGATGTAGTTAAATATGGGAGAACAATGGTCTATTAGTATATATGGTCTTAGTTGTTAGATACCTTCTGTCTGGTGATGAAGTTAAATATGGGAGAACAATGGTCTATTAGTATATATGGTCTTAGTTGTTAGATACCTTCTGTCTGGTGATATAGTTAAATATGGGAGAACAATGGTATTTCAGTATATAAGGTCTTAGTTGTTAGATACCTTCTGTCTGGTGATGGAGTTAAATATGGGAGAACAAAGGTCTTTCAGTATATATGGTCTTAGTTGTTAGATACTTTATGTCTGGTGATGGAGTTAAATATGGGAGAACAAAGGTCTTTCAGTATATATGGTCTTAGTTGTTAGATACCTTCTGTCTGGTGATGGAGTTAAATATGGGAGAACAAAGGTCTTTCAGTATATATGATCTTAGTTGTTAGATACTTTATGTCTGGTGATGGAGTTAAATATGGGAGAACAAAAGTCTTTCAGTATATATGGTCTTAGTTGTTAGATACTTTATGTCTGGTGATGGAGTTAAATATGGGAGAACAATGGTCTATCAGTATATATGGTCTTAGTTGTGAGATACCTACTGTCTGGTGATGGAGTTAAATATGGGAGAACAATGGTCTATCAGTATAAGGTCTTAGTTGTCAGATACCTTCTGTCTGGTGATTGGGTTAAATATGGGAGAACAAAGGTCTATCCGTATATATGGTCTTAGTTGTTAGATACCTTCTGTCTGGTGATGGAGTTAAATATGGGAGAACAATGGTCTATTAGTATAAGGTGTTATTACTGATGTGGTCTTCATTTCGAGGTGGTCTATAACTGAGGGTTTGCCGAACATGTATTTCGTGAAAATACCTTTAATGTACGATACGCTCGCGGACAGTGATATATTTAGCGTAATAGGCGTGTTATAAAGCTAGTATGCATAAAGGTCAGGATCAGGTTTTTGTTTACAAGCTTTATCTAACACTATTTTGATTAAAAATCCAAATGTTAATTAGTGTTGATAATAATTATATTTTCACAAATGATAACAGCAGTAACAACCGGACTTAAATTTAAAGCCGTAACATATACAACAATGTGGAAGCACAATGGAACGTTGCAGCTTTGATACCGAGTGTAGCTTCCATTTGCTCACCTTTACGCGCGATGAGGTACGCTATTGCATGAGAAACTGGCAAACATAAATAGGCACCTTGTAAGGACAAAGTTATATCACAGTTGGATGTGCAACAAAAAATACTTATACTTAAGTATGGAGTTAGAAAAGGTGCAAAGTATAGACACCTTCTGATGAAACAAACACTAATACAGCATTCTGTACTGACCTTGTGTGCAGCTGCTCCAGTCAGAGTTCCCATTGTCACACCCATACATACATACACCGGTCTCCTGCTTGCACGTGTCATTTATACAGCTTTGTGCACAGGCGAGATCACATAACAGACCATGGTACCCCACAATGCAATAGTCACATTTACCGCCATATTGATCACATATGTTGTCAACACAATTGTCAGAACATGTTTTGTTACAAGTGCCTCCATGGTAACCGATCTTGCATGAAATACATTGGCCAGTTTGTTGAGTACATTCAGAGTCGAGGCAATTTGTAGGACAAGTTTTTGTACACTTATTGCCATGGTAACCTGTCTAACATGATGTACAATTGCCCGATAGTTTATCACAACTGTCGGCACACTTTCCTGGACATGTTTGTTCACAAGAATTACCATAGAAACCAGTTTTACACTCGGAACAAGTAGATACAGTGTCGCATATCTCACATTTGTTGTTTGTTACACAACATTTGTCCCCTGAATACCCACTCCAACAGCCCTGTGTACATGTAGCATTGTATCGATAACATGCGCGGTTCGTACATCCACTTGAACACGTGGTAATACAATACTGACTGTAATAACCAGTAGAACAGTCATCACAAATACCAGTGTTTTTGTCACATTGTCCATTTAGACAGTTCGTACACATGTTCTCACAGTTCTCGCCATAATAATTAGGTTTACAATCCTCACACTTACTCCCGGCAAAGTTCCCTGTACAGCCATAGATACACGTACCTTCAGTTCTATCACACACATCACTGAGGCAATTATCTGGACAACTTTTATCACAATTGTCACCATATTTTCCTGTTTGACATTGATCACACTGCGCACCTGTGAACCGTGAATCTTTACATCCATTCGTGCACGATCCATCATTTACATCACAAATATCATCCTTACAATAATCAGAACAAGGTTCACATTGCCCGCCGTAATATCCACTAGCACACCTATCACACGTGTTCCCTGTCCACTTGTTACTCGTACATCCATTGAGACAATGTCCAGTAGTTTTGTCACATTGATTGTCCGCACAGTTTACAGGACAAGGTGTTGAACAATCTGTTACACCTGTACCATTATAGTAACCATCAGCACACAGATAACATTTCTTATAATCATTATGGGACCTTGCAGCAAATTCCTGAGCACATCGTGTACAATATTCCGGACACATATTGTAACACTTTCCTCCAAAATAAACATCATCCTTACAACCATATTTACATCTGTTGTTGTCCGAGGATGGACAGATATCATTGATGCTCCTGGAACCATCAGCTGCACTGGCACAACATGCGCAGTCTGTCTTACAATGCTCAGCAGACTGTGCTGTAACAGAATTTGAAATATTAACTGAGTATTGTAATACAAATATCAAACAACCTTTCTCTAAAATTATACAGTACATGTCCGTGTAACATAGTACGTACGCTTGCTATGAGTTTTATAAATAGTGAACTTTCATAATTTTGATGGAAAAAAGACTTAAAATTTAAGCTTTTCAGCATCACTGATAGTTGATGCTTTGTAATAAGTGTCACTAAATTGAGTCCATGCCTCGCGCATGATATAATTATTTATTAGGGTTACATGTAACACCATTTTTTTAACATTTGTCATTTATGTACAGTGGCCAGCTGGTATCCCCACTTGTATTTTACAGTCCTTCCGTAATAACCGGTCAACATCTCCACATGTACCGAGCAGGATTCGCACCAAGTAACAAACTTAACGACGATGAGAATGAACACATTAAATAATAAAGTGCACTATAAACAATTCCTTAATTAAAAGGTCATGTGATATTTGGTTTTTGGCGAAAGATACGGTTGATATTTCAATTTCAATTATTGCTTCCAATTGATTCGAACATTTAGTAAAGTACAACGTGTAGTAGTACTACTTACTTATTCCTTTGTTTATATTATCAGACAGTATTGTATACATGCTCCTTTATGCTTCACACATTTGTTTGAATACTTTAATTACGATAGATACGTTACTCTATGACGAATATTTTAAATGCGCCAAATAAATAAATCATAATTCATTTGAATTTATCGGGTTTGAAATGTTATTTCGAATAATACATCGTATCCAATAGCCTAATTCAATTCGACTTGCTTAAGATACATCGGGACCTAATATTTATTACCGATGATAACAAGTATTCGAATAGAAGGTTGTCGAATAAACGAGGTGCGACAGTAAACAAATTACAGATTAAGTGATAAACCAAACTCGATACAATGACATTTCTTCGGTGGCACAGAGGTGACATCCGCAACACTTTATTTATATTGTGGCCACAACTTATTAAGTTGAGGCCACAACTTACTAACTTGTGGCCACAACTTACTAAGTTGAGGCCACAACTTACTAACTTGTGGCCACAACTTACTAACTTGTGGCCACAACTTACTAACTTGTGGCCACGACTTAATAACTTGTGGCCACGACTTAGTTTAGCCAATCAAAACGGCCGTTTCATCTTTGCCGCTTTTTGGTAACAACACAGTCACCTACCTGAACCCGTTGTCCTCTAGTATTCTACACTACAGATCAGCCATACACTGTATAGATAGACAGACGGAGGGTCCGGGCCGTCACCTACCTGAACCCGTTGTCCTTTAGTTTTCTACACTACAGGTCACCCATACACTGTATAGATAGACAGACAGATGGAGGGTCCGTGCCGTCACCTACCTGAACCCGTTGCCCTCTAGTATTCTACACTACACGTCACCCATACACTGTATAGATAGACAGACGGAGGGTCCGTGTCATCACCTACCTGAACCCGTTGTCCTCTAGTATTCAGTCTACAGGTCACCCATACACTGTATAGAAAGACAGACGGAGGGTCCGGGACGTCACATACCTGAACCCGTTGTCCTCTAGTATTCTACACTACAGGTCACCCATACACTGTATAGAAAGACAGCCGGAGGGTCCGGGCCGTCACCTACCAGAACCCGTTGTCCTCTAGTATTCTATACTGTATAGATAGACAGACGGAGGGTCCGGGCCGTCACCTACATGAACCCGTTGTCCTCTAGTATTCTACACTACAGATCAGCCATACACTGTATAGATTGGCTAAACTAAGTCGTGGTCACAAGTTATTAAGTCGTGGCAACAAGTTAGTAAGTTGTGGCCACAAGTTAGTAAGTTGTGGCCACAAGTTAGTAAGTTGTGGCCTCAACTTAATAAGTTGTGGCCACAATATAAATAAAGTGTTGCGGATGTCACCTCTGTGCCACCGTACATTTCTACCATTTCAATAATCGTTTATATTTGTGATTTCCTTATATTTACATTCAACATTCAAACTGGTATACATTTATGCCTATCAGTGTCTGATTTTAAATATGCAACCAAAATACAAATATAAAAACATAAATTGTAAATCAACAATACTTAAAATAGCACGTTGGCATTATTAAAACGTCTATATTACAACATTACAATCTTGCAAACCATACGTTCTGATTTCAAATAACAACCCCTGTTCAACAACCTTATCAATTTTAAGGCGATAACAAATTTACAACAAATACAACCTCCTAAAATCAACAACCTCAAAACAACAGGGGCAATGTGCGACTCCAACAGGGCGTTAATTTGTAGAGGTGGCACTGTACTTACCTTCACTGATATCACACACAGTCAATGTAAGCAGCGTAATCCAACCTAACTTCATTCTTCCTTCGTAATGGTAGTGTTTTCGTCCAAATCACTGAAATGTTTTAATAAATAGATAGTTGACTAATTCCAGCAATGTGAGGTTTGGTATTAATTTCTGTGTCTATTGGTTATCTATATCTTTATTGTTATATAACTTTAAAAGGAACTAACTTAAGTTTACAAAAGAAATCACAAATAATTGGATATATGATATACACGATAACACCCTTCACTGATTCTCCTTATACAGTGTGTGTACCAGTGTAAAGTTAGCAGTAGTAGCAGTAACAGCAGTATTTCTGATATACAACGTTAATCAGTAACAGCAGTATCTCTGAAATACAAAGTTAATATGTAACATCAGTATTTCTGATATATGTATACAATGTTAATCTGTAACAGCAGTATTTCTGATGCACAACGTTAATCTGTAACAACAGTATTTCTGATATACAACGTTAATCAGTAACAGCAGTATTTCTGATATACAACGTTAATCTGTATCAGCAGTATTTCTGATGTACAACGTTAATCTGTAAAAGCAGTATTTTTGATATACAACGTTAATCTGTAACAGCAGTATTTCTGATATACAACTCTAATCTGCATCAGCAGTATTTCTGATATACAATTCTTATCTGTATCAGCAGTATTTCTGATAAACAACTCCTATCTGTATAAGCAGTATTTCTGATATGCTCCGCCTATCTGTATCAGCAGTGTGTCTGATATACAACACTAATATGTATTAGCAGTATTTCCGATATACAAACCTAATCTGTATCAACAGTATTTCTGATAAACAACGCCTATGTGTATCAGAAGCATTTCTGATATACAACACTAATCTGCATCAGCAGTATTTCTGATATACAAGTCTTATCTGTATCAGCAGTATTTCTGATAAACAACTCCTATCTGTATCAGCAATATTTCTGATATGCTACGCCTCTCTGTATCAGCAGTATTTCTGATATACAACTCCTATCTGTATCAGCAGTGTGTCTGATATACAACACTAATCTGTATTAGCAGTATTTCCGATATACAAACCTAATATGTATCAACAGTATTTCTGATAAACAACGCCTATCTGTATCAGCAGCATTTCTGATATACAACACTTATCTGTATCAGCAGTATTTCCGATATACAAACCTAATCTGTATCAACAGTATTTCTGATATACGACGCCTATCTATATCAGCAGCATTTCGGATACGCTACGCCTATCTGTATCAGCAGTATTTCTGATATACAAACCTAATCTGTATCAGCAGTATTTCTGATATACAACTCCTATCTGTATCAACAGTATTTCTGATAAACAAACCTAATCTGTATCAGCAGTATTTCCGATATACAAACCTAATCTGTATCAACAGTATTTCTGATATACAACACTAATCTGTGTCAGCAGTATTGCCGATATACAAACCTATTTCTGATATACAACGCCTATCTGTATCAGCAGCATTTCTGATATACAAACTTTATCTGTATCAGCAGTATTTCTGATATACAACTCCAATCTGTATCAACAGCATTTCTGATATGCTACGCCTAGTCTGTATCAGCAGTATTTCTGATATACAACGCATATCTGTATCAGCAGTTTTTTCCGATACACAACTCTAATCTTTATCAGCTGTATTTTGATACACAACTCTAATCTGTATCAGCAGTTATTCTGATATACAACTCTTATCTTTAACAGCAGTATTTCTGATATACAACTCTTATCTGTAAAAGCAGTATTTCTGATATACAACTCTTATCTGTAACAGCAGTATTTCTGATATACAACGCCTATCTTTAACAGCAGTATTTCTGATATACAACTCTTATCTGTATCAGCAGTATTTCTGATATACAATTCTTATCTCTATCAGCAGTGTTTCTGATATACAACTCTAATCTGTATAAGCAGTATTTCTGATATTCAACTCTTATCTTTATCAGCAGTATTTCGGTTATACAATTCTTATCTGTATCAGCAGTATTTCTGATATACAACGCCTATCTGTAACAGCAGTATTTCTGATATTCAACTCTTATCTGTATCAGCAGTATTTCTGATATACAACTCTTATCTGTATCAGCAGTATTTCTGATATACAACTCTACTCTGTATCAGCAGTATTTCTGATATTCAACTCTTATCTGTATCAGCAGTATTTCGGTTCTACAACTCTAATCTGTATCAGAAGTATTTCTGATATACAACTAATATATGTAACAGCAGTATTTCTGATAAACAACTATTATCTGTATCAGCAGTTTTTCTGATATACAACGCCTACCTGTATCAGCAGTATTTCTGATATACAGCGCTTATCTGTACCAGTAGTATTTCTGATATACAACGTATATCTGTATCAGCAGTATTTCTGATATACAACTCTTATCTGTATCAGCAGTATTTCTGATATACAACTCTTATCTGTATCAGCAGTATTTCTGATATTCAACTCTTATCTGTACCAGCAGTATTTCTGATATTCAACTCCTATCTGTATCAGCAGCATTTCGGTTGTACAACTCTAATCTGTATCAGCAGAATGTCTGATATACAACACTTATCTGTATTAGCAGTATTTCCGATATACAAACTTAATCTGCATCAACAGTATTTCTGATAAACAACGCCTATCTGTATGAGCAGCATTTCTGATATACAACACTAATCTGTATTAGCAGTATTTCCGATATACAAACTTAATCTGTATCAACAGTATTTCTGATAAACAACGCCTATCTGTATCAGCAGCATTTCTGATATACAACACTAATCTGTATCAGCAGTATTTCTGATATACAAACCTAATCTGTATCAGCAGTATTTCTGATATACAACTCCTACCTGTATCAACAGTATTTCTGATAAACAAACCTAATCTGTATCAGCAGTATTACCGATATACAAACCTAGTTTGTATCAACAGTATTTCTGATATACAACGCCTATCTGTATCAGCAGCATTTCTGATATGCTACGCCTATCTGTATCAGCAGTATTTTTGACATACAACACCTATCTGTATCAGCAGTATTTCTGATATACAACGCATATCTGTATCAGCAGTTTTTTCCGATACACAACTCTAATCTTTATCAGCAGTGTTTCTGATATACAACTCTTATCTGTATCAGCAGTATTTCTGATATTCAACTCTTATCTGTATCAGCAGTATTTCTGATATACAACGCTTATCAGTACCAGTAGTATTTCTGATATACAACGCATATCTGTATTGGCAGTATTTCTGATATACAACGCGTATCTATAACAGCAGTATTTCTGATAAACAACTAGTAACTGTATCAGCAGTATTTCTGATATACAACTCTTTTCTGTAACAGCAGTATTTCTGATATACAACTAATATCTGTAACGGCAGTATTTCTGATATACAACTACATATCTTTTTAGAAGTATTTTTTTATATACAACGCATATTTGTGTCATTAGTATTTCTGATATACAACGCTTATCTGTATCAGCAGTATTTCTGATATACAACGCCTACCTGTATCAGCAGTATTTCTGATATACAGCGCTTATCTGTACCAGTAGTATTTCTGATATACAACGTATATCTGTGTCAGCAGTATTCCTGATATACAACACCTATCCATATCAGTAGTATTTCTGATATACAACTCCTATCTGTATCAGCAGTATTTCTGATATACAATTATTATCTGTATCAGCAGTATTTCTGATATTCAACTCTTATCTGTAACAGCAGTATTTCTGATATATAATTATTATCTGTAACAGCAGTATTTCTGATATACAACTACTATCTGTATCAGCAGTATTGCTGATATACAACGCCTACCTGTATCAGCAGTATTTCTGATATACAACGCCTACCTGTATCAGCAGTATTTCTGATATACAACGCCTGTCTGCATCAGCAGCATTTCTGATATGCTATGCCTATCTGTATCAGCAGTATTTCTGATATACAACTCTTATCTGTATCAGCAGTATTTCTGATATACAACTCTTGTCTGTATCAGCAGTACTTCTGATATACAACTCTTATCTGTATCAGCAGTATTTCTGATATACAACTCTTATCTGTATCAGCAGTATTTCTGATATACAACTCTTATCTGTATCAGCAGTATTTCTGATATACAACTCTAATCTGTATCAGCAGTATTTCGGTTATACAACTCTAATCTCTATCAGCAGTATTTCTGATATACAACTAATATATGTAACAGCAGTATTTCTGATAAACAACTATTATCTGTATCAGCAGTTTTTCTGATATACAATTCTTATCTGTATTAGCAGTATTTCTGATATACAACTCTAATCTGTATCAGCAGTATTTCCGATATACAACGCCTACATGAATCAGCTGTATTTCTGGTATACAACGCCTACCTATGTCAGCAGTATTTCTGATTTACAACGCCTAACTGTAGCAGCAGTGATGCTGATATAACCGCCCGCAGCAATATTTACAATTATATGTTTACTTTTATAACACATACATGTACTCGTATCTAAAGGCACAACACAACGGTAACTTCCGGTAATCAAAATCTAAAACATGTGTCAAATAAATAAAACGTTTTACACAATTAAGGTATAACTGTTTCCATTCCTCTCAACACAATACTTAATTTGTCCACAATTTCATGTATACACTGATACCTTCTCTTATGTCGATAAAATGTGAGTGTGTTCGATTCCACCTGCCAAGAACTACTCACACAAATTGTAACCCTCCGTTGATTGTTTAAATGTTTCCGTATGACAATTATGCCGCCCGAAATTCACGTTAAGTCAATTGAGAACACATCGAATACCAATAAATTCACAAATATTCTTTTAAACAAAATCTTGAGAAGCAAACAAAGATATGTTCGTACAACCCGGAAGATTTAAAACCAGCCGACCATTGACTGAGGTATAATATGGATAGAACTATATCTAAAAGGTTTAGCAAGTCGTTTGTACTTCTATACGTTAGTATCTTAACACGGTATAGAATATATTGCTATTCAAAATACACCAAGCGTGGAAATATTGTAATTTACGTGGTTCCCATATACAGTCCAACCTGTTTTAAGAGACCTTCATTGGGAATCAGCCGATAAGGTCACATATGACAGGGAGTCTCTTAATACAGGTTAATACAGTCAGTGACTTCCGACCTCTTCCAAATACAATGTCGTTGTAATATATAGCTTGTAAGATGATTCACTGTAGCACTGATATTTTATTTCTTGTTTATTTTATTCTTGCTATTACAGTTTAAACAAAAACGTGAATAGTCGTAGCACAGACTATAAGACATAAATCATCAGAATATACAGGCAAAAACAATACTTATCTGAATTTACTATAATAATTTTTATTCCTCGTAAAATACGGAGCGGGCTGCAATACGGACCGTACGGTACGGATTTTATCACATACTATACCCGAAAACGAAAGTAATCGCATGGTTATTTTTTAATTTTCCTAGTTGATGTCTTGCGATGCTGGAGTAAATAGTTAAAGAATTAAACGTGGGTTGGTGAATAAATACACGTTTTCTACGATGTCGTCGGCAATTTTAATTTTTACGAGATGGCATTTTCAGCGATATTAGATTCTGTTAAATTCCTGACCTGTAGAAAAGCCGCCATTGGCTCAAGAATTTACGTTTATTAATGAACCGTAAACTTATTTCAATCGTAAGTCACCTTTCAAAGTGTAAAGAACAGTGCAACTTTTTCTACTGTCAATCGTTATTTCAGCATATCAAACAGTGCAAACATCGAACCAATTTAGTTCTCTGTAATGTTATTATTATGCGTTGCACATGTCTATCACAAGTGTCGGGTACGCGGGACGTGATCTGATTGGGTAGAAGTGGTTTTAATGACAAGCGACAAGCTCCGCCTCCGATTGTTTTTGGCAAGTGTGTGAATAATCATGTCATTATACACGCGAGTTATACAGACATTGAGAACCGGTCTCAGCCGCTTTTAACCGCATTTGGCACGTGATCTAAATACGACACGATTTGTTTGTTTATTAAAGTTTCACACATTTCTATTGTCTTCAGACATGACAATTGGCAATAAATTGACCGTTTCAAAGTCGCTAAAAACAGTCTACGGGTGCGTTTGGGCGACACTTTTCATGGTCGCTAGTCGCGTCAGACAGGGAGTCGTTTAATCCAGTTTTATTATAGAGAAAAACTCGTCGGAGGCAAGATTTATAGTCGCATATGACAGAGAGTCGCTTAATTCAGTGAGTCGCAAGTGCAGGTTGGACTGTACGTATTTTATAGATGGTTAGGTTTATGAAATATACAAAGTGTTTGTACATTGTTGACTGGTTGGTTTTCCTGGTTAAATGAAAGTTAAACGCACAAACGCGTTTATAAGGTTCTCATTGAGATGAGTAGCTGAAACTATCGTTATTGTGTACAGTACAATGTATCTCTATTGGGCAATATTTTCTGAAACACAGTTTTTATTCTCTGACCGGATTCTGGTCAACTCGTACCTTGGTCAACTCGTACCTTAGTCGACACGTACCCGAATTTGATAAGCTCGTACCTTTGTCAACTCGTACTTAGTCAACTCGTCCCTACCCTTTTTAAAACCATTAATAACAGATTTAATCTTTTCAAAATGTTGCTTCTCTTGTACCGTGTTTATCATTACTTAATGAGCGTTAGCTAATATAGTATATACGTTTGTTTTCGTTATTGTACGCGACGAATTTGATCAAGAAACGCATTTAACTGACGACACATTGGCGCAGGGGTAAGATCTTGAACTCCCACGTAAAATATTGTAGGTTCGATTCTACTCTACAGATACCGTTTATTTTACTATACTTCAAAGAATTAATTACATTAGCCTATTGAATCGCTATTTATTTTAGATTATTATTATTTGACATGTAATTTAACGACTTATTATTATATATATAAATATGTATGTTCATTTTTCTTTTTAATTTATCGTCTGCAACTTCATCACGGATCTACTAAAAGCCCAGTCAGCCCGGGCCTGCGACCAGGTTACGGCCTAGCTGTGATCGAAAACAATTGGAATCGCGTGCAAATCGTAGAAGGAGCGCGCGACTGGTCGCAGATGTCGTGGGTGATCGCCATATGGCGGATGTCAAAAAATCATAAATGTCTAGAATTGAAAAAACATGTAGTATTGAGGTAAAACAGTCAGTTATTGTTTAATTATTGAAAGTGGTGCATTATTTTCTGGCAGAATAATGCAATATTAGTCAATTCCTTTTTGCTGTCTGTTCTAATAAGATCAATTTAGGTCATGGTATATTGTCGAATGTAGTACATGTAATTTTGTTTGATATATTTGCGTGTCACAAGACCATTTTACACGAATGTTATGATCTGCTCTTTGTTCAACCTCTACAATAAGCCAAAGGGCTTTATAGTATCGATTATTGATTTATTACCACACCCACCAAACAAAATGGCCGCATGCCCTAACGCGGCCCCTATACTACTGGTATTCACAAACAAGTTCAAATGAGAAATGTTTAAATAAGAAAGTCTAATATTTTTGTTTCAGCTCAACATTTTACTGATCCATTATTCAATTATTGTAAGAAAGTACGTAAATTGTAACTATTAAACTTATTTTGGCATAACGAGTTTTGCATCAATTATTACTACTAATAAACCCCAACTTTATTTTTATTACAGATAAACTTACCTACGTAATCGAACAAAAAACAATTGCACCAATAAATGCCTCTGTATGGATTGTAATTATCACAGGTCACACTTTGTAAAGCATGATAAAACATGAACATTTAAACATAAACAACTGCAAAGCAAACTAACTAAAAAGGGAGATAATACACAAATATGACTGCAGATGGAAAATAGAAACTGCCATTGGCCGTCTTGCAAAAACACCACTGGGTGTTTAAACCTAGTTGAAGGTTGTACTTCAAACGTCCAAAGCAACATATTCAATGGCACTTATTGGACAAACTGTGGCTAGACATATCTAAATCGTACATTGATTAGAAGTGTTTACTGGTATTTTTACAACAAATCATGGACCTATATTGAAATATCTTTATTGAAAAGCCTTACACACTTATCCTACAATCACCCAGATATAACGAACCGTGAAGATAAGTTTATATTGACTCATAGTATATTTACAAACTATAGTATCCTATCTTATATTTTAGTATTAACATAGTCCACATCTGAATGAAGATCTGAATAAAGTGACTTCTCGGTCATTGTTTCTCCACCTAATCCTTCATAATTATTGTGTTCTTCCATTTTTGCGACTGAAATAGAGTACAATTTTATAATAATTATATCATTAACAACTATTCAGGGACAACTAGTCCAACACCGTGTCCTTAATACAAATATGTATGGCAACGAGTGCAACATATTGTTGTACATAATCTAGATCGTTACCCGTACATGAATATCTACATTCTTCTGGTTCCAGCTTTGCATTAAAGTTAGCAGTTTTAAATCAATGGATGTATTCCGGTGCTCAACATAACATTATATGTCAAGTGAGGTTTCTATATGTAATTATGCATGCATTAAAGGATTTTACACATTATGGCTGTGTATAAAGTTGTGTAGAGAACGATACAACAAATATTACTGTGTATCCAGTTAATACTTCAACACCGTCACAAACTGTGAGTCTCATCTGTTATACATTTTGTATTTGTTATGAACATTAATTGAAATTATATGATGTAATCCAGAGAAAATCAATTTGCATTTATCATCATTGTTACACATTGTCATCATTATAATTGTATAATAACATGTCAAATACAAAATAAATAATAAAATTGAATTATATTTTATCTAAAATTCAGCTATTACATGTAATACATCACTGAACTTAGCAAACATACCGTTATCTTGTTCTGCTTCGTTGTTTTCATTGGATCCCCTTAATCGGCATCTACAATAGGTCAAGGGATTAATGGCAGGTTTGTATACAGAGTATTTCTAAATATGATATGTATGCAGATTTCTGAATATGTGAAGAACGAAGCTTTTTAAGGGAAATATAACTTAAAGCTCAGTATGCCGATTTCCAAACTAAAACATTCGTGAATGGAAATTAAACTTTTGATTAAATAATTCATGCACATATACTATAACACTACTACATTGTGTATTCTGAATAATCAATTATGTTGTTCAACATCTGTTTCCAGGGAAGGGTTCTCTTCCATTCATATAATTGATTTTAAAATCCATAATAAAGCTAATGCACAAGCGTTTGCAAGTATTGTCTTTTTGTTGAAGTTAATATATCATAATACTTGATGACTATTAGTTAAAACGCTATCTTTATGCATTACCTTTAATGAATAATGTATAGGACTAGGATAATGATGACAATACTCAGTCCTCCAATAACGCCACCTAATATTGCACCAACGTTTACGTTGTCATCGGCAACCTCTGAAAAACATGTGACACGCTGATATTATTTGATTGAGAGTGGGTCCACTGTTTGTGTTAAAATAATTATTCTCACCAAACACATTTAATTTCTTTTGACTGATGATTATTTTCACTTGATACATTATTTTCATATTTGCAAATGCAAATGCAAAACAATAGTTAAATAAGCGACATTTGAATTTCGCGAAATCAAGGATGGATGATTGGCGCATCTTCTCTGTCCCATAATTATTTTTTTGTAATTATTTTCTCATCATTATCGTCTCAATTGACCTTTTTATTTCGACCTTTCGACCGTGATTTTGCAAGTCGTGAACATTGTATCACCTTTTCATTGTTTGTTTATTTGAAGCTCCCAGTTGGACAATGTGTGAAAATAAGTCCTCGAGTTACCAATTAGATACTGTGTATAGTTTGTGTACTGGGGACCGGCAAGGGTGCTCGAGCTCTCGACTTTCTTCTGCTTGAGCTATCCGCTGTATATTTTATATGAAATAGAGGAAATAAAGTCCGGGACTCCTGTTTGATTAATTGAAGTTTAACTGTACTTACCTTGGTTATAACTACATTCCTCTGTGTAACCTTCGTCACATCCATTTATACATACACCAGACTCCTGAATGCACGTGTCATTTATGCAGCTTTGTGAACAGTCGAGATCACATAACGGACCATGGAACCCCACAATGCAATAGTCACATTGACCATCATCTTGATCACATTTTTTGTCAACACAATTGCCAGGACATGTATTGCTACAAGTGTATGCATGGTAACCGATCTTGCATGAAATACATTGGCCAGTTTGTTGAGTACATTTGGCGTCTATGCAATTTGTAGGACAAGTTTGTGTACACTTATTGCCATGGAAACCAGTCTTACATGATGTACAATTACCCGATAGTTTATCACAACCATCGGCACACTTTACTGAACATGTTCGTTCACAGGTATTACCATAGAAACCAGTTTTACACTCGGAACAAGTAGATACAGTGTCGCATATCTCACAATTGTTGTTTGTTACACAACATTTGTCGCCTGAATATCCACTCACGCAGCTCTGTGTACATGTAGCATTGTATCGATAACATGCGTCGTTCGTACATCCACTTGAACACGTGGTATTACAATACTGACTGTAATAACCAGTAGAACAGTCATCACAAATACCAGTGTTTCTGTCACATTGTCCATTTAGGCAGTTCTTGCACTTGTTATCACAGTTCTCTCCATAATAGCTTGGTTTACAATCCTCACACTTACTCCCGGCAAAGTTCCCTGTACAGCCATATATACACGTACGTTCAGTTCCATCACACACATCACTGAGGCAATTATCTGGACAACTTTTATCACAATTTTCACCATATTTACCTATTGGACATTGTTCACACCGTGTACCTGTGAACCGTGAATCTTTACATCCATTCGTGCACGATCCATCACTTACATATCATCCTTACAATAATCAGAACAAGGTTCACATTGCCCGCCGTAATATCCACTAGCACACCTATTACACTTGTTCCCTGTCCACTTGTTACTCGTACATCCATTGAGACAATGTCCAGTACTCTTGTCACATTGATTGTCCGCACAGTTTACATGACAAGGTGTTGAACAATCTGTGACACCTGTACCATTATAGTAACCATCAGCACACAGATAACATTTCTTATAATCATTCGACAAGCTGAAACCAAATTCACGGCCACATCGTGTACAATATTCCGGACACATACTGTAACATTTTCCTCCATAATAACCATCCTTACAGCCATATGTACATATGTAATCCTCACTGGATGGACAGATATCACTGAGGCTCCTGGTACCATCAGGTGCACTAGCACAACACAATATCATCTGCATTCAGTATTTAAGTCATTTTTATATAGTATACATCGATAAAAAAACAGAAATTTGCCCTTGATCTCGGTAGTTCACTTTTATATCAGCTAAGAAATTCAAACTTCAGACACATTATAAAATCGGGTAAACAGTGAAACAACGTTGTTCGCGCTGTAAAACGGAGTTTACGTATAGAAAAAAAACTCCTCCTGTCAATTTATAGTGAATTGTTTAAAATGCTTTAAGTGTTCTTTATGAATAACGCATCAATATTAATAACATTTAATTTTTCTGAAAGAGTATAATTATGATGGTTTATGTTCCTCAAACAGAAATACTTCTGAGTATTGCTTTGCTGTCAAACCTAATTTCAATTATATCATGTATATATTGGTCCCAGGTATTGTCATGTGCTAGAATGAATTATGAAACATATTTTGTTTTGAAACACACGACCCCTCTAGGACTGCCTTGGTGTGGATTAATGAACAGGAAACAAGGACACTATCAGGTTGGACACGTTATTTAATGTTACGCAATTGACAATATTGGTCCCTAGGTCTAGAAGTCAATCTTGTCCAAACCTTTAATCAGCATTTCACAGTGTCTAGCCCAGTTGGACTCCAATGTACAACCAATCAAATTTTGCATTCACAATCTGACATCTATATACAGGAAAGTGTCACGGACATATAAACAAAACCTTAAATGTAAATACATCTCTATAACTAATGTTTAAACCCGTCTAAAATCACAGACAAAATGGTGATTTTGTAAAAATACCGGTCCGAAAAAGAAGTCACGTCCCACTTTACGACAGGATTGATGCTTTAAAATGTAATGGAGGAATACATATAATAAAAAAACTTTCCTCTAACGACTATTTTGAGTATTACATTTATTGATAATTTGTCATAATTAGTAAACAAAAGACGACATCTGTCGCTGCGTTTGTCTTAAGCGCCTACGTACGATCATAGTGCGCATGCGTCGAATCAGTAATAAGTTTATTGAATATGAAAATTCCGTTGCCAATCCCTGTATATATGGTCCCAGATATAGTGTACACAAAAAGGAAGTTTCAACTAATTTTGGATCACTTATACCTTGGCTTATTTCATACACAAGCACAATCAAGTTTATCCACATTACCCAACGTGACATCACGCGTTGTTGTTATTGCTAATTGATGCCTTCAAATACTGAAACACATAGAAACGAATAAATGTTACATGATCTTGAGAATTATGGAATATCAGTCAAACCTGTTGTAAACATATTGCCAAAATAGCACCCAAACTGCAGAAAACATCAATAACATTTTAGTTACACTGCTGTAACGGTTGTTAATGCTGTTGCTACGGTTGTCATTTCTGCTGCTGATCGCTGCCGTTTTTTTATGCTTATCATATTATTAGCTTCAAATCACCTTCCAGTTACCCGGTTTAATTTGAAATCGATTTCATTCTACCTCCAGGTAATTCGAACGCGATTTTAACATACCGCTGATAACAATAACATGGGGATGAATGAAATCGCTAAACCGGATCACAGGTCGTAGTGCAGAGCAAATGTCTTCAAATCACCTTCCAGTTACCCGGTTTAATTTGAAATCGATTTCATTCTACCTCCAGGTAATCCGAACGCGATTTTAACATACCGCTGATAACAATAACATGGGGATGAATGAAATCGCTAAACCGGATCACAGGTCGTAGTGCAGAGCAAATGTCTTCTCACACAATTCTAGGTAACTAAATACTGACTACTGGATGGTATGGTCTCCAGAAGTAGATCATTGAACCGACTAAGCTGCAATAAACCGAAAATTGGTTGTCCATGTGATAGTATTTCCGGCAGAGTAGGTAACATGGCGGCCGTTGAAGATAACTGGAAGATATACTGTTATTGCGAAATTACAGTCCAAACTCGTTATGTCGACATAATATAACCCAACTCGTATGTATGCATTTTCAATGCGGCGGTATTGTACAACTCATTCTTTGGGACAAATTTATTTTCTTCCCAGCGATCTTCTCTGTTGACATTTACACTTAAACTTAACAACATTTTAATGTCAACATTTTAAAACAATTGTTATTTTCTATGTCAGTTTGAATAATTCAATACAAGTTTGTCCGTAACCATTTCTGTACACTAAATATTATTGTTATAGTAAAATTCGAGAATTCAAGAACGGTTAGTCCCTGGATCAACTACGTGCAAAAATCAAAGGGTTTAACACATACATGTATTCTGTGTTAAGTGAATCTGACTTAAATCTACAAGGGGCTCTAGATGCAATTTTCTTTCAAATATATTTATGTGTAAATAAAGTTTCAAACAACGAGCGTTGCTTATGTTTGTGTAACATCGACCGGTCTTTAAAATCGATTTCAATCAAGAACAGAACATAAGTTTATTTGAAAGACGTGTACATTGTACATATTCATCACAAAATATACAATACAATCAAGTCTACAATACTAAGCATGGCTATCATACTAAATTTATCACACCCATTATTCACACTGAAAACTGAATGTGATCTAGCACTAACATGTCTCTCGAGAGAAATAATTCCGTTTTGTCGCTACAAGTTTTCACACAAATCGTAGGTGTTTTTATTATTCAGGTTTTACTGGTTTCGTTTTATAACTAGAATTTTACACAAACTGAGGTCGTCCCATCTCTACACATCTTAAAGACCTTCCAAAATTAAATAACAATTCAACCAAACATTGCGAAATTTAAACCAAAGTTTGACTACAAATGTTATATACAAATATTTTTAACCAAACCCGGAAGATATGGTCCAGTTGAGTAATATAAACTATTTACAATATTGTGTTTGCATTCGTAAACATTCAACACAAGTTGCACAAAATGTACGGCCATTCAACATTAACCATGCGTGAAGTTTAAGTATTTAAATGTCTTTTCTGAAACATAAGTTTAAGACGAATACAAAATCCTTTTTTCCAAACCCGGAAGATTTGGCAAGTTGTATTTGAATATAAACTCTATTTACATCTGTGCATTAGTGTGGTTTGCATTCGTAAACATTCAAAACAAGTTGCACACAATGTATGGCCATTCAAAATTAACCATGCATTAAACATGTAATAACAACTTGATTTATTTGTGTTTTTCATCAAGCCAGATTTCAATAGTTTATATTTTGTCAGCAGCCGTCCGCGAAGTGAAGGTATTTGAATATCAGATCAGCCCCCCCCCCCTTGGTATATCATATTTGAATTAAAATTACTTCCCTTCGAAAATGAGTAATACATGTACAGCGTGTATGACATTTTGCCCTAACTTTAGGAAACATGTTACAAAAGTGGTCTGGAAAATAAATCTTAGCGTTTGTTATTTCACTGTATAGTGGTAAAACAAGCACTTCATAAACATATTGCGGTAGGTAGATGTACTCTGTACAATATAATAATCGTAACATCAGTTTTGACTACTTTACCTTCAACACGAATAAATAAGGAAGATAGTTTACATGATATGTATTTAAAATAACGCATAATAATAAACACATATATATTCATATTATCAAATCTAATTTAGTTCGTGAAACAGGGCAAGACCGGTGAGCTGATCCACAAGGATATATACAAAATTGTACCGATCCGAAGACATGTAGTTCCTGGGACGAAAAAGGTACATAGACTATGGAATAGAATGAGGAAGTCGAGCAGGTTATGTCACATGCAAGTTATAGTATTGTTTATAATGTAACAATTACAAAATCAAAGGAAATTAAACACGAACATTCTTGAACCGAACGATTTAGGAACATTGAAAGATACAACAAACAAATATGCATTTAAATATGTACATGTATTCATACTTGTTTATGCCAGAGTTTGTCACATTCAATAGCATATGCTAAGAGTATTACATAATACATTCGGGGGTTAAATGTCTCATAGTGTTGCAACATATATACACTTCAGTGAAATAAAAGGAGTGTCTGCTTTGCACTCTATCTACTGATATATGTTAAATGGATTGGAATAGCTATTGGTGTACATATCGTTCTGTTACGAACATTTCCGAACGGTATTCAAACGACGGAATAATGTTTTCATTGACGTTCAATTGTGTTGTTATCAAGGCGAACAGAATATAAACGATACCATCTACAGAGAGAACACTTCTAATAAACAACGTGCATGATGTTTCTAGAATTGTGTTACATACTCTTACTTCATTATGTTTGATAACAATCATATTTCCATGTAACACAAGTGTAGTAATGGCTTTGTGTATACATGTAACACAAATTCGCTATTTCTTGCATTATCGTGTTTACCTAAATGTCGATTATAGGGGTGTTGTATACAACCTATTCATCCGGTCATAATTAAAAAAATGATTTAAACACCCTTCCCACCCTATACCGAATATAGTAGATAAATCGATAATGAAAGCCTTATCGAATTTGGTTTATACACACAATGGGTCGTAAATATTTGCATTCCTTCACTGATAATTGTGTTGACAATTAAGCTTTGATAACTGTTATTATATTATTTGAATGTAAGACTGCAAAGAACTTCAACGAGTCATTGGATGATTTGTATAAAGAACAATGAACAACACATATTTAATGTATTGAACATGACCAGTGAGAATACTGTGCGACATAGTTTTTTCTCCAGGTGACGTAAACTACAATAATGCAGGCCAGTCTTGTACTGAGATGATTCCATCTAATTTTAGAACACATATATTGATATGTTACAGTAAAATACGGATTTCACATAATTTAACCCCACAATTTAAGCATGTCCCATTATCAGTTTCGTCAATGTCCGTGCACGCTAATATTACAACATATTTGTGCTATTAATGCTATGTCTCATCTGATTATGACGATGATGTGGTATTCATGTTGTATTGTTGTTGCTGATGATGATGATGTGATAAAGATATTGCACTGTTGTTGCTGATGATGATGATGTGGTAAAGATGTTGTATTGTTGTTGATGATGATGATGATTTGGTAAAGATATTGTATTGTTGTTGCTGATGATGATGATGTGGTAAAGATATTGTATTGTTGTTGCTGATGATAATGATGATGTGATAAAGATATTGTATTGTTGTTGCGGATGATGATGATGTGGTAAAGATATTGTATTGTTGTTGCTGATGATAATGATGATGTGATAAAGATATTGTATTGTTGTTGCGGATGATGATGATGTGGTAAAGATATTGTATTGTTGTTGCTGATGATGATGATAATGTGGTAATTATGATGTATTGTTGTTGCTGATGGTGATGATTATGATGCGGTATTGATGTTGTATTGTTGATGCTGATGGTGATGATGATGATTTGGTATTGATGGTGGATTGCTGCTGCTGATGATGATGATGTGGTATTGATGTTGTATTGTTGTTGATGATGATGGTGTGGTATTGATTTTGTAACGTTGTTGCTGATGATGAGGGCGTGATATTGATGTACAACGTTGTTGCTGATGATGATGATGATGTGGTATTGATGTTGAATTGTTGTTGATGATGTGGTATTGATGATGTATTGTTGTTGATGATGATGGCGTGGTATTGATTTTGTAACGTTGTTGCTGATGATGATGGCGAGGTATTGATGTGTAATGTTGTTGATGATGATGATGATGTTGTGGTATTGATGTTGTATTGTTGTTACTAATGATGATTGCGTGATATTGCTGTTGTATTGTTGTTGCTGATGATGATGGCGTGTTATTGATTTTACATTAATGTTGTTGATGATGGTGGTGTAGTAATGATGTTGAATTGTTGTTGTTGATGATGATTGCGTGGAATTAATGACGTTTTGTTGTTGCTGTTGATGATGGCGTGGTATTGATGTTCTATCATGTTGATGATGATGATGACGTGGTATTGTTGTTGACTAGTTGTTACTGATGATGATAGTGTTGTAATGATATTGTATTGTTGGTGATGATGATGGCGTGGTAATGATATTGTATTGTTGTTGATGAATATGGCGTGGTTTTGATGTTTTATTATTGTTAGTGTTGATAATGTGGTATTGAGGTTGTTTTGTTGCAAAAATACCACCACATTGTCGTTTTATCAAAACAATGTCGTGATCTTCATTATTTCAAGTAACACCACTCTAACTCCTTAAAATCATAGTCATCATAAAGAAATAGTATAGCTTAATGATATGCATAGATACAATATTCCGGACATGTTATTGTAGACTTAATTTTGGCGTTTGACCTTTAAGTGTGAATTTAAGCTACTGACACGTGTCTTATGCACGATAATTATACAGACTCTTCATGGAGAACAGTTGTGCCAAGTAATGAGGAAATTAACCAATAAATGACAAAGTAATGGTCGGTAAAGATGTTTCAGACCCATTTGTGACATTTGATCTCCAAGTGTGACATTGGCCTTTGAGTTTCGGATACGCCATCTTATCATGGTGAACATTTGTGCCAAGTGAATTGAAAATCCCCCATACATGATAGTACTAGACCAGATACAACAAATCCGGATGGACAGACGTTGTAGTGACTATGTCAAGCACTCCGCAAGCGGACTCGACAAAAATTTCGTTATCTTCATTATTTCAAACAACATCACTCTAACTCTTCAGCATCATTATCATCAACAACAGCAATTAATAAAGCACTTACGCCGTCTTATCATTGTCATCATCATTTACAACGTCGACCCCCGTGCGTCATTATTATAGGCTGCATCATTATCAACATGACAACACATATACTTCAGCGTCACTTTATCATCATCAACAGCATCAATGACAAAAAACAACCCTTCAGCCACATCAATGTCAGCAATATATCCACCATCTTCATCAACAACACATCTCTTATGCCGTATGGCTAGAGTCATCATCATCATCAACAATATTATACCATCACTTAAGTCATAAACTATCAACATCATTATCAATAACACTACATTATTATAAAGATCATGACTGCCGAAGTATTAATATCATTCACCAACAACAGTATATGCTAAACAAAATAAGAAACTTCCGCTAAGTTTGCTTGAACATAGATCGATAATAACAAATCGGGGGAATCATTGTTATATATGCGTTTAAAGAGTGTTCCATGATGCATCGTTTGGTGCAAAAATGATGGCCAAAGGTTAGCATAAAATGGGGGAAATTTTGACCAAGTGAGGCAGGGATTAAACACAAAAATAACACTTAATAACGGGTATGACCACCTCTTGAGTTGAGCACTGCAATGCATCGCCAGCGCACATAATTGACTAAAGCGTTGATTTCTGCCTGTGGCATATTGTTTTATTCCTGAATGAGCGCTTGACGAAGTTCGTTGACGTAAGCAGAATATCACAGACGTGTGCTCGATTGGGTTGAGATCAGGACTTTTAGCGGGCCAATCATCAATGAAATCAATGTTATTTGTTATAAGAAAAAAATTACAGTGCCTCTAGCTGTATGAGATGTGGACTTATCATGCTGACAAATCGAGATGTTGGCGTTGTTATGGAACAGAATATGATGAGCGAGAATATCATCGCGGTAACGTTGAGCTTTTAAATTGCCATTAATGACGATTAGTTTTGGACGATAACCATGGGCAACGGCTGCTCAAACTATGACAGAACCCCCACCACCGAAACGATCTAGTTCAAGAACACAACAGTCAGCATAGCGTTCATTTCTCATACGGTATACGCGCACCCTGCCATCACAACGATGTAAACAAAAGCTGGATTCATCCAAAGAAAGAACGGTATTCCAGCGTCGTCGTGTCCAACGAGTGTGTACACGTGCCCAGTTAACGATTTACACTTTGACGTTACTTTAAAACGCATCAAACGTAAGGACGTCGTCCGTGTAAACCGTTCTCCCGCATACGATTACAAACAGTTTGCCCACTGATTTGGGTATTATGAAGCCCAGGTGTGTTAAGCAGTAGCAGTGGCAGTTTGGAATCGATTGCGCAAATGCGTGTTCATGATATAGCGGTCTTGACCACGCGTTGTAACACGCGGACGTCCACGACGTCGCAAGTTGTCGGTGTGTCCTGATGATTTCGTATCGCTCGACTAGGACTCCCAACATGCCTTGCAAAGTCTTCTGTCAAAATGCCATCATCAAGCATGCCAATCGCACATTCTCACATTCGCGTAAATTATTGGGTATTCTTTGCATGCTAAAAATGCTACAATGTAAACAATTTTGCTTTTTTACATATTTTGAAGCGTTTTCGTTCACTTGACAACAATAGCAGCAAGACAAGTAAAACAAATGGACCGAATACCACACGGGACATGTTGAACAATTCATGCACGTGCAAATCGAGTTTCACGTTGTTGATGATTACATGTAATAGTGCAAACATAATCGCTAAAATTCATGAATCCTGATAACACAGGTCAAGGCTTATATTACCTGTCTACTTTCTATACACAATGATTTCTTTGAAGCAACAAAAATATGTGAACAAATATTATTTTGTTAAGTGTAGATAGGCTTTTATTGAATTATTCTCTGCGTGCGTTCGTTCAAGAAAAAATCGAATAAGAAATGTTCACTCTGTTTCAAGCATTAGATGTCTGCTACATTTCAAGTTTTTAATATCTTTTATATGAACATATTATACTGTGCATAACGTATTATTAAAGTTAAGTCCGCTTTATTTTAACTTAAACTAACGTGACGCGGAAATTGATAACAAGGGCTAGTGAACATGTTGATATAAATACTAAACATGGAATTAAACATTCATTTTAGGACTTTTAGAACCTATGAACTCACAAATACAATTATGTTGCCCAACTGTAACGAAGGTAAACAAAGATATTCAATGTCTGTATAGAAAACGGTTAACATATTCATGTATTTTTGCACCATGGCTGCTTTAACAAATCAATCTTCACAATTACAGATACATGTATATACTTGTAAAAAGTGATAATTATGAGAAAAAGGCATGTTAATGCCTTCATACAAACATACTATAAAACATTACATTAAATTTCATCAATACGAAACTACCATTGGAGGAATACATGGTCACACATTGCAACAAGACAACATGGAGAAATGGTGGATGTTATATAATTGTTGGAATATCACAGAACGGGGATCACTGTAACGTTGTTTGTGAATATCCATTCTATAATTTACTAGCTTGTGTTTTTTTTAAGTTTGTGTTATAAGTATAAAACAAGTCCTATATTGATGATTTTCAAATGAAATTCATTTCTAATACCTTGACATCATATCGAGGTGAACACAATCGAAACTGTTTAAGTTTTGACCCCAAGTCATGCCTACCGAGGATCAACATATTTACTTTCTTCATCGCAACAGGGAGCCTGACATTGAACCACCATAAATACAACCAAAACACTGGGAGAAGCCCGTTGACGTATCTAAATATATACAAAATAATACAATATACTGTTAGCATTAGTGTTATCCTCATGTAACTACAGGTGGATTAACAAACTTTCATTTGTTACCTTGTGAAGTATTAAGACTTACTTTAATATTTTGACGGGGAAATTTGAATTTATATTCAACCACTCACATTTACATTAAATATAGTGTAATTCGGTCAAAAGAAATAGGAACTCGTCTCATTTAACTAGTCATCTGAAGAATGTGCTTGAAAACACTGAAAATATACCGCCGGAATTAAAAAGAAAATTCAATTCTCATTCTAAAAGTAGTTTTCAATAAAAGTTTACTTGAAATTTAGGCAGGTGCATTTTTTGTTAAAAAAAAGTCACTCATAATGCCTGCCCGTTCGGCATTCTAAACGGAGATTAACGAACTTTCGAAAATTCCGTCAGCGCCCGGACGAGTGTCCTATATAGTCGGAAATGTCATTATTTATTGCCCTCTACGATACTATGCAACTATATTATGCAGTACATGCGTTGCAGTTGTTTAATGAAGAATATTCGGAATCAGTGTAATATTAGCAAAACTAAAAATTAAACTGATCATTGAAAATTAATCTCCCAATTAGTATTTAAAAGTTTATGATTGAATATTGAATCAGTTATGGTGGTAAACATAAGTTTCATATGCATTTTATATTTATAGACAGCGGTTGTTTGATATGATAATAAAACTGGTAGGAAATTGTGGTTGTCCTAGTGGCCATACACACGTTTTGGAATATATTTTAGAGCTGGCTAGTCATTAGGTTTTCGTTTCCTATTTGGGTGGATCACACTTTTCATTGTACTTTCAATATAAATATGTTTTAAACAAATTTGGAGGAAAATGTGAAAATATGAGTGTAGGCTGTATCTGGAAAAAACAAAATGCTTTCATTTTTGCAAAACTATAGGCTTAAATATTCAAATCCCTTCCATTAACTGGTTACATGTAGTACAATAACATTATTTTTATTAATTCAGTAATATGAGGTGTCACATTTTCACAACTCCCCCTTTCTGTGTTTATTAATAAAACAACACCACGACAGATGTCTGTGTTTTACAGACACTTTCAATATACATACAGTAAAACTTCGAAACCTCGAACTACCGTCGAACCGAGCAATGAGTTCGAGCCATCTACCTGTTCGAGACATATACCGTATACGTGTATGTGAACAAACTGACTGTCACCGGTGCAAGAGTACTAAGCATGCTGAACACATGACATAAGTGTGTTGTTAGTGTTTTCATACTGAATTCACGTCGATCAATAGTCACAGCATTTTTCTGGTAAATGACTTTATCTATGAATAAAAGCGAGAGAATACGTAACTACATGACCGCCGGGAAAACAACAATTTACAAAACACAAGGCACTTAAGGAGGTCAAACGGTACACATATAAAGGAACAGAGGCACAAGGAATGGCCTGGCAGACCACAAGGAATAACTAGGAGAATTAAAGTGGACAATGAAGGGAAGGGGAGGGGGGAATTAATGGATGGAAAATATCACAGGACAAGTCAAGACAACTGGCCGCAATAGGCCACAAATGGGCAGGAAACAATCTGAACACTGTATAAAGTGGCAGAATTGCACAGGGGAAAGGGAAATACAAAACACATTCATAACACAAACAGAAACAACAACCATATAGCCAATTACAGCCTTGGAACTGTTAGCAAAAAGCAAAAAATACTGGGGGTTTAAATCGATTTAACAGCTAGCTAACCTCACCCTTAATCGCTATATGGTCCTTGATTTCCAACACATAAACATAAATTGACTAAATAGGCCGTAACTAATCATTAAAAGCAACCAACCATCACGCACATAACAACATACACTGTAACTAATCCAGCACGAAGGTACAAGCAGCCTTAGTGTGACCTTGCTCCCAGTAACTAAACTAGTAACATAAGAATGTGAAATAACCCTAAAATTTCAAATTAATAATGCAGTTTAAAGTAATGTCCACTTGATAATGTAGTTAATAATTGAACGATTCTAAGATATTAGTGGTAGGGAATTTAAAACTAACTCTTGAACACATGTTTGGTTTGCACTTTCATAGTGAATGTTGATTAATTCCATTTAGTAACTATAACTGCTTGCTAAATTATACAGTTGGGCAGTTTTTAATTTACTATTTTATTCTGTGAATTTTCTGTTTTTGTCAGCCATATTGGCCGCAATCTTGGATATCTCCATGGTTA
The DNA here is from genome assembly GCA_032209605.1 of Mactromeris polynyma. Classification (NCBI taxonomy): domain Eukaryota; kingdom Metazoa; phylum Mollusca; class Bivalvia; order Venerida; family Mactridae; genus Mactromeris; species Mactromeris polynyma. The sequence continues at coordinate 43,922 of JASFXZ010000004.1, read as the reverse complement.
CAAATTTAATCATTTTTACAGTACACTTTGAAAGCCTATATATTCTAGATTATTTTGATAAACATAAAGCATGGACGTATCAAACAGCTTTAAAATTATTAAGAACAATATATGGTGAAATGGTTATTTTTTCACAAATCTGGCATTTGACCTTGACTTTGACCTTGACCTTCAACGTTTTGGATCAATCTGAATATGCACCTGATTTGCATTTGTACAGTAAAGTTTAGTTATCTTAGAAATATAACCACAGTGCTTTTTCAAAATATACTTATAGGGCCTTTTTCATATTATACATTTATATTCAAAAACGGCGGCCATTTTGGGGCCCAAACCAATTTTATAAAGTTGATTTACTACAGACCCTGACGAACATTTTGGTATATGACATTGTTTGTTTTAATCTTATGTTCATCTACCCCTTGAAATAAGCCTCTTTCAGGCAAAAGTCACTCCACTACAGTGGTTGTTGTTTCGAAATACAACACAAACTTAGTTAACTTAAATTCAACTACTTTATCGGAATAACAGACGAAAAAATGGACATATTAAACACATGTTTGTTCATACATGTGCATTTGTTGAAATATTGTCCAATTTTCGCTTAAGTGATAGTGTTAGCGCTACTGTTACATGTAACAGTTATAGTATTAATAATGATGATTAAATGAAACAAATGCTATTCTGGCACTCATCAATGAAATGAATAAGACATGGACATATACAGTGGAAACTCTCTATTCCGAACACTCTTCGGACAAACTATAAAGTTCTGATTGGAGGAGATTCCGGACTAGAGAGAATTCCTTCATTGAATGTCCGTAGGCTAAATATTATTTCAGTAATTTGAATAAGTTCGCTAGAGGATGTTTGCGACGTAATATATAATGTCTGAATGCATTCTTTTATTCGACTTTGCAGATTCATAGGGAAATTTAAGCTGCAGTATTTCACAAAAAATATGTAAACTTGAGAATTCAATTTTTAGACAAAAATTATAAGTTACATGTAACACCGTAGTTTATCAAGTTGTATACACGTAACCCCTTACACCGTAGTTTATCAAGGTCTATACACGTAACTACTTACACAGTAGTTTATCAAATTGTATAAACGTAGCCACTTACACCGTAGTTTATCAAGTGTTATACATGTACCAACTTACACAGTAGTTTATCAAATTGTATACACGTAACCACAATCACCGTAGTTTATCAAGTTTTATACACGTAACCACTAACACCGTAGTTTATCAAGTTATATACAAGTAACCACTTACACCGTAGTTTATAAAGTTTTATGCATGTAACCACTTACACCGTAGTTTATCAAGTTGAATGCATGTAACCATTCACACTGTAGTATATACAGTTTTATGCATGTAACCACTTACACTGTAGTGTATCAAATTTTATGCATGTAACTACTCACACCGTAGTTTATCAAGTTGTATACATGTAACCACCTAGACCGTAGTTTATCAAATCGTATACATGTAACCACCTACACCGTAGTTTATCAAAGTGTATACATGTAACCACCTACACCGTAGTTTATCAAAGTGTATACATGTAACCACCTTCACCGTAGTTTAAAGTTTTTCATTTCTAAAAAAATAGTTATTAACCTGCGACTACAATGATCGAGATTGGGGTGGCTGACTCATGGTTCGAATGACCGTGGGTTCGAATCACGGGTGATGTTGAACTGTGTATGTCACAATATCTAAAACAGGCGCGAGAATTAGTTTGTAACCCAGGAAAAGTCATAGTTTGAGTAAAGAGTACTGGATTGATATATTTTTAGCGGTTAATTAACCTTCCAAGCGCTCTAAATCAACCAGTATCCGGCCTGTTTTAGTCCAGTCATTCTACGTCAAAAAAGGCCAAACCTTCAAATAATTGCAACAGAACTGATTTTCACTGTTTATGAAACTTAAATCTATATAGAACAACATATCAAAAGTCTAACAAAATCTGAGTTGCAGAAGTACTTCAAATTCGTCCCTTTTATTACCACATGATTTTTACTAAAACTTTTTTTGAGTCATATAAAATAAGACAAGATGTACATTTGTGGAATGAAATACACCTGAAAACTTCTCCACAGTAGAAGATTTCTACACAGACTTCATTTATGGTGTATGTATGAAGAACAATGCCTAATTAGAACGAAAAAAGGTGATATTTGTATAATTTAAGTGATAGAAATTACCCCACCCACTAAGATATCCAAGCATCAATTAATGAAGTCGCTAGAAATATTCTTTCAATTAACTCCAAATATTATTAACCTTATTTTAAGTAAAAACTCATAATAAGTTAATCAAAAAGTATATACGATCTTTGTGTATTCAAATATGATAAACATCTTATTGGATTGACATTACTACAAAAGTAATCTATCTACATAAATGTACATACATCTAAATTTTACGAACAAAATAAGGCCTACTGATGAAATCTTGAAAAAGCAGTGAAGTATAACAATCACAGGAATGACATCATCAACAATAAACTACATTATGTTGCTATTGGTAATGAATTTGTTCCCAGAAGAGTATAGTTCATAGTAATATTACCCCACCCACTTTCATATACATGCAACACCATTTCGAATATGTCAGTCTACACAGATACATGGGACACGTGAATATTTTTGAAAAAACAACACACTTGATATGAAAATAACAATCAGTAAAAACTGAAATAGCAACAACTGTACGCAAAATCAAAGTGCTGAAAGTACCCATTTTGAAGCATTTATCTATGGCCAGCATTTTTTACGGGATCGCCGACCCAATTTTTACCAAAAATAAAATAGTTCTGAGTTCCTTTATTACTTTATATCCGCCGACCTCAAGATTTGAGTTAACAAAAATAAAATTTGAAGGTTAATAGACATGCTCTCTCAGATGTTCTTACTGAAAATGCTTTGTGTGATTTCAATCGTCCGCATTATTTATAATACGCGTTACCAGTATGAATTACGGACCAGAGAGCCAGCTTCCAGACGACTTGGGCGAAGCAGTCGTCGTCTGTTCATTCAATTCGCCAATTTTCGAAAGTTGGGCGGAAAAAATATACGTAAACTTCTAAGGCATGTCATTAAGCCTTTGTATTAACAAGCGAGATGTCCGAAAGGCATTCATTGTATAAACATACCTAATCGGGCAGCTTGGGGATAACCCGATAATAGGTATGTTTATACAATGAATGCCTTTCGGATGTCTCGCTTGATTACACGAAGGCCCACGTTGATTTTTTCATTATTGACCGACAAACAGCCACAAAAAACACATGTGTGAGAAGTTAAGCTCCGCCTGTCGCTATATTTTGATAAGCGATATCTGATTGGATAAGCGACTACTGCTGACCAATGAGCGCTTAGCTTCGTAATGAATTTCGATGAGAGGAGACATAGATGACAAGTTAAGCCTGTCAAAATTGATCAAAAGGACGACCAGTGAAAGGTGCTAAATTGAAATTGATGAGTAATTTTAATTGCACAATTAGGGCGATTTCTTCGCGATTTTTCACCGTGAACGCTGTCTAGAAATTTATTGAATATTTCTACTTTCGTTTTCAATATTGACTCGCGGATATTTTCTATTACGTCTGTCGCGTCATATGATGTATACTCATATTGATATTGATGTTAATTCTAAAACACAGGTTATAGATTTTATTTGCATTGAATGTCGTGGGTATTTTTTTTAATTATCGCATAATTTGACAATTTTTAGTGTAACATTAACGTGTTAGGTCAGTTTCTTACAAGGTTACTGTTGGTAAACGGGCTATAGGAGTAAAGGTTTTTACTTTACTTTCGAGACTTTTCTCACTTTGATGGACTATCAAAACAAGTAATACACATAATCACATGACTAAACCAAAGATTATAGTAAGCACACTGTAGTTTTCTTATAGTTTCTAACTAGAAACATGCTAACTAACTTATTATCATGGATTTATATGTGAAACATCAACTGACAAGAAGATATGCACATTGTATACATGTAGCACTGTATGTTTCACAACTATCAAGCATTATTAATGAAAAGATCCAGTGTTGTTCGGGAAAATAATGAAGCCTGATCAGGATTGATAGGACGACCACAAGTTTTACGTTTCTTCATTATAAAATGCCACTGGAAGCTCTTTATTTGCTCCAAGGTTGACACTACATTGATGAATGGTAAACATCGCAAAGTTGCGAGGGCACCTGTATAAAATCGCAAATATTAGCGACCGGGTTCTTATACTCGCAAACCAATGTATTCATCGCAAAAATGACTGATGTTTTATGAACTGTTGTTTTCCCGGTCTTATGTATGTGGCGTTCCCTGTCGACACTTACGCTCTCTTGTAATATGACCTCATTTTATATGTTGTGCGGTTAATTCTCTTTAGAAAATTACACATGATTGTGATGTATGTGTAAACATGCCCTACATTTGTATTTATATAATTGTTTAAGTTTCTCATGTATATACATGTTGATCGAAGTGAAATATTGCAGCAACATGTAAGTAAAAGTAATAATATGAAATTATATATTTTGTTTTCCCTAAGTAAGCTGTACATTTTCAAATGTTAAAGATGGCTTAACCAATGTAGAAACAATACAGGAAATACGGCCAGTTCAAATATTTTACGTTCAGATGGACCAAATGCATCTTTAATTAACATAAGGTGGCTGATCTAGGAGTTAAAATTTACGGGCCGTCTTTATATTCGTGTGGTAAAACAGTATATATAGATAAAAAGTGTATGATGAAGTCGAGCATAAGGTTTAAATCTTTATCTCTATTTGACATTTACAATTGATTTTAAATTTTGACTTTGGCCTATCTAGAAACAAATCTTTCTAGGTATTGTCAAAAGATAGTCATGAAAGCTATTAAGTGATATGACGAACATCTCAGTCAACCCGGATTCTTGTAAACAATAAATTACATATAAATAGTAAATAGGCTACTTGAATGCTTTGATAAATTTACTCTGATAAACAAACTTGTATCCTGTAGATAACTCGCACCAACTTGTACGTGCTTATCTACACAGTATTGCTTTGAAAGTGGTATTGATTGCAATCTGTATCTGGTGTTGAAATTTAATATTAACTAGGAAATCAGCTTAGTTTTATAAATGCTTACGTGGTTATATTGTACATGATTAATCAGAATAACAGGAAACAGATTCGATCTGACCTGGACGAGTTACAGAAATCCCTTCCAGATTACTTTGTAAAATCCTTTTATTAGCGATTATAGCAGTTATGTTACATATTTCATATGTAAACGTATTATGAGTGTATTTTGCTTTTGAATTAGGTGCATGCGTTCAAGTTTATATGTGCTTTTTGAATGGCTGTGCACTTTGTATGTGTCTATTCATACTCGAGTTATTTATTCATTGTTTTATCCATTGCGTCAGCAGTGATGCACAGTAACGACAGTTAGCTCAAACATTCTTTCACATATTCATTGATAACATCACGTAGAGTATTACATCGTGTCAATATCAGTGCCAAAACATTCGACGAAAATGTTTTGTTACCTTGTAAATCGCGCCCTTGGCTATGCTCTTTATCAGGTCCGCGCGTTAAAGAAAGGATCACGGTGGAAAGTTCAAATCCCGGTAGGGGTCCGTTCTGATATGGCCGGTTGGTGAGTCGCTAGCTAGTTAAATAATGATTACCATCCGCCTACCTGCCTGATCAGCCCATGAGTCATGTCTGTCCCTTTCGATATTTTCTCACTGGAAACACTTTAAGCATTCTTACCACAAGACAAACGATGTGTGTTAAATTGAAATGGCATTACACAATCTAACTAGATATTGTTGAGACTCACATATTTTAATAGAGTCTTTGCGATTGTCTTCTTTATTTCATTCGGATTGCAATAAATGCGTCTACATTCTTTATGTAAACTTGCCCTGGTTTTGTAGTTATAGTGTCATTTCGGTTTCTGCTACATTTACATCAGACCTTCCCTTGGCTCGGAGTTATACGCAGTTTTTGTCGTCCTCGAGGTGTCAACAATTTCATAAGTATTATATCAGTATTGTATATCTCAACAGGACATTGATAATTGACATACGCCCCAAATAGCGGATTCATACATGTATATTTACGTGACAAACTGTATCATGGTGAAATCTGTTTTTCATGCCCCTACGTCAGGTAGGACACATCACTATTCGAAAAAGGATTACAATTGTCAGGGCGTAGTCACAGTAAGACAGCATTTTTACTGACAGTTTCATGGCTGTAATTCGCTGTATGATTTTGTTTTCTGTTTGTGTTTTGAATTCGTTTTGTATTTCTCTTTCCCCTGTGCAATTATGTCACTTTACATATTGTTCAGGTTATTTCATGCCAAGTTTCGGCCTATTGCTGCCAGCTGTCTTGACCTGTCCTGTGATAGTTTCCATTCATTACCCCCCCCCCCCTCCTTCACTGTCTACTTTGATTCTCCTAGTTATTCCTTATGGTCTACCAGGCCATTCATTGTGCCTCTTTTCCTTAACATATGTAGCCTTTAACCTCCTTAAGTGCCTTGTGTTTTGTGGATTGTTGTTTTCCCGGAGGTCTGCGTGGGGAGGCACTTTCTTATGTATGTGGCGATCCCTGTAGCTACGTATTCTCTCTCCTTTCTCTTGCAAGAGCAGACTTATTTCTCAGAAGAGAAGGTATTGTATACCAGTCAAATCATGCCAGTCTTATATGAAGTAATTTTGAAGACCGCGACCCCAGCAAAATCACTTTGTTTTTCATTGTTTTTAAAACTGAGGTTCGACGATAAAATTTCAATTAGTTTCGATTATATCCGTTGTATGTGTTTGTAGATAATAGTTATCTCACACGGAACATGGGATAGTGTTAAATGAGTTAATGAGGTACGGATACATATTCTTCAAATAGTATCTGATGTACTCAAGTGTCAATAAACTTGATTATGATAAACCTATCATACCAATAATGGAGACACGCTGAATCTCATATAAAAGAGAGAGAATACGTAACTATATATGAGTCTATGCAATGTTTGTAAACCTTCTTTATGTTGTTTGTATAGAAGCCAAGCTTGTAAATTTTCTCCGAGACAAAAACCGTTTTTCATCAGTATTTCAGCCATGGGGTGGTCAGTTGCCCGTACCGTACTGACCTGTTCTCCTTCAAACATCAGACAACTGTCCAACTGGAATCAGAAGCGAAGTATGACGATTCTGAGTTCGAGCCCCGAATGAGTGGTTTATCGTCCATCGAAGTATCAACGTCATAATAAATTTTACATAACTTGTTATTGGTTTCTGCTCTATCCACTGTAGCTTACAACTAAGTGTAACATTTTCGTTGAAAACTCGTTTAATTCAATACTCATCCACTTTGTTTTACACCAAAATGACATCCATCTATTTAGTCTCATGTGCATAGTTCAGGTATGACTGGAAAAGCTTCCTTATTATTTGAAATACAAGTTATTCAATATTTGTCAGTGAAAACTTGTGAAATCGTCTGCATTTCCTAGCAATTCAACTTCATTAAATTAGTCGCATGGGTAACTGGTGACCTCGTGACGTTTTGAAAATGATGACAATCGATGCAGTGTCCGAGAATGGTCATAACTCGAAACATAGACAAGCTAGACTCTTCAAATAGAGTTCTAAACAAAGGAAAAGTATGTTAGTTTCATATTTTGCAAAAATGTAAAATTTAGATTGTTGGGTCCAAAGAGCTTTTTTTGCGCTTTTAGTAATATTACTGTCGTATGTTGACAACAAAATGACTTACAACATCCATCGTGGTTTCTCTAGTAGTCCAGTGGCTTAGCAAAATGTTTGTGCACTTTTGGAAACAAGCATGAAATTTTGCACACATATACATATGACCATTACAGACTTTTTCTGCTGTAGAACCACTTCGACAGCGGCAGAGGTGGGAGTTTTTTGCTTATATATTTACATAAATGACCATAACTTTTGATCTAGGTAACATTTTTACATTCTGTTTGCAGCATATATGTCTTGTTACATCATAGCATAACATAGAAACACTTGTGCAGGGTCACATGGTATCTAAGTGGTGCAGAAGTGGCAGAAGTGCTTAATAATAAAGTTCGATCTACCGTAGTTGGAATATGTGTATTCAGTTTTCAGACGATAATATATGTGCATTTGTGCAAACAACTATGTTATTTGTTGCATGTGCTCACTGCTACTAATTATATATTATTCTAGTAGAAGCATTAATGGCAGGTATCACCATCTAGTGGCATAGTTGACTCATCTTACATATATGCAAGTGAGTTACCTCCAATACATAGTCATGCTTAATTGTCTTGATATATATAAATTTCACTGTTTCAGTCACAAGCGACAATTTAAGTCCCCTATATTGGGATCAAGTGTTCTTAATAATGCCACTAATTGTCTATGGAGAATGCAAATGTTAATTAGAACACGACATGGTAATGTCATCTTATAACGAAAATATCCACAACATTGCCTCCAAAGCATACCAGATGTGTTTGCCTTGGTATGTCAATTGCTTTTTGTTCGGTCACAAGCAATCATTTATCTCCCTTAATTATGTCAATTGTCTATGCATAATCCATGCACATGCATGAACACAGCGTGGTACATGACAACTTAGCACGGAAACATCCACAACGGCCTGTGGTGCACACTTTCTTGCAGCCACATTTGATGAGCTCGCGACATCCCTTTGATGCTTCTGGTAGCGGGGTCCAATATGGCTCCCATCCATCGTTTGTTTTCGTCCAACCCCACGCTGCTACTAGACGTCTCACTTGGACAAGCCATTCTTGTTCTTCAAGCATTGCCTCTTGAACGGAAGTTTCAGCTGGCGTAACAGGACCAACACTTGCTACTGGAATACACATTGTTTTTGTGCGTAGTATTGCTGGTGGGACATCTGCATAGGCGTCTGGGAGTGGCACAACCTTTCGCTTGTCATCGTGTGGTGATGCAGGATGGAGCAAGGTTATACCTCTGTCAGTTCCAGGTACAGCCTCTGTCGGAAACTGGAAGAGTGATATGCTTGTTCCGTGGAAGGAATCGTGTGCGGTAGCTGATGTTGGGTTGTGATCGCAGTTATCAAGGGCACCTACTGTGAACAATCCTAGCTTCATATTGACAGGACAAACGACGCCTTCTGCTTCAAACCTATCACATGTTCCATTTGCCAGATCAGTGATAACCTGCAAAACACGGTCATAGCACACGCTCATGCCAAGCTGAAACATCATGTCAACCAGTCTCTTCTTGCGTGTTGCAGCGTGTAGTTTTAGGCCAATATATAGAGGCAGCGGTGTTTCACGATCCGCTTTATGTCTGACCTGTCCAGAGGTAGATGCATGCCTGGAATGTTTTACAGCATTGAAAAGGAACATCTGTGATATGGTTAGGGCTGCTTGTAGGTCTGAGCCTTCCTTTGCGGACTGATCCTTTATGCTCGGTCCCTGAAGAACCATGTCAACTAATGCCTTCAAAGACTTGGGTATGACATGTTCTTGACACTGTGGTGGAAATGACCCATTGAATAAGGACACATTGTCGAACATGTCTAATCGCACTATTTCAGCCGCCTTTGCAATATGGATTGCATCCAGATCATAGTCTCTATGGCGATTCGCTTCCTGTACAAGATTTGCTACATCAGAGTTAAACATGAAAATCACACCTTGACCCTGACTGCATTTACTCGTATGTGCTGAGAGATCTGGTATTTGTGACAAGATTTTGTCCTTCAATCGTGTTGCATGCACACTGTCCTTAACACCCAGTTCCCCCACTCTGTTATTGTACAACTGGACCAGGTTAGCTAACCTGAACGAAGGTCGCTCTTCATCACACCTAGCCTCGTCAATGTATGCAAGCAGTTCAGCAAACACAATGCCATGAATGTTACCATCGGAGTTACTCTCATGTGATTGTTCCAAAAACTGTGCATGTTGTTTGTACAGAGACGTCAAACAGTTTGCATGGTATTCTGCTTCAGTAGCTACCATGTCGCCACCAGCTAATTTGGTTAACAATGTAGAGTCGCAAAGATCAGTCGCACATTTTCGCACTTTTCTGTCCAAAGCAAAGGTTGAAGCCACACGCTTGTATCTATCTGAAGACGAAATACTCTTGTCACAGAAAAAGCATAATTTGTCTGAAAAAACGCTGAAACTTGCAGATGGATTGCTTGCTGATCTAGTGATTTTAACATCACTTAGTCCGGAATCATTTCCTGACGTACTGCTCTTCACCTTACTGCTCTTCACCAGGTCTATGGTAATTGGTAAGACCTCAGCATTGCGAAACTCCTTCAAACAGTCCACCAATGTTGTGTAACCTTTTCCAGAATCACTTGCTTTGGATTTTGCTGGACATTCCAAATGTTCCGAAGTATTTGATTGGCAAAATATGCATAGATGCCATTTAATAGACACGTTTGTATCGTCTCTGCTGTCCACCTCAGCCATGGCTAATGAAAGTACTACACGTGTTCCCGCTAAATTGTCCAATATAGCCGTGATAGATTTCTTCACTGGCCCATCTCTATCCAACGCCTTGTGTTCATGCGAACTTCATAGTAGACACAAACCTACAACATCAATTATAAGATAAATTAGAACTCAATTAGGAAGTGGCACAGATAGTCCAGTGGCTTAGGTCCCAAAATCACAATGTTTGTGCATTTATGTTAGTGTATAAGCGAAAATCCCACCTCTGCCACCAGGTGGCGCTATGTGGTGCCACATGACACCAGGGGGCGCTGCAGAAGTGTTTCCATTTTATGCTATTATGTAACAAGACATATATGCTGCAAACAGAATGTAAAAATGTTACCTAGATCAAAAGTTATGGTCACTTATGTAAATATATAAGCAAAAAACTCCCACCTCTGCCGCCAGGTGACGCTAGGTGGCGCCACCTGGCACCAGGTGGTGCTGTCGAAGTGGTTCTACAGCAGAAAAAGTCTGTAATGGTCATATGTATATGTGTGCAAAATTTCATGCTTGTTTCCAAAAGTGCACAAACATTGTGATTTCGGGAGGTAAGCCACTGGACTATAGTACATATTTTATTGTTTAGTATTACAAGGAGTGTCGTTTTCTTTAGGCGATAAATCAAAATTTAAAGAGGATTTGACCGTAAAAGCATTCACATAAATCTATATAGTTGCGTACTGTTTGTAATGCGTACAAAACCTCCGTTGTTTTCATCAATGACTGTGTTAGTTAACAAAAATGCGTACATAGCTAGTTTAATTTTTGGACGGTACCACTCAGATGCCGTCTGTTGTAATGTGACAATTTGAGAGGCATACATTAATGGTTCCCATTTTCAAAACCATTTTCAATGGTGAAAATACTTAACTTGATAAAGTAGTAAATGATAACTTAGGCACTTTAGGTGACTTTTATGAAAACAAATTTGTTACCAAAAAAATGTGTTACTAAACAAATGCAAGCAAATAGTTTGTAGTTTGAGCTGTCTCATTTGAAACATTCTTTAACACGGAGTGGCCTAACGGCCTTGCAAAACTATTGTCTGAAAGAGGGTTTGGTAAACCACAAGTTACCTCAACTAAGCGTGTATTTACACAACCTTGTGACATTTTAAGTTAAACAAGTAAAAAATACACGTGGTTCAGGTAACCCGATGAATCCTAGATTTTCCACGCCGACCCTATTTTTTTTAATGATTCTGAACAAAATTTCTGCAACTGAAAATTCCTAAATCGATTAAAATTTACTGAAATGAAGAATTTTTTTTTCACCCGTTAAAAGTATGTACAACTGTCAACAGTACTCTTATAAAAACATTATCATTTCCTGAATTTCCAAATAAAGATTTAAACAAAATAATATTATTGTCCAACCGACCAACCCATACATTTTTCATCATATCATCTGAACCACACATACTTTTATTTGGCCTTAACATGCACTAATATCCTCATGCCCCCCTTGTTATTAATATGGAGAGATACATATGGACTTTTGCTTAAGACACTTATAAATGTAATACAATATATCTGTTGTGTATTATTGGTATTTTGTAGTATGCCTCTGCTTATTATAACTTATATATCAACCAATGTATGTGTTGTTACTACTCATGACTTTTTTAATATTTGAATATTCATACATTATGCTAATTTAATTACTATTTGTATGTACCTTCTTCATTCTCTATTGCGTGACAAAATGCGATCAGCCAATCAGAATGTGTTATTACAGACGCGGTCGTTACCTCACCAAAATATATCCCCTCTGGATCCACCCCCTCTGTATCTACGCATGGACATGATTGTTAACAAACAGGAAATACCATATACGGTATACAATGCTCAATTTATAAAGTTTTCACTTACAAGTCATTGGGCTGATCTACGAAAGAATAAAGAGTATGTAAGTGATTTTAAATATTCTAACCTGTTTTCATGCAATAATGGTTTGCATTTTTAAATATCACAACGGATGAAAGATATTTTCTATTGCATAATATGACATTATTTATTACGTCATTATATTACTTTATAGAAGATTTGAGCATCGGCTGTATCTACTCTATAGCTAACCGTTGTAAATCGCAATATCCTGCCATTATTAGAATAATGTTAGCAGCTTCCATTATCTCTTAATAATTCGGGAATTTAACAGAAGTTAACAGAAGGTAACACTGAATGCTCAATTATTTTGTACTGTCTGTAATGGCGAGTCAATATCTGATTTTGAGATTGAAAAATGTATACAATTTATTATATTATGTTCACGTGAATATGTTCTCTCATGACACAAGGGTATTATTGCTCTTGGTACGCACATAAGTACCAGTATTACCGCTAGTATATTGCGTCATTAAGCGCTAAAGGTGTGATATAGACCGATGGTACACACTCGTGTGTGATTTAGCGCTAAAGGTGTGATATAGACCGATGGTACACACTATTGTGTGATTAAGCGCTAACGGTGCGACACATACCGATGGTACACACTTTCGTGTTATTTAGCGCTAAAGGTGCGAGATATACCGATGGTACACAAGTTCGTGTTATTTAGCGCTAAAGGTGCGACATATACCGATGGTACACAATAGTGTGTCATTTAGCGCTAAATGTGCGATATATTGCGACATATAACGTTGGTTGCAACATTTAAAGCTGTCACGTTGTGATATTTAACATTGTACCCAACAATTTGGAAGAAACCGGTTTGCTGAATTTGAAGTCTGATATCATAAAAGACACGCCATAAGGGTTCTCAACTTTGTTTAGAGAAGACTTTCACGTTTATATAAGTAGGCCTTTTTCGGCACAGTCGTATTAACATGGTTTTGCTATTTGCATATCAGTGTTTTGTAAACCAATCAAATCTTACGTTACAAAATGTAACAATCAAAGCAATTTCGCGCTATTTCTCTTCAACAGAAAAATATTTGAAGCAGATTGGTTAACATTGAGTATAGTGTATTTCAAGATTTATCCAGTAAGTAGTGTTGTTATTCACCACGGGTAATTGTCCGGTGTTGGAATTAAGAAGACTTTCTTGGTTTTATTTAACAGTCGCGAACATTTATATTGTTTTAATCAGATGAATCGCTATGAAACAAGTTTATTAACATAGATGTGTGAGTTCACGACTAAGAAATGATGAACTATATTGAAACAGACTATACTGTGCCTATGACTTATCACATGACGGAGTTATTGTATCCAGTCTCCTACGCAGTAACTCTCCTCTAGCATTAATCAAAGCGCTGTGTGGGAGCGTACTACGCATTGATCCCGGCTTCTGTAGTATAGCGTAATTGAATTGACCGACAGTCGTAACATTAAGCATTTTTCTGTTGTACAACCCATTTTAACCTTCAGATTGCAACTCATTTGCAAACTTCAAGTTGCGCCGCCTATTATTTTTAAAGATATTTCTTGTTTATTCTACGGTTTCAGAAGACATATTTTGATCACGTGACATTTTAAATCTTGAAGGATGGAGATGCATTTGTTTGTCGTCTTTCTTATCTCTGGAAGCATGGCCGGTCCTGTGGATGAAATGTATAAGCCAGAGGAGGACATTGTTAATGCTGGTAAGACAATATGTATAGATAACACTATGCAGGTTTGAGAACAATTATATCGATCGCGTTGTTAATTTTTATTCAAAAGGTTTAACCCCAGAAGTCTGTCAACTGTATCGTTGTTTCTGCATATTTTTTCTGCAGGCAATATACGTATTGTTACATCAGTTAAATTAATGCTGATATAAACTGGTCGTCGTCGCGATGATAATAATATCTTTATGTATAAATTAGGTAACATGTGAAGATGTATGCAAAACCAATTATATAATATTACGTAAAACATAACAGATAACAACATCAATTAAACACACAATAATACTGTAACACACATTCATTTAGTCAAGTCACTCATCAGAATTTCATATTATAAACCAAATAATGTTGGTCTGGTGATATTGTGGTGTAGATGTGACCCTGTCTCCTTACGTGTGTCTGGTGGTTGGTGATGAAATTCAAACTTTGAAACGCAATGTCTCCTCGAATTTGAATGAAGCATTGAGCGCGTAAGACAAACTCTAACTTGTGGAGCCGCGAAGTTGACCTCCTATATCGTTAAATATAAACAACTAGATATATGTGTTTCAGTACGTCCATGTAAAAGTAAGGTATGGGTGTGTAAACTGACTTACAATGTTATTTTTAGCCTATTTCTGTTTCATGCTAAGTCCTGGTGAAGCCGAATGTCAGCCACAGGGACCATGACACTACTTACGAAAACGTGTCATTTTATGCCCAATTTGATGGAACATTGTCTGATGCTGGGAAAGGACAACATCTTAAGTTTAACATAGTTCTGTTGAACGACGGGGACGGATACAGCCCTCTAACTGGAGTATTTAGGTAATCAGATATGTGTCATTCGAATGTATTAACGCATTTATTTTCTATGACAAAAAACAAACAAATGTCTTTTATTTAAATTGGAAATTTAGATGGGATGAAATATGCATTTGAGTAATTGTAACTATAGTATTAATTCATAATATTGTTGATAGGTATAGAGATGACATGATTGTAGCTAACCGAATCCATTTTCAACATTGTTTTTATGTTACATTAAAACACAAACAAAAACACGTCCAGTGAATAACAAAAGTTGATGTTAGTTGTAATACGGTATGATTATTGAGTTTAATAAAATGGACTAAAAAATAACCGGCCTATTCAAGTACGCTCTTATGAATGAAGTGGTCTTAATACCCAGGCGATCTTTGAGTGCGGTTTTACTATCACATGATATGTTGCCAAATGTTACGCACATTTATACATACATATATCCGTGGAACTATTTGTGTCAATAACAATTGCATCTCTGTTACACCAGAGCTCCAGTATGCGGGGTGTACTCGTTCTCGTACTCCGTGGCTGCTAAAAAACCGAATATGATGCAAGCATCGCTGATGGTAGAAGGAAAGCATATCAATGCAGCTTACGCAGGAAGTAAGTGTGTGACACACACTGTATATCCAGTGTGTATTGTCAGACAGGAAGTAACTGAGTTGAACAACAGACACAGTTATATAGTATCTATACACAATTCGGACGCTGTTTTACTCAAGCAATCAAACCAACTTCATATTGAGTTGGAGTACGTGTTATTAACGTTGGATTGCATTTATAATTTAATTGCAACTTTAAACAATTTAATTGTTAATTTGGGATTTGGAGTATGTTGCAACATATTGTTTGGGTTATGTTACCAGATGAACAATCTGGCGCATATAATTAAGCATGGATGCTCTGGAGAACAATTTATATCAAACTTAAATAAACATGTGCGTATACTTTCGAGTTTATCAGTCATGTCAAGTTCTGATCTTTGATCAAACAATTTACCAATTTTACCATGTTCAAATGTTTACCGATCTCCATAAAAGTTGAGATGCAAATATACGATAATGTTCGATTATAGCAAAGTCGTATATAATGTTATATTGCAGGCGGAACCTATTGTCCAACATCTCAGGCATCAAACAGCGCCATAATTCACATGCATAAAGGCGAAGAAGCGTGGATTGCGCTTGGATCAGACTCTTCACCTTTCAATGATGTGGATATAATCTACAACAACTTCAGTGGTTTCCTTCTTTTCACAAGAGAATAGAATCGTGTTCTCTTAGTTTGCCATGTTATATAACACATCTTTCAAGCTCTTCTAGAAAAAGAATTAACAAGTACTTAAAGTCACTGTCAGTTCAGTATAGACACTATGAATATATATACGTTATATCTACGAGTGTAAGTGTTCCCCACTATTTAGGCCTTTCAAAATGTAAACAATGTATCGTTTTTGCTCTATAAAAAATTAAGACGCTGTATTGTGTGAAATTGAAACCATATGTTATTTCATTATCACCCATAACATGTTATAAATTGAATGTCTATTTACATGCTGCTACATAGAAATGCCAAGGTAGCGTGCCTTGTAGTCGGACGATTATGTCATTCATGAATATTCGTACGAATTCGTACATTATCATCGGCGAAATACAAAAGAGGGTTATGATGGCCATAGATAGCTCGAAAGAGTATCGAGAAAGTCCACAGAGATTTTCAATGAATTGACCCAATCGACCTACTTCATTAACACACACAAACCAGTACCAGTACGACAACACACACGAACCAGTACCAGAATGACAACACACACGAACCAGTACCAGTATGACAACACACACGAACCAGTACCAGTACGACAACACACACGAACCAGTACCAGTATGACAACACACATAAACCAGTACCAGTATGACAACACACACGAAACAGTATCAGTATGAAAACACACACGAACCAGTACTAGTATGACAACACACACGAACCAGTACCAGTATGACAACACACACGAACCAGTACCAGTATGACAACATACATGATCCAGTACCAGTATGACAACAAACACGAAACAGTATCAGTATGACAACACACACGAACCAGTACTAGTATGACAACACACACGAACCAATACCAGTATGACAACACACACGAACCAGTACCAGTATGACAACATACATGAACCAGTACCAGTATGACAACACACACGAACCAGTACCAGTATGATAACACACACAAACCAGTACCAGTATGACAACACACACGAACCAGTACCAGTATGACAACACACACGAATCAGTACCAGTATGACAACACACACGAACCAGTACCAGTATGACAACACACACAAACCAGTACCAGTATGACAACAAACACGAACCTGAGCTAGTATGACAACACACATGAACCAGTACCAGTATGACAACACACACGAACCAGTACAAGTATGACAACACACACGAACCAGTACCAGTATGACAACACACACGAACCAGTACCAGTATGACAACACACACGAACCAGTACCAAACTGACAACAAACACGAAACTGAGCTAGTATGACAACACACCCGAACCAGTATCAGTATGACAACTTTTCTGTTTTGTTTTCCATGTAGTTCAGTTAGAATAAGCGGCCTCGGGAGAAGTGGTATGTGGTTCTTTCCAATAAGCATACACACCAAACAAACCAAACAAACCAAAACGTTCTGAAATATGGTAAGATCACAAACGTACAAATAGTATTTTGAAGAGCTTGTAATTAAACAGTATGTGATTATAATAGAAATACATGTATACGCGACAGACAGGAGTACGGTCCCCTTGTTTGCCAAGGGTTCGTATACGCCGTTGGCAGAAATAAATAATAAAGATAAATACATCATCACAAGTTTACAAATAGTACATAAAAATACATTTCATATATACAACAAATTACATGAAGTCTTACAAAAATAACCAAAGTCATACTCACATAGGGATGAGGTCCCTACAACCAGGTACAATTACAATTACAACGTTTCCTGTCCACACAAACACACTTTCTTCATTAATGGTGCCTATTGCATGCTGCATTGTTATAAACAATCAAACAATATAACGAGTTCCAGTGATATTTTCTGACAGCCACAAAAGAAGGTTGAAAGACGTTGAGCACGAAAGCGCGTAAAGAAATTAGAACCAATAAACGAACAAGATAAACTATTGAAAACGAAAGAGTTGTTTTAAGCAATACCTACATAGTTTCACACAGGTATACCACTCCTGACCTTCCAGTGACGTTTACTGATAGCCGCCAACAATGCCACGACAGCAGCACCTTCTATACGTGAGAAGTGGAGCCCCCAAGCGGCGTCCGTGCTATCACCAATCCTGTATAACGTCAAAGCCTTTGATAGTTTCCTATTTTATTGCTGTCTAAAGAAGTTACATCGCCCCGGAGAGCCAAGGTAAATGACTGAAAAGTATACAAAAAACAGTCCTATATTTTACACATGACAAATAATATGACATGTCCTACAAAAAGTCCTAAACATGTCCTAAATGCATGACGATTGAAAGAGTGACAAAAAACATGCCCTAAATATGTTCTACAAGTTCACGGATGGACCGGTACTAACTAAAAGAGGAACCAAGAAACCAGGTTAATCAATTGTCTTGGCCTAAAACCTATAAACAGTGCAAGTACACTCTCCTCTTATTATAAAATGTTAGATGCATAGTAAATAAATTTACATACACAAGAAATCATCATATTCTAAATAAAAAGCTAGTGTGATGACGTCACAACTTTGAAAGAAACACAAAAATGATCTTTGTACAGAAAATACAGTATTGTGACGTTAATAATACATAGTTACAATATCAAAAACAATATATAGACAAACTTACACTGTGGGGGCCTAAAAAGGAACCACATTTTGTAATGCGAGCTGCATCGTGCGAATTGCCGCCTTTTGCTTCTATTTTACCCTTTACCTTAGTACAAATGGCGTACAATGTCTAAGGGCGACAACGTTGCAAAGCAAATTAGTAAAAAAGCGATATACGGAACGAACCGTACACCTTGTGGACCATCATCAGTTACCTCGCTTTATAATTCTAACTATCAATATATCGAGTAACAGCACAACCTGGGAGAAAAACCCGTACAAATCGTACTAGAAAAGACCGGGACTTAAGGTTAAAATCCACTAAAAGTGAACCCTGCCACACTAGTTTGATCCCAAGTGATCCAGTACTGACCATGACTTGCATTATCATCAGTCATATTTTCACGGAAGAACATACGCTAAGTCCGGGTTTTAAATCCACTGCCTCTAGATTAGTAGTGGAGCGCTCTAACGATTAAGCTAACCGTGCCGAGTCCATATACGATAATTGACATGATTTTACTTTTTGCACAAATATGCTGTAAACACGTGTACACATACTCGCACTAACTTACAATACATTATGTGTATTGCAACACTATGAAAATACACGTTGCACTTGTTACTACTCTGTATAGATTAATACGTTTACAGTTGCAAGAGTTATTTTAGTTGTACAAATCAACATTACACGACGTAGCTTATAACCGAAAATACCACAAAGAACTATGACATTTAAAGGGAAACTACTCCGTATGTTCATGCTTCTTTTGTTTGCATTGGTTATCCTTCCTAAATGGCAACTCAATTACTCAATACTCAATATGAAATACGTTTGTATGCTGTACATGCATTGGTATTAAGTTAGCAGTAAAAATTGTAGTAGCATTATCACTATATTATTATATAATATTGATGCTACTGTTCTACAGCTAACACATTTGGCAATCTTAGGTATCTATCAAGACCACTGGTCGAATGATTAATGTTTCAAGGTTTTGGTAACATATTGCGATGCATGATTGGGTAAGTGTGATATAAACTGGTACTGGAGCATGCTTAAGTCATTGGAGAACAATATTCAAATCCCGGGTTTGACAGATTATGTTCTTTTACAGCAATGGTTACGATCATGAACTCCATGTATTGAGAAGTTGTCAGTTGCTTGCGGAAGAGCACGATAGTACCAGTTGATAATCGATTCAGACAAAAATGGTTAGGTCAACTGACTGCCGTAATGACAGAAAATGGTTTGGAGATAGCATAAAACCCCATGTAAACAAACGAAACAACCACAACATTTATCGACACTGTCTGGTAGAGTCAGAAGCACATATTTGATCATATGCTGAATTAAATTGTAAACACACATGTACCATAACAACCACTTACGTTATGATTGTGTATACCACGTATCAGAATATAGATAATGAAGAAATAATAAGATTAAACATTTGATGATAGAGAGATTAAGATGCCGACCGAACGAATTATTTTCAGTTACATTGCTGTACAAACATTGTCGAAATGTTTCTTTATATTTCAAAGTGCCACGATTATATTGTATAAAGTGTACTTTGTTAATGCCTGCATTTTTGAATATAATTTAATACTCCTCTCCACTAAATGTATTTGAGCATGTAAATCTATATATATTGTATTGTAAAGATTATATCGGAATCATTCCAGCAACGGTCATAAATCACGGAATGCAATTAATACATTTTCAGAAAATGGCGCTTTTAAAGTCCTTGTCGTTTTTCGAAAACTCGTTTAATATATTCAGTATGTTTGAACAAAGACTCGAACAAACGTCAAATGTATCAATACTTCTCTTCATCCTTGATACTTATAGAGTCGTATTTAGCATTGACCTTACATGTTCTATTCAATACTATGTCGTTTGATGTACTAACATGAAGAAAGTCCAGTCTGTAATTAGAGCTCGTTGTTACAGCAATCTCCTCATCTGATACAACAACAACACTAACAGGATGTTTGTATGGTTATCTGAATGCAGTTTTCAGATTTTCATCATAAATCAAACATTTACCATTCATATTATCAACCACCACTAGTCTACCATCAGGAAGACAATCTAAACCAGAGAAGGGTACTCCTAAATCATAATATGTCTGCTTTAAATCTGTGGAAGCGATCAGTTTAAACCTTGTTTTAATGGGCACGCTGAATGTCATCCCAATCGCATCAGGGTAGAAAGCAGATTTGATCTGAATATGTCAAACTGTCCGTAAAAATTACATGAAATGTTCAATGTCCCAAAATTTGCACATAATGAGTCGGCGTTCTTCATTCCATTTTGTAATGTTTCTGTCATAATGTTCGCGGTAATGAATTTTTGCGGGGCTGTACCTTTTCTAGCAACAATAACACTCGTTTTCAATAAGCTTTACATAGTCTTTATTTTGGTTTCATATTCAAGTTTTCTATTTGTCCACTTTGCTGTAGTTTTGTCACAATACGAAGTCGCGACCTTTGTCACCTGTTCGGCGCAGGCGTCAAACATCTGATCGATTTTTTTCATTTTTTTTGAAAGCTTCTCCGGTACACAGTGAACGTCATCTGTCAAACGCAATTCTGCTTCTTTTATGTTTTCAACCGTTTGATTCATTGTTGTTATGGTTGTTTGGACTTTTTCCTTCAAGCCCTCGCACAGACGTTTTTCGGCAAATTTTGTATCTCGACAATAGTTTTACAGTTTCTGTGAACTATGATGGCTCATGTACTACAGAGTAATAATTTGTCGTCTTCCCAGAAGAATTTATATTTTTTATCGTGTTTTTTACATATGTCAATGCCGTTCATGTTGATAATATCACCGATGCTCTTCGAAACTTTTAATTTACCGTCGTGTAGATTTATGATTTTGTGTTTTTTTCAAGAAAGGTCTTATTTCATGAATCTTTGAACAATCACAACATTTAAATTCATTACATGTGGAACAGAATATGTCTGCTGAACAATTGGTGTCTCTAGTTAAACAAAGTTTGCACATTCGTTTAACACGTCTACTTCCTGTCCGCCATTGCTTATGATGTTTTATGTGTCCGTCTTTGCTTTTACAAGTCACCTAACATATCTAATCGATTTTATATTCCAATGTGCCAGTAATTGCAGATTTCGATTTCAGTAACGATTTTATATTTAATGCTTTAAAACCATACATTGTTTGAGGTAAAGTTAAACTGCTAATCATAATATATGAAATACAAACTGTAATATTTATTGTATACACCGCTATTATTTCCAGTTCATAGGAAATATTTGATCACGATCTATATACATGTATATGTTTTCTACATATATCACTACTAGTGTTTTATTGCATAAACCTAGATATGTTTATAAATTGCAATATATCACTGCATTTATTAATCTATAATCATGTTATAAAATCGTTATAAAAATCCACATAACTCAATATGTACGTCTATATAAATTGTGCTAAGTGAGGAGAATTTAGTGTGTACTTATTACACACAGAATTCCCATATTATTCAATTACAAATTGTTAAATCGCTTACCATTGTCTAAGTCTACTTTTGAATGCAATCTGTTCTTCAGTCTACAATATCGTATATGATATATATGAAGATACCCTGGCATGAATGGTCTGTATTGTAGCAAACTTCTAAAACGATTTTTGTGTCGAAGTACATTACAGTGAGACTTTTGTCTGGTACAACGCACTTCAAAATTAGGAGGAGAATATTCCCATCAAAACAGTTTATATACAAATGCTGTCTGTATAGCCATGGAATATTCAATAAACAATATGTTTCACTTTGATACAAGAGCAAAGTTTAACACAGATTTGCAGTCTCATAAATAATTGAATTATTTATTAATATGTTTATGACTGCTGAAATGCAGAGAGGTGACTTCAATAACTGATATAAGTAAAAACGCTACCCACCGTTATCATGTGCTGTTTAGTTATTAAACATGTGTATCAGGCAATGTATAGCTTCGATAAAACATCAAAAATACACATGTATCATTGGCTGCCAGACTTCTTTACTCGTTGTTTTATCATGAGGAGTACACGGAATACAAAATGTATCATGTTAGTTTTGATTTGGTTTCTGTTTGTACACGGCTGTCAAATATAACGTACACTTGAAATGGACAATATAAGATGTAGTACACATATACTGTTTATTCAGTAATTTATCACTAAAACCGAATGAATGCGAGCAGGGAATGCCACATACAACAGACAAAGCCACATAAAACACAAGGAGACAAAAATATATAAACAAATGTAAAAAAGGGGCGGATAGTGTGTTAAGTAAAGGGAGAACACCTAATAGTACAGGTTTCAATACCTTAAAGAGTTGTCGTACACTAAGATAGTAGATAAAACGTATCGAACATATAGAGCACCAATGATATCGAAGTGTGATTATAAATAATGTTTTGATCAGTTTATCAAAACCGTACGGTCAACGATGTTTCCGAAAAATAAATATATACAAATATAAGCAGACATATTTATTTTGTCTATTCCGTAGTGCATAGTGCCATGTTGAGCCAGGTCATAAATATTTCCCTTTTAATCCTGGGTATTTGTCAATGCAACACGTGTAAAGCACTTATTATGTCAGTTTACATTAAATGGTCGACGTCCAACTGTTTTGGCGGGAATCGGGTTACAGTTTATATTAGTTTGTAACAGTAGTTCACCCAATGTTTTTTCTGTCAAACATTTCTGTCCGTTGCCGCTATCTTCGAGCCAAATTCCAACATGAGTTTAATGAATAAGTTATTTTTTTATATAAATCGGATAAGTTGTTCATATTTTACATTATAGTCCCCATAAACATTAAGGAAATTTGCCTATCAAAATGGTCGACAATTCAGAACATGGTTGTAAATATTGTAGATTTGAGAACTATGTATACAAGGGAGGTAAATATTGTAAATGTGAGAACTATCTATTGAAGAGAGGTAAATATTGTAGAAGTGAGAACTATCTAAAATAGGGAGGCAAATATTGTATATGTGGGAACTATCTACATGTATACAAGAAAGGCAAATATTGTAAATGTGGGAACTATCTAAACAAGGGAGGCACATATTGTAAATGTGGGAACTATCTATACAAGGAAGGCAGAAAGTATCCTTTAATAAAAAAGTATACTCAAGCAAGAACTCTGCTAAGAACATATCATTACCATATTCTTGGCACAATGTGGACGCGGTAACCCTTGCTTGTCAATAAGTTATCAATAACCTTCTAACATCTAGAGCGATTATATTTACGGTGTCACAGTTAGAGCACCTTGCTCATGTTTTATATTTTACTACCATGTAGTTGCTTATCGTATAAAGGCATAATAATTTCAAGTAAGACAAAATCTATCATATCTTTAAAACATCACAGACAGTAACAGACACATGCGAATGGATTACATGTGCGTAATTCATTCACCTTGACATTGAATCTTCTTCAGTTCTTGTTTCTTGTAGAATGACACAGATTCTTAGCTACCTATATCTTCCATTGAACTAGATCTGTAAATCAGAAACTATATATGCAGCTAACGGGTGATGTTATTATCAAAATACATTCAATTACGAACAACAGACCAAGCTTTTAATATTATTTTCTAAAATGGGCATTTTATCAGGAACAAAGTCCATTGGCCGCATATTTCAACAAAGCCGTACTAACATGGTTTTGCTATTTGCATATCAGTGGTGAGTAAACCAATCCCATCTTACGTTAACCACCAATGCAATTTCTCTTCAACAGAACAACGTTTGTAACATTAAGGCGGATTGGTCGAATTTACCGATATCCGTTTTGGATCTGGAGTGACCAGCATTTCAATGATTTCGGCGTCTATAATGTTTCACAACACATCTTAACCTTCTTATTGCGCCGACCATCTTTTTTTTAGATATGTCTTGTTTTCGTTTCATTCGCACAAATTCGTTCCCGGAAGAGCCCGTAATTTCACTAGTTTTATTTTTGCGGATAACTGACAAATCACCAGTCCTAGACATCGCCATCATAAACTATCTAAAAACACTTAATTTTGATTTAAAGGCGTGTACAGTACACAGAAACCGAAACTAAACACGAAAGTAAATGCACTTGAGATTCACGGATGTGGAACCTTTGTATCTAAAGTACATCTTACGAGGAAGCACATCTACTTGATCACAAACACCATCAGCGTTCATATATGGAAGGCACACCTATTATTACTGACTGTCTGTACTTGTTCCGTGATGTATTCTATCCTTAAAATCCCCGTTGTTGTCCACCTGAGTTTTCCTTAGTTGTTCTTTAATGTCGACAATACCATTTCTTACCCCTCTTGTGTATGTGGCGTTCCCTGTAAGATCTTAATCTCTCTTTTAAACATAAGTTTCAGTTTGCAGATAAAAATATTGTGAAAATCTGTTGATAGTTGATAAGTTTAAAATCTTAGTGTTACAAATGTAGACCATTCTAAAACTCATCATCCTAGAATCTTAACTAAATTGTTTCCATGAGTTTCTGGATCACATGAGACAACTAAATGCAAAATAGTACAAGGATTTACCGTTTACAAAATGGATATCAAAATTATCATCAACACCTCTGTAACAAAATATTCCGTCAAGTTTTGCTCTGATAACATTTTGTAATATGCATGTAGAACATTTTACAATGCAGAATTATCAAACTTTGAAAAAATAGGGCATTTTTTTAGAATCCAATTGATATAATTGATATTTTATCATTTTATATCTGTTTTCTTGCCAAAAAAGTATGTAAAACAAGAAATGTCATGACAAAAAGCAAAGACAAAAATTGGGCCTAGCGGGGATTTGAACCCAGGACCGTTCGCATGTAAGGCAAGAGGCTTAAAGCACAGGCTAAAGATTGATATTGACCAAGGTGTTCCAAATGATTCGAAATTTACATTTTCATTAGGGTGGCCTGAATGCGGAAGTTTTCATTATATATCTTTGCATCAGTTTGATCGATGATACACAAGCTATGAATATAATAATATCTTCCTAAAGTTTGTAGAAATATATCTTGTTAATGCATCTACATAAACGACATTTACAAATTAAATTTCTATACCGTTTTTCCGATATCAATTTAAGGCTATCCGTGGTTATATGTCCAACAGATTTATACAGAAATGTAGATTTTTAGCAGTCTCAAATATATGTATTCATTATTATCACATCTGTTATCAGATATGTTAAGATCAGAAGTAATTTTATCATAATTAGATAAGTAAAACCTTAATGATAGGACCACCCTTTGGACCTTTAAAACTGGTCTTATCATTGAGGTGGTCTTAATATTTATGTTCGATAAAGGACACCACAAATAAATTGCGCTTGAAAAGTGTGTTTTTATTTGGAGGTGGTCTTATTATTGGTATTTAGGTGGGGTGTTTCCGTATTGCCATAGCAAACGGTATTATTACTCATACACTAGACGGCGATATTCAATAAACACTGACTCATGATGTGTATATTTCTCAACTTAGTCGCTATTTTTCTGCTATAGCAACTTAAAGGACATGATAATGATAATAATTCATTTCATTTAACCAGGTTATCGTTATCATAAATTATGTAAGACCTTTCTTAAATTTTGCAACACATTTGCACTTCTTAGTTTAAACTATGTAGCTAGTGTCGACTCTTCTTAGGCGGGAAAGAGTTACATGTAAATAAAATTCTTAAGGAGATTTGTTTTATAAAATTCGAAAAACGAAATCAAAAGGTTGCCATTTTTAATGAGCGGGAGGTCTGTGGTTTGAAACCCGAGTCCAATCCGATATGACCGGTTTGCAAGCCACCAGGTGTTTCAAG
The DNA here is from genome assembly GCA_032209605.1 of Mactromeris polynyma. Classification (NCBI taxonomy): domain Eukaryota; kingdom Metazoa; phylum Mollusca; class Bivalvia; order Venerida; family Mactridae; genus Mactromeris; species Mactromeris polynyma. Next base: position 17,254 of record JASFXZ010000004.1, on the reverse strand, counting down.
AATGGTTATCGTTTCAAACAGGTGCTTGGGATCTTGAATCACGAGGTATATTTGCGCAGAAAGGAGGTGTGTCCTAAGTGAAATATAGGCTGGCTCGTAAAATAGGAGTGACATTTTAAGAAATGAGCCCTTTACCTTTCATTCAGATTATTTCTATGATTCGGTTGGCAATTTAGTGCACTCCTTTCATTATTAAAATGGTCTGAGATCATCTCCGTCTTTGTTAGTTACCTTTATGTGTTTTATGTATACACTCGAAATACAGACACTTCCAATGGTATATGCCGGTGTGTTGTTGCTTTGTCGTGTGGACCGGTGTCGTTTCACGTTAATGATAAAGAGTTCTTTCAAGATGATTTGGTTTTGGTATCCTGATATTTTCGGTCTTATTGTTTGTGCCCGTCCTGTATATGTCCACTTCCTGTCTGTCCCCACCCTATCTCTGCCAACTGAACCGTTTGTTGTTTTTAGAAAGTGGCTCGTCAGAGCCAATTGCTGTAAAAGGCGAAATTTGCGGACACTCATTCAAAGACTGCAGATCTGTACCGCCAAATGTATGTGCCTGCACCCTGATCCGTTTCCTGTCTTTGTGTCTCTTCCTATGTGTGCCTCATCCCTTTGCCTAAATAAGTCTAGGAAAGTTCTGATTCGCTTTTGTAGACATTCCCACTCCATATTGCTTACTTCCATTATTTGAATTATGTATGAAATAATCTTATTTCATCGGTGCGAGAGAGAAAAACATTCGAATACTGTAAACCTAGAAATTATTTCGCGCGTTATATTTTACCGAAATTCGAGAGGATAGTCATTCCGCTAACTTAAGTAGTCGCCAAATCCTCAATTATAATGAAATCTTAAAGGTAACTATCTATTGTTATTTTCAATTGCAAATTTGCATTAAGTACTGGTATATGTATACAGCGATCAGGCTTTTGAAAGCGCAAAAAGGGAAACAAAGTGGGGACAGTGAAATAAACTACTGTTGAGAATTAGAAATTAGTTGAACCCACTTTTACCTTTCGTCCGACAAACTAGTAATTTTATTATCAGTTATATATTTTTATAATAATGATTATAAAAATACATCGCTATTTAATATTAGCGATTTTCGCGGGGTCATTAGGAACGAGAACATTCATAGCCGCAAATTTGTTTGCCTATGGAAACACGGAATTATGGTCGTCGCGAACATTTCTAGCTTTAAAGTAAGCGTTTAATTTTGAAGACAATGTGAGCGAGTGCTGAGTTTCAAAGTATCGGACAATAAATGATGTATATTTCTCCGAAATAAATACTTTATACAACAGTAAGTCAATTACATTCCTGATCAAATAAGATATTAATCTCAATTGGTATACAATATAAATGTAGATCTGTATTGAAAGGAAGTAACCCATGCTATATAAAGATAATGGATTTTAAATTTTTGCATGCAGTAAAAGTTACTGATCAGATGAATACAGACGTCCTTGTGTAAGAGCATCTGATCCATCTACTGCATCGTTTAATTACAAAGGCGGTGCCGTTTAGACAAACAGTGGATAGCGCACAGGATATAACGGTAAGACTGATATATTTATTTGGCATAGTATCAACTTTCATAAAATAAGTATTTTACAACAACAAACAAATACCAATTAGTGATATAGTTGACAGTCTCTGAGATGTTTTGCTCAATTGCCAGAGAAACATTTTCACATTATGACGTCATATTTTCACATTAATTGCAACAGCTAGTTGAACTATTTCAGTAACATATTTATGATTAAACGGCGAGCAAAACAATTATCGGTAAACTTTGAAGCGGCCGCTTTTCTTAAGGAACAAAATAATATACATTTATTTGTAAAATATTATTTGACCTGAAAACAAATTTGCTGTATTAAATTTGTGAAACTCGATTTGCAAGCAGTTTTGTTTTGTAGTGGCTAACAAATATCGCTGCATTCAGAAATGTTAATAACTAAATTTCACCCAGATCTGTCATTTGAACCAAACATCTCAGAGAATGAGTCATATATGAATAAACCTAGTGTAAGTAGTGATGTGACAATCGAATCATATGCGTTTGAGAGTAACGAAGGTTTTATGTCATTCAATTATATCTGTATATTCGTTCGCGGTATAACTTTCCTCCACTTGTTTATCCTTGATCCAGAAAAGACTGAGCAAGTCAGTGAATGTAGCATTAAAAACGTCCTATGTCTTCCTTTAACGGAAATCTCGGACATTGTAAATTTCTCCGTTTGAATATAATGAATTAGGAGAAAATTAATTTCCCTTATGAATGTCGAATATTTCCGTTACGTGTCGCTAGCATGTGCTTGTGCACGTGATTTTCATGTGAACGTTTAGGTTTCGAAAGTCATTCAGCTTTGGGAAGTCTACATATTTATGCCTGTTTTTGTTTCTTTAAAGTTTATAATGAAATGTTATTTCATGCAAGCATATGCAACGAGGTTTCAAAAAGTCATACAAGTGCATGCATCATGTTGATAACCATCTTGTATAATGACTATGTTATTCGGTCACTCACAATGTAGTTGGTCAACAAAGTGCTACTCATCAATCACAAATAAAACAGTCATTTGAAATTTATGTTGTTTTGTCTTGCTCGTCGCAAATGGGCGAGTTGTAAGGGAATAACGATTCTTCAGATATTTGGACTAATAGTATTAAGCAGACTGAGCAAGATATATTTGTACTGTCAGTTTGTATGCTGTAGAAGCTATCAGTGACACAAACGCCACATGAGGTTTAACATTTGGCATAAGGATTTCAAATCACTTTTTAACTATGTCTTAAAGGTAAAAATTACGGAGGCCCTAAATTGACATTCGATATTCTTCTTTTTCGGGCGACACTTATACATGTTTGTATGTTCATTTCGTTTAAACGAAAAACATTTCGTAAACACGAATTAATATTTGGTAAAAACGAATTATTATTTCGTAAATAAGAATTTTTATCTGGTAAAAACATAGTATTATTTCGTAGAAACGAAATATTCTTTTAATACTATCTGTTTGTACCATAACCCAATCACAAAAGGTGCATGTACAAACAGGCGTTTCTCTTTATTATCCAAATAAACATACATGGCATTTTAAACCCCAGAAAGTTAACCAATCAAATCAACGTAGCATGCACCGTGATTGTGACATTTAAAACCCCAGACATTTAACCAATCAAATCAACGTAGCATGTACCGTGATTGTGAAATTTGAAACCCCAGAAATGTAACCAATCATATCAACGTAGTTTGCATCGTGATTGTGAATTTTTAAACTCTAGAAGTTTAACCAATCAAATTAACGTAGCATGTACAGCGATTGTGAAATCTTAAACCCTTGAAATTTATCCAATCAAATTAATGTAGCATGCCCCGTGATTGTGAAATTTTAAACCCCAGAAATGTCCCTCTCCTTCATTATAACTCCACCTCCACAGATGTAGCACTACAAACTTCAAACAAAACTACCAAACCTATGATACAATTGTAGTTTGTATGATAATAAATTTAGTAGAATGTGCAGTTGTTTTGTTTCTGCTATTGGAAAATAATAATTCTACATTTTCATATATATCCTTGTAAACATAATGACATGTCACAAGCTTTTGTCTGTTTTAAAAACGTTCATATATCAACGAGGAAGAAGCTTACCAGTGTCTCCAAAAGTCTATGAAATAGTAATGATAACACTTATGATACTGAAGTGTTTTTTTTTATAAACGTGACTTAATCGATACCTAGTCATGTAGGATCAAGGTCTAGTTCAGTTTTGGTCAAATCATATAAGCAACCTTGTACTCTTTCTGGAGGCCACACTTTGTACCAGATCAGCATACAGCACGACGAGAATACGGTTTACGTGGTAATGCTCTCTACATGGAAATGTTTGCGACGAAATATCCATAAGAGAAAACATTAAATTTGATAATCCTTGCAAAGTGCATCCATTTCATTACGCATACGATACAAGTGCTAATACTTGTCTTAATATATTGTTATCCCAAAGCGAAAATGTAGAATGAGTTCACACTTTTGGTCACTCGGTCAAATAACAACGTATAACTATCATTCCGGATGTTGCGATGTGATTTCAATGGCGCAACACATTTCCATGTCACACGTCTTTCGAGAAAGGCAACTTTGTTATCATTGTTTGTCATTTTCTTTGATAATCAGACGATAAATGATATTTAGCTGTGAATGAATAATTCTCAAGCATCTATGCCTTGTACAATTGAAATAATGTTGAAATACGTCACTGATCACCAAACATCGCGAAAAATTGTCATGACCTCATTTTGAAACCAACGCAGTATTGAAGTTTTAACAAATAACGAGAACTATTTGTGTATCAGATATTATGTTAAGAATAAGTACTTTCATACATGAAACTTTATTTTTCCCGGAATTGTATTTGTACAACAGAAAATGCATTCGATACTGCACACAAATGCAGTTGGTACTGTATCACTTATTGCACAGACTGAATTTACTCATTTGTATGTTTATAGCGATTTTTCTGTATGCGTTATTGCGATTTTCATTACATGAGTTCTGGCTATGATCTAGTTATTTTACCTTTAAAATGTTTAAAACAAATTATAATGCATCTGCAAAAATGAAAAACTACCCTTTTTTAATAAGAATTTCGTGCCAGTCCCTGTTGATGACATTTTTTCTTAAATAAATTGATGAGTTTGCCCACAATGATATTACCACTTTGGTTTGTGTTATTACGTTACGTTTCGGCTTATTCTCTCTACATATCCCATTAAAATGTTTCTCACTAGTATAGGTTATAGCTCATTTATTGGAATTATAAGCAAATAATGTGCAAAGGGGCGTCAGTTGTGAGTTGTAACCGGCTTATAGTTAACTCCGCCTCTTTCTGGCGGCACGTTTCATGTATTTCAAAACAAAACATAAGCCAGCCCACTGATCTATTATAGTATAGTTACATATGTATTACCGTAAAGCGTATACTGTATTCTCGACGTTTTCCATTCATATAATAAGTCAAAGCAGAGATTGCCAATACGAGCACCTACTCGAAATGGTGATGTTTTTGTTGATGATGGTGATTAAGTTGTTAGCAATGATGCCAATCTGATGATGATAACTATGGTGGTGATGATGATAATGATGATATTAACACAAACTGAAAGTAGAAATTGTTACAGACCCCTTTGATTAACACTCGGCATTTTTTTCTTATCTATTTATTTATATATATATAATAAGAAAGGAATATTGCCATGTGAAAAGTATGGACAATCTTTTAGATAGCGGTCCAGTATTGTGTAACATGTGTTTTTATATTACATTTTATTGTATTAACGAGTAATCAATGGTAGCGATTCTTAATTCCATTTAACAACTGAGAAACAATTCCCTGTCTACATTGTTAATTTCATTCGGAAGCCATTTTTGTCGAATACGTGTGATAACCTGCAAGTGACTATACTATTTCTTGTATACGCATTTTGTTTATAAATAAAAGTTAGAAATTGTTCCACTTGCACAATTTTGTTTAATTACCCTGAAAGCTATGTTGGTGAACTTAATACCAGAATATCATTGGCTTAAAAGCAGAGCACCTGGCAACAAAGGGAATGCTTAAATTTTATTTCCAACCAAGTATGGTCAGTCGTAAGATACGTGTAAGTCTGGCTATCATGTCAGATAGCACATTTTAAAGTACAGTAAAACTATAATGCGACCATCCTTGGAACCCTTAAAAATTGGTCTTAATATTGAGGTGATCTTTCAGTGAGGTTTTACTGTATTAGCAATTGGACAGAAGCCAAAGACCCTAATTCTTAATCGGAGTTGTACACTAAGAAAACAAGAATGATTATAATGCAGGGCCGGATCCAGAAATTCCAGAATGGGGGGGGAACATGAGGACAACTGCCTCGCACTTGATGCTCAGTGAGGGTAGGTGCGGGAGGGTGTATACCTCTCCCTTAAGTGCGGTCCGGGCGATCTTGCCCGGCTATTATTTACAATATACAGATATATAGATAGATATATATTTATTTGCAAATTGAACACTGAAAATATTTTTTTACAAAGCAGCAATATTCATTTTTTACAGCAATAATCAGCGTGACAAATGGCGAGATAACATGTAATTTGAGTTTATAAATTATGTTTGTGTTTATTTGTTTTCTAAATAGTCAACCAAGCATCGTAACAACCAAGCTTAGACAAAATAGACTTAACTCTTGAGACCCAATTAACCTTGCACGGGTTTAGTTCAAAATCACTTTTGGGTAAAATATAACATTGTTTAATGTTTTCTATCTGGGGCGAAGCACATTTTTAGCCAGTATTTAATAAGGTTGCACATTATAGTAGCTTCCATATCATACCTAGTTCTCCTTACACAACGTCATTTTGAGTCGTCAGTTTCACTCCCACAGACTTTTACAGAAATGTTAGTGCGTTTCTTCGATTACGGTCGCCTAATTGAACCCCCATACTTCGGATAAGTAATTTAGTATAGGTGTGCTTAATTAATCGAATAGTTTAACTGTATGTTGTGGCGCTAAATCTGTAAACTTATACAATATAGGTATGAAATTGTGGCTTTTGGTGCAGTTCGGGGTCTAAATTTTAAGGACTCATTCATGTTTGCACCAGTATTATCTTCTTAAAATACAGAACGACCAATTCATACAAATACAAACATTTTGACAAGTTTCCAGAGGACAGCCCCTCCTGTACCTACCCAAGTCAGCCTTATGCAAAAAAAACTTGTCACAAGTGAATAAGAAGCCATTTCGTCATAAACTATGTTGATTATGTTTCAATGAAATAGAGTACATACATCACTGTATATAAACGTTCATGCTGATTTGAACAACTTATAAAGAAAATGTGCAAATGCGAAAGTAGACTTGATCTTGAAAAACAAAATATGTAAATATACATATATGAATAATTTTCCTTATCATGTACAAGGACATATAAACCATATTAAATGTCCGTGTCATGTATACGTATATATACATATATGAATAATTTTCCTTATCATGTACAAGGACATATAAACCATATTAAATGTCCGTGTCATGTATATGTATATATACATATATGAATAATTTTCCGTATCATGTACAAGGACATATAAACCATATTAAATGTCCGTGTCATGTATACAATCTTACGCTTTAACCCGGATGTCTGTAAATCCTGCTGGACCATCTAACGGTACACCCTATTAGCACCTCTGCCAGCAATATTATAATTACTCCAACTCAGACCCTTAAACCCTTCGTCCTTTATTATCTTAACAACATTGCATGTGTTTATTATCAGATGTTGATAGCATATGAGGGCTAACAAAGCATGAACACAAGCATACATTATTTAGCAAGTAGAGTAATGTTATAATTATGTTGTACAATACAGTTGAAATATTTACCTTCGTTTTGTCTTTAACTGGCTTCTCACAGTTGGAAGATCACTAAGACTGGGAAAGTGTGCCTCTCGTTCAAAATCATACATTTCTGCGTTTGAGTTTTTCTTCAAATGTTATTTCGAGAAGGCGATTGACTGGACGACCAGACACAAGTTGACCTTTGACCACACCCCTCGGCAGACTGGGGAGAACCCACATCTGGATACAAATATCCAAGATGCAGCAGTTACCAGTCCAATGGAAAGCACAGGTAGAATAACATTCCAGGGTACCCACTGTCAACGGGACCAAGGTGGTCCCGAAGTATACCTGGACATAGTCGCCGAAAATGGGGACTATGCATTTAAGGTTTGTGGGGTCAGTGCCTCGACCCTCAGCAAAAAGGTAACTTGCTGGGGATTGGATACTGAAGAAATAAAGAACGTTCAGGCCATTGACCCAAATCTGGAGTTTGTCTTGGACTGGCTACACAATTCAGACAGTCCAAGTGAAAAGGATTTTTTCCGGCAAGCCCATGTGCCAACGCATACTGGCTTGAGCGGGAACGTAACCTACTGGTTGGATACATACTGGTCCACATGCGATACAACGAAGAAGAGAAAGACCTGGTAATACCGAACAGACTACAAACAGACGGTATTTTGACTACACCATGACTTGCCCTGAGCACGTCACCAAGGGATAGCACGCACCAACGCGCGCATGAAAGAGAAGTTCTACTGTAGCGGTATATAAGGTGATATAGCAAAATATATCTCCACCTGTGCAGTGTGCAGTGCCAACAAGAAGTGCAATACGGACTCACACCTATGCAAGAGTACCAGGCAAGTGATCCCATGGAAAGACTACACACAAAGAGGTAGTGGGTACGTATTGATGATGGTCGACCTATTCACAAACTGGGTTGAGTGCGTGCCACAGGCTTCACACACTGCTAAAGTAACGGCTTAGGCCACAATAGATAATTTCTTCTCGAGATGTTGGCTACCCATTCCAAATCTTTACAGATCAGGACAATTACTTTAAATCAAAGCTAGAGATTCACAAATAACGAAAGACACACTACATGCCGTCAGCGAATGGACAGGTATAGAGGCTTAACCGCACTCTAATTGATGCTACAAAGGCGACACTCAAGACCAGTGGGATGTACACCTGCCACAAATAGATGGTGCACTGAGGAGCGCAGTGAACCGCAGCACCGGTTTCAATGCCAACAAGTTAATGTTTGGGAGAGAAGTGAACACTCCAGTATACTTGATGTTCCCGGGAGATGCAGTCCACCGAAGGAAAAACAACCAGATGAGTTGGCTGAGCATAGTGGCCGCAGACGCTCGAGCCATGCAGTTCAATGACACTGCATGGATCGAGGCCAATATCATGGCCGCCAATCGCCCGAAACCAGTCCGACCGGCGAGCGCGGCACCTAGTGGTCCTTCGCGCGACATAAGACTAAGCGATACTCCAGCCATCGAGAGTGTAGTGGCAGACGATGGGAACAAGTCCCTGACGTCGAACCAGGAACCCATGAAGGAAGATTTGGTTGAGATAGACCTCGGCATCGGTTACCCATGTGAGACGCCAGAGGAAGAGCCCAGTGTTTCGGTGGTGCCTGTAAAGGCGTGCCCGAAGCCATCTCCTGTGGTTAGTGGGTCCCCACAGAGACCACCTCGTCGCCAGACGGAGCCCCTAAGGAGATCCCCAAGAAGGCCGGCCAAAAGACCAGCGACACCAGCATCCCCCATGACGGTCTAGGAGGTGCTCACCAAAGAAGGGCTCCATGGACTCAAGCAAGGAGTCCAGCGCAGCCAGGGACACCAGGACCCTTGGGAACAAGCCATACCGCCTGCACTATCAAGCGGGGGAGGTGTGGAACGTCGGGTCACACCTTCATCACCGGAACTGGGCGCAAAGAGGCCACGTGTGAAGTCAGAGAGACCCCACTGTTATAGGGTAGACACCAGCGTTTGCCCTATCTCTGGTTGCCAGGAGCAGGTGTCGAGGTCTCATGCCTTCGGCGTCTTCCTTCCGGGCATCCTAGATGAGAAGAGAGGGCTGACACCGGAGATTATTCGGAACAGAGTAAATCTCCTCCTCCGCTGTGCCAGTAGAATCGTTGGTGGCCTTGGCGTGGGAATCCTGGCCACATATGTGGGTAATTTGAAGATGATTACCAACGGGTGTCTACAGGTCTCCAAACCATTGAAAGCATCCATGCGCCAGTTGTGTACGGAGATGGGGTTGAGTGCGCCGGCGACCTTTATGACTGAACCAATCAATTCCCCAGCATTCATCATGCACTGGCGCGTGTTCTTGGTCTGCCTCGATCCGAGAACACAGCAGGAGTTGACGGAAGAGTATCCGGCCCTTACTGTTCCGTTGAAGCAGAGGGCACAAGCTTTGGACAGCCACTTCCACCTTGACCGGGTGAGGAGCAAGATGGGACGCAACACAACATATTTCACTGACGTGCTGAAAGGTATGGATCACCGGGGGCGTCGCAGTTTTCTGCGACCCACCTACCTACCCATCTCAGGAGAAGGTGAAATAGCTGACGTCACAGGGTGTTGGCGTAGCTATCGGGCAGCACCCTAAATCACCTGGGCCTTACACTAAGGTTGACTGGGACAAGTTTAACACTCGTCTTCAGTTCCAAGGGGGGTGGGCCCTGGGGGAAGTTTGCCTGGACCACCGCAGGACAGATCCTGCCTGCTGGGACGAACAGCATGATGTTCAGGCCCGCCTTATACATGATCAGGAAATTGAAAGCGCTTGTGTGATGTAGAGTGAAAAACATATGATTATTTTAGGTCTCATGGCCAATGAGCACAACAGGGGACCAACATGTATTGCACATCCTTCTATTGTACTGGTAGTATACAAGAGGAAAACGACCAAAACATAATTTATTGCATTTTAAGTGCTCAAAGAACCTTACCTTAAGACCTAATCAGTGAAATAATTTTATAGTAGGTATAGAAAATGTCACTACACAACCGACTGGGGGGGGGGGTGGCAAGCCCCCACCTTGCCCCCCTCCCCGATGGATCCGGGCCTGTAATGTATCAGATGGGATGGAATATTATAATAACAATAACAGTAATAACAAAGTTTAATGTCAAATGGTACATGTATATATGGATACTGAGAAAACATAGTGCACAAGAAAATTGTTTAGTAATTTAAAAAGAACTGAGCAGATAAACATGTTAACCAGTCAAAAATATAAAATGTTGGTCTAAAATGACAATCTGTGACATTGGTATTCGTTTGTCTTCTATTATAGTCTCACAACCCTCTTCAACGTACACGGCGTACACGGCGTCATGTTGATACACATGCAACACTTTTGACACTATTTCAGCGACAGCATTAATTTCGTTTCCCACACCATGTTTCAAACGTTCATCAACTTCATTAGAATGGTTTTCTTTTGTTTGCTGGTGATAAACAACTCCAGTGTGTTCTTTCTGCTTCTTTAAGCCACTTAAACCTATCGCCGTATGGCAAGTACTGCCGGTGACTTTCGCTAAATTGCTAACCTCATGCCAGGGTCCTGATCTTTGTTTCATTAGTGATGCTTTTATTTCTTCTGCAGTCAAATGAGTGAGTTTGTCTAGTGCAATCATTTTCTTCTGTTTACTCAATCTCAGTTCTTGTACATGTCTACTCAACAGTGTCAAACATTTCTTTTCCCGATTCTACCAACTGCTCTTTGACGGGATTCATGTTCAAATTTTGAAATTTGTATAGATTTTTGTCTCATTATTTGGAACAATATTTGAAGTTTTTAATTCTGTTGGGATAATTTGAAAGTCTTTTGAATATGACGATAATTGTTTGTTAGTAGCACAGTATTTGATATTTGTATTTTAAGGTTCCTATATTCATGCTCTACCGTACACTGAATAATTGTCTGGCTGAAATCGTTTGTTGAAAAATCACAGTATATTCACGTGAATTCTTCCATTGTACCTGAAACACTCAAAATAAACGGTTTAATCAAATATTGTTTATTGCAAGTTTTGTGAAATCAGTATAAACAGAACGCAATAATTCATACATAATGCATATGTGTAATCACACGTGATACAGCATCAGTGCAATATATGATACAGTCATTACGAAACACCACCATGTACATTTGAAGCAATTTCTTGGCATATTGCAAAATGCCGGTAGATATATGTATCAAAGCTGTGATCTGACATTTTTGCGATTATATTAAATAAAAATTATGTATCATTCGATCATATTTCAGACGAAAAATGGATATTCCGGCATATACATCGAGCTGTTTTTCAGTTTCCTTCGGTGATTGTCCAAGTTAATACAATGTACACCTAGTTTTAAATGGAACCATGCATTGGTAACGGAAACATGATACTTCATGATAATATGATGTAGAGCTAACGTACTGTTTTGCATAGTTAATCCATTTAATTACGTCAAAATATAAAGCGCTGTATATGTATCATCACTACGCCATTTAAATCACAACCGAATATCCAGTTTTTGTCTGTACTTGGCTTCGTATGATTCATTGCTTGTATATACCATTTCATAATAAAGTCAGATCAAAGCTATTTAACCTGTATCTGCCGGTATTTTGCAAATGCTACGAAATTGCTTCAAGTTCACAGGATGGTGTTCCATAATGACTGTATCACATGTATTGCATTGACGCTGTATCACTTATTGCAGCATGTGTGAGTTCCTGCGATTTGGTATGCTGATTTAGAAGAATGTGTATCATTTATTGGGATAAGAAATACTTGATGGTACCATTGAACAAAATTGGGCGTATCTACTGTTATTTTTCAAGAATATGTTTCGACTAGACAATTAATCACAGTACGTTAAATCAAGAAGACAGGCACCTTAAAATATAAATCTCAAAAAACTGTGTTACCTACGAATAAGTATCGTCATATTTAAAACACTTCCAAATTATCACAAAAGAATTGAAAACTAAAATCCGAATAATAAGACAAATTATATTGGAATTTTAAATGGTGAACATGGACATACTGAAAGGAAATGTAAAAATATCTCCCAGTAAATTACAAGCGCGAGTAGCTAGTATAATTCAAATGAATTTGCCAATCTTGATTACTCCAAACTTACTCAATAAATTAAATTGGATACCATTTTATCGCTGTTTTAATCATTATGCTGTTCTTGTTTCCAAAGGTTATTGAAATCAGAATCCCCAGTATATTCGATCATTATTCAATTTTTTAGCAAGAAGTATATACAGTTTAAGATCAGTAACTAAATGAATGTGTGTTATAGTGAGTGTGTCCCTTCCTCTGTGCAATTATTTCACTTTATACAGTGTACAGGTTATGTTCTGCCCAGTTTCGGCCTATTGCTGCCAGCTGTATTGGTGTCAGGTGTAATCTTTTCCATTCAATAATGCCCACTCCTTCGCTGTTTGTCCTCTTTGATTCTACTTTGAATGTTCAAACCTAGTGCAAATCTTACACCGTACTTTTGAAATTTGAAATAATATGTACTATACACCTAACACAACTTATAATTGTGCACTTTTTCATGACGAATAACTTTTTTATTGGATACATTTCTACACGCGCGCTATTATCTTTAACAGGGAGCTGCAGTGTGGATATTTAACGCATCATCACATTTATTTATTTTATTTGTTCAATCTGCGGATTTGTTACATGAAGTAAATAATATAATTATGCCTGGTATCTATGCTATAGTTGTTGAAAATATCAGCAACATCAGACTAATATTGACCAAGATACGGCCATATTTTAACCTGCTCAATTATAAGTTTTGTTAAGTGTATATGACAACCGTTTTCACAGCAAACACTTTTGATGCCTGACAGATACAATACGTACATGTATAACTAAGTTAGGATAAGTTGACAGTAAACACGACCATACCCACTTTCCAATATATGTAAAGCAGCTTATTATCTTCAAGATTAGTATCAAATGTTAATGAAATATCGCTCAAAGTAGACAGTAGCAATAGCTCAATTGGTAGCGCTTCTGACTAGTAACTTTGACCGGCACTGAGATAGGGTGCGAGTTCGAGACACATTCCTGTCTCCCATTTGTTATGAACAATATGACTTTTTATACATTACTCAGTGCTTGTCAATTATTTGTTGTTTGTCGTTTCTTTCTGTTTATTTTTGTAATTTCTAATTGTTTTGTTGCTAAATCAAACGCAATGTCCAATCATCAATTATTTTCCGCAGTTTAGATGCCGCTTTGTTAGTAACGTTTCGTTGACGTCAATGACAGCACTGTTTAGTTCTTATTCTCAGTACAATCACGTTACAGTACGCATCTGGGAGACAGTTAGTTTCATAACTACATAACGCATATAGTATTAACCAGATATTTGTTTGATTTTACACTTATTCTTTAATTACATTTTCACATTTATTTTATCATTTCAAACTTGTAATTTCAACCCCGTCATCCGCTGTGTCGGTGCTGGAATAATTTTCTTCCTCGTCTGCGGTGTCTGTATCTTCATTTCTGGACGTGACAGCAATGATTAGCTCCTCCAGCTCCCGGTCCACTGCCAAGTCGTTGGCACAATACTCGGCCTCAACAGATTTTACATGCGCACAACAGGAGGCCCAGTCGCCGGCCGTGACGTGCTCGAACGCTTATGCAGTTAGTCGCCTAACGTTATCCATGGTAAATTTAACGTTTCAATGTATGACGAGCCACGTAACCCTTAACCTAAAGGAAAACAATATCAAAATAAGATATTTGTGGAAAGTAGCTCAAATTGATAAAACATAGCTAAAAGGGAAACATTGTTTGTCTAAGTTTATAATAAAGATAAAACATGAACGAAAATAAATAAATAAATGGTTGGTATTTGGATAAAATCAATAAATCATGCGTATTTTTTTCATTTGTAAGCCAAATTATTATCATAAATCCTTATGTTGATGTCTGTTGCAAAGTGTCTGTCTTTGAACGTGTCTGACTATTAAACAAGTACTACATTTTAACACATGTCTTATGCAGTTGCACAAATGGTCAAATTACCACAGTTGTTTTAGCAGTACCTGAGACCAAATCAACTCAATGGCATTAAGTTCTGCATGATAGGCAGGCAACCTTAAGCATTCATGGCCGTGTTCTCTCAAAATGTTATCAACTTGGAACTCTGGGGCCGCTTTATGACTGTAAAGAGAAAAACACATTCACTTAAAAGTATACATAAAACGTCCATTTTACTACGAAAATCCTATTCTATGCATGGCTCAAGAGAGATTGTATGCAGTAATGTACCTCGATTGGACATGAGATTAAATAAATTTAGTTAACCAACAAGATGAAAATTTACTTCTGCAACTACATCGTTAAATTTAATTGGCAAGTGCTAAAACTCACCGCATACAAAGTTGCAGTAATTCTGGTTTCAACATGTCCAGATGGTATGGTACTTCGTGCCTCGTTAGCCACGCTTGCATCTCTGCCTTCCTTGTCGCCTGGGTTGGACACTTGTCTATTTGGACGTTATGACACGAGGCGTTGTCCACCACAAGCACAGATCTTGGAGGCAGGTTTGGGATAAGGCGTTCTCGAAGCCATTTAATGAAGTTTTGCGAGTTCATATCATGGTGATAATCACCAGTCGATGAGCTCGCTTTAAAAGTTAACAGAGCCCCTGGAACAAAGCCAGCCTCTGATCCTGCATGCACGGTAATCAGTCGATCGCCCTTGCTGAATGGCGCGCTTAGATGAACGTCCTTTGCCTGCCAGGTGCGCGGAGCCTTGTGTGACGTGTTGATATACGTCTCGTCTGTATAAACAATGGGTCTCCCTGTAGCGTAATTAAATAATAGTTTCAATAAAACAGAATTCAATAATGATTATAAATTTCAATTTATTATTATAGAGAACATTGCTTTATAATTGAGAAGAGAAATAAGCTATAATTCAACTAATTATTAAGTCACAGGTGGATTATAAGTTTTATGAAATCGCTACAAAAATGTTGACGGGTTGGTATTCCCTCCGCTACGTATCGTGATTATCGATCGCTAATTAATTAACTCTTATTATGTTACATACCCTCCTCTCTGTATTTCCTGATCTTGCGCAAGAACTGGGTCCTTGTAACAACAATGTCGGGCCTTTCCATGAGAACTCTCCGGTTGCTCTGAGTTTTCTTCCATGAAAATCCCAACTCATGTAATGTTTTCCGGAGATGTTCCCTGCCGCCCTTGTAGTCTATTTTTTCCTTCAGGGCCTCTCTTAGATTCCGAATGGTCGGCAGCATCTTCCGATGTACGAACATCTCCTTAAAAATAAAGAAATAAAACACTATGTTCAACAAATACATAAATACCTTAGTCGTGAAGTCTTTTTACTATTGTTAGCTTACATATTATATTGTTAACGTGATATATATGCCTATGCAAAGTATGTACTTTCGGCATAAAGGCTTTGTTAGTGTGTATTTCATGCCTGTAACTATTTTGTAGCTTTCAATTAGTATATTTCTGTGAACCTGGATTATAACTTGGCAAACGTTACACCGTGTGGCTGTTAGATTTTGAAACGTGTAAAATGACGTCACCGAACAAACTCTAAATTAATAATACCATATGAATATAAAATCACGTTTGAGAAACACAGAAATTCGGTCATGGACTCTACACCCTGTCTCTGGATTACCGGTCATTGTGCTAACTGCTACATCACCGCCATCTAACGTCATATTTAGTGTTTTACTTTATCTCTTAGTGTTATAGCGTTATACTATGGACAAAATACGTGGCGGAATTTCAAATCCAACACAAATCACACAACGCCAGCTGTAGTTATTTTGATATATAATAACGTTTTGAGGAACATTAAAGTTGATGTCTTAAAAGGTAGTTCTGTGAAAAAAAATTCAAGTACCTGAACAGTGCGTCTAACAACCCCAGTATCAAAGTCGTCAATAGATGGTGGACTCTGATGCACCTGTGTAAAAGGCTGCCCTGTGAACTACGGTTGTTATCGGCACTACCAACTGTCCATCCTGTTTCTCCTGCTGGCATGTCTGAACAAAGACTGGCTTTGAGTTTCATTATTAAAGGTTTACAAATACAAGATTCGTCTTGTAAATACTTATCACAATCGTTTCTCTAACCTGGCTAAAATGAGAGCTGTCCAATCTTTGCATCCCAGAAAATCTATTATTTATACTAGAGTCTTATAAAGTCAGATTGTGGTCGCAATCAAAATAATTACATATTAAACATACATCTTTATGCACAAATGGAAAGCTTATAACTTTACCTCAACAACGTGTCTAATGATGGCTATAGCGTCGTCGCTAAAATGTTCATTTGAACCCCGTACGTTTTTCGAAGTAGCCATATCAACTATGTTTCATATACTGTGATTGTGTAGCGATAGATATACATGTATATCAACTGCTCGAGGATATCGTGCACTTTAAAAATCATGAAACCATATCGTTATTAGTGAATAACTTATAAATACACATGTTATGCAATGGTTTTAATTAATGCTAATAGAGCGAACATTAATTAGTATAAGTCATGCAAGTACAACTGTAGTAGACCAACCAAATATATAATATTGTAAAAAAATACCTACCTTCCGATTGTCTCGAACTCTGACCCAAAAAACTAAATTAGCACTGTAAGGCGCGGACTCGCTACTATCTGAGCTATCGCGGTTGTAACTTTAATGAAATCAATATCACAATAAATAGTTTTGCTTGTTATTTGATTTACCTATTTTGATCAATAAAGGTGGCCAAACCATGTAAACATTGCGTGACGTCAC